>OX578151.1:51368747-51501247 GCA_951213105.1 Amaurobius ferox
AGTTGCTCCTTTTTGCATGTTTGTATATTTGTGCGCTATATTTTTCATGTTTATGCGGTATTTTTTATATATTTAATGTTTATGTGGTATTTTATGTTTTAAAGTTGAATTTTATGCTATTTGGTTTTTTCTGTTATTCTCGTTATTCCGTTGTTGGGCAAAGATTGTATAAAATTTTAACCACGTGTTTTTATGCAATCATAGAAACAACGGATTTTAGTATATCTGTCTAGAATGTGCCCCTGACGACGTTTCTGGCAGATATACTATTCTTTAATATATTTTCCTTGTCCTGGCTTCTCCGTCCTATATATACACATATACATATATGTATGTATATATATATATGTATATATATATACACATATACATATATGTATATATATATACATATATGTATATATATATATATATATATATATATATACATATATGTATATATACATATATATATACATATATATATGTATATATAAATATATTATATATATATATATATATACATATATATATATATATATATATATATATAAATATATTATATATATATATATATATACATATATATATATATATATATAAATATATTATATATATATATACATATATATATATATATATATATAATGCTATTAAATCCCAACACTATATTAAACAAAATTCAATATTTTCCTAATCTTCTTTCCACTATTATACGCCTATTTACAGGATACATCGCAAAATTGGAAACTGGGAACGTTATTTATGACCTCTATAGTAAAAGAAAATTCCTGACGTCTCGCCGAATAAAATTGAAGTATGAAACAAAACAGATTTTCTTTTTTCTACATATAAGGATCCAAAATAAAAAATCCTCTATGGATTCAATATTCATTTTTATGATTTTCATAGTCACATGAAAATCTCGAAACGGGAATATGCCAGTTGTTTACTTTGTTATTGATAAACCTGCATGATGGCCGTTGCCATGAGAATAAAGTATAAAAGTAGATTCGGTAATATTTTATGCAGACGATTTTTAGAGAGAACGAACTGTGGAGGAAACAAAAATAAATGAAACAGGCGTTATTTATTCTAAACTTGGAAATATGATTATAAGACAGGAGAATATGTGATACTACAATCACATATTTTATACATAACCCTGGGAAAAAAGGAAAGGTGTAATGTAATTGAAATGTATACAATGATTTTGATTTATGTATATAGCTAGGCCTTTGCACAGACGGAATTGGGATTTTTTGGCGCCGTTGGGTTGTTTACTCACTGACATGGATTGTAAATATTCAGAGATTTAATTGCAGCAAAATGTCAAAATTGAGCTACAAATCTCTGAAAATTTATAGCCCTGTCAGGTGTGTCTCGAGTCGGGGTCCTGTCCTTGGACCACCTGGTTTGAGAAAGCCCTCTGGTTCTTGTGTTTTAGTGGAGCGCATAAAAAATGAGCGTCGCTTCAAAAACCAATGGTGTGAAGCATTTTTGGACCGCCTTTTTTTATTGCGCTCGGGAAACAGCGAATGGGAATTGGGGGAATTCCTCCCTGTGTTTTTGTCGTTCCCCTCGTTTTAAAAATTCTAGAAGTTTTTAGAAATGTAAAAAATTTTGCAGTTGCTGTTCTGATCTCGAGAAAATAGCACTCCAAATGCGTGGCACTTGTGTTTTGTGAAGCCCGATCCGGCATGCACTTTGATGCATCTCAGGCCCGGTATCCGTGGCCACTATCTAGGGCGGCCAATGCTTTCGGCTAGAATTCGACGTCGAGAGTCCGGTGAAGTGTGGCGACTCGTAGCCAAAACGAGCAAGAGCCTAATTTCAGCGCGAGGGCGCAATTTTGCGGGCGGTGGCGACCTACGAAGTGGAGCTTCTCGTCATTGTTTTGTGGTTGCAGTGCAACACAGCTCTGCCTCCAAAACGGCGTGGTGTGGGACCTTTGTTCCCTTAGCTGCATTTAAGCCGTGGCAACTGTGATACTGCATGTACGGAGTGTTTGCGGAGCATCAATCCCGGGCTCCTAAGCAGCAGACGAAAGTCAACTGGGTCTCATCGAATGGATGCAGTGAGGTCCGTGGCAGATGATCTTTACGGAGACGTAATTACTCCTGACATATGGTAGCGCCTGTACGCATGCTATTAGAAGCCGCTGGGCGTAAGCCTACTTTAGGAGGTGGAGATTTTAGTCACCAGCTTATCCTCAATCGAGCTCCCCAGAATGACAGTGATTTTTATGAACCGGCCAATAATGAACTAACCTTCAATTAATCTTGCCACCCGTTCCAATGTGCAGAGGGATAGCTGCCAGCACTCATTGAGAGTCATTCTTATGTAATGAAGGTATGGAATTTATATATTGATTTTAAATGTTTTATATGTAATGTCTGAACATATTTGATGTGATCTATAGTGTTAAGGGCAACTTAACACTATAGATCACTATGCTAAATGGGATATTTGCCCAAATGAAATGATATTTTGTTTTCCTTGAAAAAAGTAATTGAATACAAATTTGGATAATAAAAAAAAATATACAAATTAATGCAAAATTAACTGTGCACCTCGAGGTCAAGCTTAGGTAAATTGGAAAATTTAAATTGTGTATATTGTTATAAATGTTTAATTGAGATTTTATGTGTTCTGTAAATAAATTGTTCAATGGCCACAAAAAAAAAAGGGAGTGATTATTTATTTTAGCAAATGCAATGTACTAGGTCCAATCGGACCCCACTATACATAACGCGGTTGAGCTGGTGGAACTATTTGGTGAGTAACTTTAGTGTATTTATGTGTTTGTATTTTTGTATTTATATGTGTATATTTCACCTCACCACATCCATGAGTATTTATAACATGCCTTTCGTTTTCTTGCGTCTTGGAAATAAGATTGTCAGAGGAATGGATAATATTAAAAAGTTTACACTTCCGAAATGATGCTTGTCTTTTGGAAATGTATGAAATGCATTTAGCATATATTTACTGTCTTGTACTTCTGCATAGAAAAAGTGTTGTGTATCTCAAAATTTTCATTGAAGAGTAGCACGTTTTAAGAACATTTCCATTATTTCCCATGGAAAAACCACAGCAATCTCATGAATTAAAATCTGATGTGTTCAGCACAGGACTTTCCTTATATAATGCAATGAATTTACTACTTTTACAGTTAAAAAATGTTATTCTTACAGTAGATACTTATATTCTTTCCAAGATATTGAATTTTCTTCAATTTGTCGTCATTTTCATTGATTTAGAGTCATTTTTATCCATTTGGCGAGATTTTCGTTAATTTGGCAACATTTAAAAATGTCGGCAAGTTGGCGACATTCCGTTAAATTCGTCGCCAAAATCTCGCCACGCGTTATAGACGGAGAAATAAGTTATTCTTACAGCGTATAAATGACTATTGGCGTTCCAATACAAAAGTATTACTCAAATTATTTTTTCTCCTGAATGGAACGAGCTAGATCCACGAGAATGATATCACCTAATGTATCGCATGGTATTACATATGAAAAGTGAACATGTTTCTCAACAGGAAATATTGTTTTTTATTTTATATGACTTTTTGATAAATTTATTTGAAAAATGTGCAATATCTCGAGAACGGTTCATGCTAGCGTTCTAAAGTTTATGTCAATCGTTTCCTAAGGAAAAATTACATAAGAAATGTCTATTTGCGTAACTTTATTAAAAGTTTTGATTTTTTGATGATTTTTTCAAAATTTCACTCGAAAATTTAGGGGGGTCCTGAACTTTTGGTTGTCTTTCAAAACAGTAGGCTTCCAGTATTCATAAATTGTGATTTTTGTACCAAATGTCATTCGAATCGGTCCATTCGTTCGTGAGATATCGTCTCTACTGACTCAATGACACACACACATACAGACATCACTTCAAAAATGTTGGATTCGTGATCAGGGATGCTTGAAACATGCTCTCCCGTCGAAAACTCGAATTTTCAACTCCGTCACAATATTTTTCTTATACATTGTCGGCGAATCTTCTCGATTGGTTCAGTGGAATTTTATTGTGTCTCACCTGTTCCGTTACACGAATCTACACCATTAATCATAGACACAGATACGTCTGAATAAACTTTATTTCCCTATGGCAGGCACAATTTACATAGAAAACGGTTGGACGTGGCATGCTGGTTAACATCCAGCTTCTATAGCTTCAATTCCCTCTACAAATTGCTGATGCCTCACTTCTTATCTGTCTGGGACGTTACGACAGCGCCACCTGTCTTTCTGTTACAAATGAACATGCAAATTTCTCCCACAGCTCCCCACCTGTACTCCTTCTGAGAGTACACAAAATTTTCACTAATAATAATTTTACAAGTCGCTCGTAAAATCCTCCCCACCAAGGGGCACGTTCTACTATGAATTTCCATGACACACCTTGACTTGATATGAAATCTGCGAAATGCTAAAAGAAAGGAATTAGTTGTCATGTCTGATGACAATTCTAAATGCATAGCTCTGGTTGTAGCACACGTAAATAACACAATGTAGGAATTTGCAGTATTATTCTTGTATGATTTTACGATAATCAGCCCAGCGAAATCCAACCCGATAATGCTGAATGGGGGCGATTCCGAAATTCTGTCCTTCGGAAGCTGGCCTGTTAGTTGATCAGGGTTGCCACTCTCCAGAGAATATGAAATTCCCTGACTTTTCCAGGTTTTCCAGATAAATTCCAGGTTTATAAAAAACAGCGCGATAAACTATTCAGTTAATCTAGGCTTACACATATACCTTTTCTCTGTGTTTTAACATAGAGAATATAATATTATAATTGGGAATATATTAATTGGAGTGTAAATATTAAAATATTTACACTTCAATTAAAAATTTGTTACAAATTGGGACAAATAAATAATATTTGACATACATATACAAATAAAAAAAATCAATTGCTTTGGTAAATTAGACAAATCATGTACACTTGCTATAATAAATGTGGTAAAATAAATTAACACCAAAAATGTTAATATACAAGTTATGTGATAGTGAGTGAATATAGTATGTAGAAAAAATATTATTTTTGGAGATTTCTTATTTTGTCTTCAATTAGTGCAGCCTCTTTTTGAGCATCCACCATTATTTTGCTTTTCTTCCATTCTAAACTTTTCAGTTCTAAAGCAACACATTTTCGACTGTCTTCCAATTGTTTTTTATTACTTTCTGCTTCTTTCTTTCTTTGCATAGTATCAATGTACCTGGAATGTGCATATTTTACTGACTGAATCATGGCCTTTGTTATATCAATTGCTTCAACTCCCCCAGCATTGTTTATTGCCCCATAAACTTGTCTTAATGCTTTTAAGGCTTTCTTCTGTTTGGTTATCAATAATGCATTCTGCATTAATGGAAAATCCCCTTTCAAGAAATGAATTACCATGTGATAAAATGGAAAGCAATTTTATAAAAAAGGTCAAATCATTAGAAACTTGTTTTAGATGCAGTATACTAATCCAATGATCGTCAAGCCTAGTATCACTTCTTTTGTAAGATTTCATCATGTACTACTGAAGGTTCATTGAATAATTTTTGGAACTCTTGATGAATGTTGTCAGCTTTTAATCCAGATATCCATATTTTAGAAACCAATATTTCTAGACATGCTGACAAACGCTCAATCGCCAAATCAGTTTGAAGAAAAACTGCAGGATTAAGAAACGATATTGCTTTAGTCAATGGAAATCGTACAGGTGAACGCTCAAAAAGTTTATGCAAAAATCTTTGATATGCTTTAAGACATGAATTGTCGCATTTTCAAAATGTCTATATTGTTTTTATTCTTTATCTTTCTCAATTCATCTTTTAAAGGAAAACTAAGCGTCACTTCAGAGGCTGGGATCAAGTTATCTTTTTCAAGACCATCAATTTTGTAAAGACATGAAGCATTTTTGTCTAAAACACAAGGCTTTACAAATCTCTGCAAAATTGACTGTGCTATAGTTGTCACAGATTCATAAAGAAATGGTGCAAGTGGTTCATCAAATTTCAGGACAATAAATTATAAAACAAAAATATATAAAGGTTTTATCCCATGAAAATCACTTTACAATGAAAACAAATATTTATGTTTGGTAAAACACAGGTTTTCACTAAAGAAAGTAATAAATATTGATCTTTAATAAATATATATATATATATATATATATATATATATATATAGAATTATATTCCTGCTAAAATGGTTTCCTTTTTATTTGCCTAAATTATTGCTTTAATACCACTTTTTGGGAAATATCCCTTCAGAGAGTGAGTTCATGCTACCCATTTTTCAAAATAGAAAAATTTGTATTATGCAAATATAAATAAAAAACTAACCTTAATAATTAGCCATAATAAGAAAATAAACTAGTTTAGTCGATCTAATATGCAACATTTAAATGATGGAGATGGATGGAAAAAGATACTAACGTACTCTCGGCAATTCACGCGATGTAACTGAATTGCGCAATCGCACTGTTTATCCGAAAATAATTAAGAAATTAACCATAATAATTAATCAGAATATGAAAATAAGCTAGTTAAGTTAATCAAAAATGCAATATTTAGAAGATTGAGATGGATGGGAAAAGATACTAACAACGTACTCTCGGCAATTCACGCGAAGCAACTGAATTGCGCAATCGCTCTGTTTATGCGAAAATAATTAAGAAATCTACCATAATAATTAATCTGAATATGAAAATAAGCTAGTTTAGTCAATCAAAAATGCAATATTTAGAAGATTGAAACGGATGGAAAAAGATATCATTGTACTCTCGCCGATTCATGACAACAAACTGAATTGCGCAATCGCAGTGTTTATGAGAAATTAATGAACAAAATAACATGTTAGCGATTTATGCTGAATTAGACAACCTTTGAAGAAGTATATTTATTACTTTCATAAAATAAGCGACCGAGATTTTTTTATCGAGATTTACATTACACGCGGCCGTAAATCTCCGTTAATTTGATTGGCTTTACCCTGCATTTTATTATGGATTTACTACGATCCCGGGAATGGTAGAAATCAATGCTAAAAAAGTGGAAAATCGGTGTTTCCGAGGAATTATAGTATGTCTGGTTAATTGATAAATTTCAAACAAAAAAAGCCGGAGAATTTCGTTAGTAATCCGGAGGCCGGAGAAGTAATGAAAAATCCGGAGTCTCCGGCCCCGGAGAGTTGGCACGTCTACAATACTCTGAAGCTAGCAAAATGCACGGTACTATGCAGCGCCGGCGCCGCGCCGTCAAAAGTTGGATGGTTGGTTTATTGGGATGAAATACGCGTTACGCGTAGCCTAGACGGCGGCGGGCGGCCAGAAATGTTTGCGTTCGTCGAGCTAATAACTGGTTTTTCCGATCCTTGATATTTCGAACAATCGTTCTTAGTATACATCGTGAATTTTATTTGCATTATTTAAATTTTTAAAAAAATTCCAGGTTTCCCGCGAAATTCCCTGACTTTTCCCGGTTTTCCCTGACTGTTTTCAAATTCCCTGACATTTCCCGGTTTTCCCGGTTTCCAGGTTGAGTGGCAACCCTGTTGATTCGATGGTTGAGCATGCCGAACAATATTCGAAACAGTCCATCTCAGCTCCCACAGTGATTGAAAGATAATTTTTATAATGACCGTAAGTGGAGATAAGAATCCACCTGGGTCAAATTTTCTCTCAGCCGCTTTGATTACAGCTCTCTTAGTTTTTTTCCTGGCAATTCACAAATTCGGAAAACTTACGATTATCTAATCTTAAAACATCCTTATCCGTGTCCCATATTAAACCCAAAAATTTAACTGGAGTTGCATTACCTGATGTGTCGGGAAGTATATCCACGTTCAAGGATTTTAAATATTCCTTTACAAGAACGGAATTACTTTGCCATTTACGTAGGGACATGTTAGCCTTTTGGAAAATATCTGTGGATTCTTTTGATAATTTCAAAATCTCTTCTACTGTAGATGAACCTGTTACCAAATCGCGAATCGGGTGATGTGGCAAATAATATGCCAAATTTCCATTAGTTGAATTTATGTTCTGCGATTTAACCATTTCTACTATTCCAGAAGACATATATTCGTCAATGACGGCCTTGTATTCTTTAAACAATATAGGTTTATTCTGAAATCGTTTAATCAAAATTTTAATTCTTCCTTTTGCGATCTCGTAATTGTTAGGAAGTTCAACTGTATCGGATACCTTAGGTAACTTCACTTCATATCTATCATTCTTAAATTCGATATTTCCTTCAAATTGTTCCAGATTTGTTTGTCGCATGTTTTCAAATCTGAATCTGTAGGTTCGCCTCTAATCCCTAAATTTTCAAGTTCCCAAAATCTTTGAAGTTCAATCGACGCTTTATCTTCATTATTTTCGTCCCAAATAGAAACATGCATTGTCATACAGCTCAATAAATTATTCGAATTAATTACATTAGAGTATCTACCATGAATCATCCACCCAAGCTTCGTCTCATTCAAAACGACGGTTGGTGAAAGACGTTTAACTTTTCCCGTCATGATTGACCAATAATAATCACTCCCTACTAATATATCTATTTTATTTCCTTCATCCTTTAAACTATCAGAAACATCTGACAAATTAAACCCCAATAATTTAATTTCATCACACAATTCAGCGCTAGGTGCTCCTATTATATCTGGACAAATGTTTTCCGTTTCTAATGCTTCCAAACTAACCACATAATCTGAGCTCATGTCTTTCAATAAAATGCGTACTCTATTTTGAGTGCTGACGGGAGGATCTTGACTTTCCGCAAACTTATGTATTTTGATCGACTCGTTTCCAATAACCTCCAATCCCACTCTTCGGGATAGATCCCGTTTTATAAAACTTCTCTGTGCGGCCGTATCAAATAATATACGAACTTTAACAATTTCATTTCTTCCAATCAATTTGCACCGCAAAGTCTGAAAATATACACCCGAAGTTCCAGATCCACATTTGCTTTGATTATTTTGTTCATGGATTACCGACGAAGGTTTTGTCTGGAATGCTTGCACACAGAGGGATTTCTGATGCCATTTTGACAAACAATTTAAGCATTTGATTTGAGTTGATCTGCATTGGCTCTTACGATGGAATTTTTTATAACATCTGAAACATTTTGCTTGCTTACGTAAAGAATCTCTTCGCTGTTCTAAGTTTAAGTTGCAATCTTCGGAATTGTGTTTTTCATTGCAAAATGCACAATGAATTTCTGTTATAGTATTTAAACAAAATGCAGATGGGGTCTTACTTTTCATCGGACTGGAATATTTCGGGGTTTCCAATTTCATGTTACTTTCGTAAGATCTTGCATTTTCAAATTTGTAAGATGTTACGTTTTCAGCCCTTTCTCGCGCTTCTATTTCTCCCTTTAGATACATTAGTAACGCAGTTACATTAGTTTCCTTATTTTGCCTATGAAATTGTAACACAAATTCATTTGGAATGCATTTATATAATATGGGCAACAATAAACATCCATATGAGTCGGAATTGACTCCGAGTGATTCAAGGCTTCTGATTTGTACCGATATTTCATCGTGCAATCTTCTTAGCGCAAACACATCGTTTGACTTACGCACAGGTTCTAAACTTAACAAACGATCAGTGTGTGCGGAAATTAAAACCTCCTTTTTCCCAAATCTATCTTCTAGAATTTCTACCGCCTTTCTGTAATTTTCAGCTGTTAAAGGAAGACCTCTTATAGCGGCTGCTGCGAATCACTAAGCAACGATTTTAGGTAATTAAATTTCTCGACTTCTTGAAGTGTTTCATTTTCGTGAATCGCGGCTTTATATTGAGGCCAAAATTCTTGAAATTTACAAATATCACCTTCAAATTTGCTTAGGGAGATACGTGGTAATTTAGTGTTTGTCTTCACTTTGATGTCCGAGCTCGGGTCTGCACTAAATTGATTTACCTTCGGATTTGCATTCAAGTTCCCCAAATATCTACTGGAACGCGATCTGCACAGCACTATTGACTGAGTGTATTCTAAGGAACCTTCTACTTCTTGTTCCAAATCCTCTGTTTCGATTTGCGTTTCAATTATTTCATTCAATTTTTCTAGCGCATCTTTATGTTCTACCAGAACAGCTATGGAATCCTGAATTACTTCTGCCCGCGAATCTTCTTTTTTATTTATTTCATCCTCAATTTTCTTTATAATCTTTGTTATTGCACTACGAATTGTGCCTCGTTTCGCTTTACTACGTTTAACAGTATCTTCTACACTCATGTTTTCGTTTTGCTTTCAAATCTTCAACTCAACTATTCAATAAGCAAAATTTAGGTACTTACCCTTCTACGATTCATCAGCTTTTACGTGTATCGAAAAAATGAACTACGCTGAGTCACAACTCGAAGTATTCCCGGCCGCTTTGCACCACTATGTCGGCGAATCTTCTCGATTGGTTCAGTGGAATTTTATTGTGTCTCACCTGTTCCGTTACACGAATCTACACCATTAATCATAGACACAGATACGTCTGAATAAACTTTATTTCCCTATGGCAGGCACAATTTACATAGAAAACGGTTGGACGTGGCATGCTGGTTAACATCCAGCTTCTATAGCTTCAATTCCCTCTACAAATTGCTGATGCCTCACTTCTTATCTGTCTGGGACGTTACGACAGCGCCACCTGTCTTTCTGTTACAAATGAACATGCAAATTTCTCCCACATACATTACGTATATAAGGAAAGTAATAATAGCAGTATCTATGTAATATGCATTGAATTGACTAATTTACTGACTAGCTGAGGTATCAAAGTTATCGCGAATATCCACTATAGTCATTTAATCGTACCATCTTCGAGACCACGAGAGAAATGTAACATTTTGCGAATTCGAGAAATGGTTGAATGCTGCGAAGAGAAAACTAAAACACTATAATGTAAATGACCACGCAGTTCTACTCAATCAAGAATCTCAGTTTGGGTCTTATTCAATCCGTCTCAGCTTCCAGGTCAATGGAAGAAATTAATATTTCAAAAAGTTCAATTAGAGGCGACGGTGCAAAGTGTCGCATGGTAAACCCACGAGCCAATATTTTCGGGAGTGCGACCTAGAGGTTACATATTTATTTTGGGGGTCAGCCTTTTCGTTTGGCCAGCTGCTTGCTCTCGGAATTGGAAACGGGAAGTCGGTTAGTGTTCTGTGGATCTTATTTTTACCGAAAGGGTGTAGTGTGCGTCCTTTTCGGATGGGTCATAGGGATTGCGGTCGGCTTTGAATTAGTGCACGAAAGAAGATCAGTTTCGCAGGGGCTGGAGAAGGGGCTTTTTGTTTTTGGAAGGCCTAAAGCCAATGGCGATGCTTTGGGGGTCAAGGGCTTAAGACCCAGAATCCAATAAGATAATTGTGTGCGCCTCAGGGGCGTGTTTTAAAATCTTGGAGGGAGAGAGTTTTATAGAATTTAAAAAAGGAGCGAGGAGAAGGAACTGGGTGGCGATAAAGAAAGACGTCTCCCCATCATGGTCCTCTGAAAAGAGAGAAGCAAGCTGTTGAATTGCAAATGATGTCGGTGAGTGCCACATTTAAGGGCCTGTGCCTGATTTGTATCTTTTGTCTCTCTCTCCCTCTCCAATAAAATAAATACTAAGTAACGCCAATTAAAATATCTACTTGTTAACTCCAAATAAATTATTTAATAGCAAAAGTCAGTTGTTTTCATGATAGATTACCATCTTTCACATTTTAGTCTATGAGACTACATATACTTTTGTATTTGTTTATCTGCTTATCTTAAATTGGTGTTCATCCCATTTGGAATATGGGAAGTTGTCTTTTAAATATTTTAAATCAAATTCTTGTAAATATTTATATAGTGTAAATAAATTAATGTTTGTTTATACTCACGGCCTTATTCATTTTCGCGGTCTTACCGGGCGTGTCCTAAAAAGGAAGTTACCTTAGGACACAAAGGAGTAATGAAAGTACTCAAAATCACTTTCTTTGATTTTCGAGCACTTCAACCCGAGCCGGAACCACATTTTGGTTCTATTCAACCCATCCCAGCTTTTAGGTTAAAGGACAAAATAAGATATTCAGAAAATTTGAATTGGGAGTGACAATGCAAGGAAATAATCCAAAAAATTCCAAGTTTAATTATTGAGCATTTCCACTATAGTTAGAGTCACGATTTCGGTTTCATTTGATCAGTCTTATTTTCTAGGTCAACGAAAAAATCTAATATTTAGAAAAATTCGAATTAGGGGCGAGAATAAAATAGGATTTTTAAAAAAAGTACACCACTTTGCGTCTCGGAAATAATAAAAACACAATTTGATATATTTTTGTTACCAACAATTAAAAGTGTAAAAGGAAATAAATTCTTTCATAATAATAATAGAATACGTTTATCGGTTTCACGCATCTTTGCGAAATTTCATCTTCCTACCTATTGTAGTTTTCGAGTAAAAAGGATAACAAAATGGCAGAAAATGCTGATTTAATTTCGTTAGCAATGGAGAATGGATTTCCCTTCGCTGGTCCATAATATATACTATCATTAAGCTCTTATCATATCGATCTTGTAATTCTATTCAATTGTTCCACATCAAGAATCTTAAAAGCATATGTCAAAATTACCACTACCCGGAAGTATTTGTAAATAATATTATTAATATTTTCAAATGCCGCCCAGGCGATGAAGTGGATAGCGTCGTCGGCTGCTGTCCGGTGGGCTCGGGTTCGACTCCCGAGTAAGGCATGGTTGTATTTCGGAGTAAAGTCAGTCTTCCGCCTACTGGGTCCTCATCTACAATGTGAATCTGCACCCTTTTGACCTTCGTCAGTGATACTTGTCCGTAATAAACTTTGTTCTCTATTGTCTTGTTCGTTCTTTCCTATGTCACTGGTCCTGTGTCGGCTATGATTCGATTACAGGAGCTCATCACCAACAACAACAATTTCAAATATACCACGTAGTAATTTTACAATTGCATTATTGATCCTTGATTGGATAATTCATATTTATAAATTTCACCCATTCTTATCATCCAACTTTCCACTAGGCCTGAGTCTGATACTCTTTACTATTTTTGAAAAACAACTTTTCACTTATCCTGAGTCCCATACTGAATACTGTTTTTTGAAAGACTTCATTCAAATAATTTTTCGTTCACATTCAATAGTATATTCATTCCGGTATCCACTCACTTTAAGAGATGTAAAATGATCTGTCGTATGTTCCCTTGCTAGCATTTCGACTTCCACGTGGTAACTGTACCAGTAAGTTTATATTTCTGTTTTTTATATTTGTGGTTTTTAATTCATCTGGTATTTATAATTTCTTCTTCCACTATCTATAGTAGACAGTTCCAATGGTGTCCATTGTCAAATACTATCGCCATTGCCGGAAACTGGCTATTCCGTCGGTTTTAATTCGAATTGTATGGTTGTCCCGACTATAAACCGACTATATGGTTGTCCCGACTATATTCTATATAAAAATTTATATAAAAACGAAAAATAATAAAATGAAAATAAAAATTGAAACACAAAAAATTAGAAAATAAGATACATAAATATTTAATATTTAAAAAATTATTTTCGCTAAAAATATGTAATTTTAGCCAGTTTGTAACAACGACTTGAGCCCCCCCCCTTAATGGCGTTAGTGGCAAACTCGTTTATTCATTTATCCTGTGAATCACTTTTATACGAGTAAGATTTTTCATCTATGATTCCTTCTCATCTGTTTACCTTTTAATAATTATGGTTGTCATGTCTCCTACTCTAACTTCTTGCATGGGTTTCAGTGGAGGTCCCTGCAAGTACTTGTTCCCTTTTTGATTCCATGGTTTATTTTATTCTCCTGCTTCTCCCGGATGCATCTCAACTTTTTTCATTCAGTTACAACTGCTCGCTTTCACTGCACGTGTATACTGGGTTCTTGCCTCATGGATCGTGGTAATACTTGATTTCTTAATAATTTTTCAATTTTACCTTTCAATTTGTAGTCTGAATTTATGGTATTTATAGAAACTTACTATTGCCATATCTGAAACAAGCATTTGTTTGGGTTAATTAGGTTTAGATGCTCAGACCTGATAAAGAATCTAGTCTAATTAACACCCAATTTAAGCCAGTACTGTTCATTTCTTGTTTGGGCATGGTAGCCGTGGTTTAACTACTTTGGTGATATTATTGTTTTAATATTTCGTAATTACTTGAAATTGGTGATTTTTCTATCCGTCAGATTATATATATATATATATATATATATATAATAACACTTTGAAAGCCCAATGAAAGAAAAGTAAGAAGCTGCAACTCGATAAACCTAACTTTCTAAAATTTATAAATTTATATATTTTATATATATAAATATATATATATATATATATATATATATAGTGCGTGTGTGATGGTAGTTATCGTGTAATTAAGAGGGGAAACAGGTGGACACGATTCCCTCTGAAGATTCATTAAAATGGTACTCTCATAATAGAATTTCGTACATCGATTAGAATTCACCTCAGTTCGCCATTTCTGAGTTTTAGAGTTGTCTGATCGTTCCATGCAAAGTTCGGATCAGGGTATGGGAAATATGCCGTCATTGCGGTTTCTATATTACAAAAATATGATGGAGATGCAGTCTGAGAGCCGGTGTTCTTTTAACGTGGTTGTAAGCTCAACTAACTAACTTTGTAGTCAAGTCCAGAATTAAATATGTATATTTTTAATTTTTTAGTTCTTCTTTAATGCAATTCCTCAGCCATCTTTGTGACATTTCTGCCAGCAACCAATCACAGAAGAGTTGGAAGTCTGCTCGACCTATTAAATCTTAGTCCTTATTGGCAATGCTAAATTTTCATTAATTAATATTTGATTAACCAAGGTGCAAATCAGAATTCTAAGCCCGTCTGGCACATCTGCGGTTTCATGCTAGTATTTATGTGAAGTTTCAGAAAACTGTAGGTCTTGCCGTCTATTCACAATGCTGTGTTAAAAATTCGCAGGATATTTTTATAATATAGCGAAATTATTTTCACATTATATATTTTCTATCCATGTATAAAGTACAAATTCCAAATATATACGATAGATGGAAGCAACGAATTTTCACATCTTTCTTTTAGCAGCACAGAAAAAGGAACTGTTAACATGTACTTCTTTCTTTCTCCATCATCCATGTTTCCGGAAGAAAATTTTGCACAATCAAAAATTTATTTCTCGGTCCATGTCAATATTTGATATTTGCTGGAAAGGCCAGGAAGGCCTTATTCAAACAATTTGCAATACTAAATAATGCCAGTGTACATCAAATAAATATTATTAATCTTTCAAGTTTTTGTCTATAGGTCGTCTTACAATACAGCAGCGCCTGCTACTGACTTTTGATGTGAATTACATCTATGGTTGGATATCTGTGGCGGAAATCAGAACTTTAAGAAAAATATAAAACCACTCTGGACGCTTATATCTCCAAACCTAATAGATATAAATGCAAACAAATTTTGCTTGTTTCGTCAGACATAGAGGACCATTTATGAATATATAAAATTAATTTTAATACTTTGAATTACTTTTCGAAAAAGTAAATAAATAAATCGTTTTTATTTGAGCGGGATTTTTGCTTTTGCTTACCTTTATTCAAAATCTCTTCTAAACTATAAAGAATTAATGTAAAGAGTAAGTGACAAAAATGTTCAGTAAAAATATAATTTCTAGATTACGATATTCTTTTTATAAGCTACAGTTTTTGAGGAATCGTCTTATCAAGTTGAAGAAGATTGAAAATGTTTTTTTAAAGATCTTAATACTTACTTTTATGTTGAAAACTAACTATTTATATCTCAAAACGTAAAAGGGCTTGCTACAAACAGTAAGCGCTTTGTAGCGCTTTGGAACACTTACAAATTTATATAATTGTATTCTTATCAAGTTGAAGAAGATTGAAAATGTTTTTTTAAAGATCTTAATGCTTACTTTTATGTTGAAAATTAACTATTTATATCTCAAAACGTAAAAGGGGTAGCTATAAACAGTAAGCGCTTTGTAGCGCTTTGGAACACTTACTAATTTATATAATTGTATTTCGGATCGAGTTATTAGTTTTTGAACTACAGTGGTTTTCATTTCGGTATTTTAATACTTTGACCTGCTATAGTTTTCTAACGGGAGGGAAATATTTGAAATATCCAGTTTTGTTTAAAACAAAATATTTTGCTTTGTTTTAAAAACTTGAAAAAAAAATGAAATGAACATGGAGGTTTTAAAAATGTTTTATGATTGATGAGGTTTGAAGAGAAAAATGGAAGTATATAATTCTAGTACGTGCACTAATAGCTACAAAAATTTGCGCACCAAGAAGTAATTGTAGGATCGTAACGAGACTTGGTATGAAGGCACCTGTTAGGCAGATATGCAATTGATTAAAATGACAGCTGGATTGCGCATTGTCACCAGAGGGCATGGACGGAGATTAAATGCTTTTCCAGTCCCCAAGCAACCCTTCTGTGGTTTGAAAGGTGAATCTTTGCGCACTTATAGTATCGACAATTGGACAGAACCTAACGTAGTTGGATTTTTGTTGCCCCTTGAGAACTGAGATGAAATGGTTCTCCAGACCCCAAGCAACCTTTCTGTGGTATGAAACATGAACGGGGACGAATACTCGTCTCCGGGGGCCTCCCCCCCCCCGGAGGTATGCCTGAAAGAAACACTGGGCTCTAAATGCTACTTGAATGAAAATGCTATAAAAATACCTTAGGGTTATAATACGTTCAGTAGTTAGTTACTATTTGTCCATAACTATGCAAGGCTATTTATCTAGTAATAATATGAAATCATATAACCATCAATAATATGAAATTTAAATTTCGATTTGTCGCTAAGTTAAAGCAGAATTTATTATTTAATTATTGCAATCGTAAATAGTATGATAACAAACTTCTAACTGTGACTTTCGACTTTAACTTTAAAATTGAACTTCTACCTATTCATGCAAAATTGTATTTTAAACATAAAAAATCCCAAAATATTTTATAAAAAAAATGCCGTGGTAAGATATATTGAACGTTCCTTTTGCTTTAATTATTAATTTCACTAAGAATTTCACTAATCATGCTTTAAAATGTATCACACAGCTTTATCGGAATGGGTTGGATGTAATTCTTAGTGAAAAATCAGTTGTGTATGCAGAAATAGATTTTTAATTATTTACTAAAGTGAACCTAAACCTTAAAATTGCCCCAACCTTCGATGAGCCAGCGTTTCAAAAAGCGATGATAAACTCTTCATTTTAGAATTTAAATACTTTAAAAATAAAGGCAACCAAAATATTGGCCATAATTAAAAGTATTTTATTAAAATCTCATTTTACGATGTACTAAAATTACACAGCCATAGCTCTTTCGGGCAGTACTATAGCTGTTCATCAGTGGCAAATTGAAAGGCATAGTAGTGTCCGAAAGCGCTATGGCTGTGTAATTTAAGGAGATTTTAATACAATACTTTTAATTATGGCCAAATTTTTAGTTGCCTTTATTTTTAAAGTATTGATTATTTTGACGTGTTTCCATACAATTTTATTAAATATTTAAATTCTGAAATTTCGCATGAATTCAAATATTTAAATTAAAAAAATACTTGACATAATTTTAATGCAGAATGTTTGTCTGAGAGTGTGAATGGTTGTTTATCTGAGAGAGTGAATGATTGATTATCTGAGAGCGTGAATGGTTGATTATCTAAGAGCGTGAATGGTTGTTTATCTGAGAGCGTGAATGGTTGTTTATCTGAGAGCGTGAATGGTTGTTTATCTCAGAACGTCAATAGTTATATTTATATACATCTGTCGTCAAAATGAGGAAAATATATCGTCATATTAAGCATCATTGAACTCATATGCTCAGTTGCAGTTATTTTTTACATAGATGGTTCGATTTTATTGTGTGTCATGTGGACAGAAGAAGTTTTTAAGTTCAGCTTTTAAATTTTCAGTTGGCAAAGATTTCCTTTCCGAATCACGTGACACAGTTATTTTCTGACAGACGCGTCCTTGTTTTTATTAGTAGTGATTTTCTATTTCAATTATACTGACAAAAAGGATCTGTTTTGCCTTTGCTTTAGAGACCGGTTGATAATTTTATTTAAATTTCTATGCTATATTTAACGAAGTTATTATTTTGCCGATTTGATAAGAATGTTTCAAGATTGAAAAACGCGTAGTAGAAACGTGTGATAAGAATAACTCCCCCATGAATAAATAAATAATCCGTTGATGGCATTACTGCATTACACGACTTTATCACTGAATATACTAACATATGATGTTATAAAAGTAATGATGTCAAAGGAGGCAGAATAAGATTTAGAGTACTCTGCCTTCCTAAACACAGTTAGTTTATATCTGATTGAAATTCAAATATATGTTGCAGTACATCCATGTCTTCAGTGAATGAATCCGGGAAGATGAGATCAGGTTACATTACATTTAAGTTTTCAACCAATGAATCCAGGAAGATACTATCATGTTCAAATACATCCAAGTCTTCAGAGGATGAATCCAGGGAGATAATACCAGGTTCCAGCGCATCCATGTCCTCAGTCACTGAATCCAGGAAGATTAGATCAAGTTGCAGTACATCTAAGTTCTCAGCGAATGGATCCAGGAAGATAAGATCAGATGACAGTACATCCAAGTCTTCAGTGAAGGAACCCAAGATGATTAGATTAAGTTCCAGTACATCCAAGTTTTTAGTGAGTAGATCCAGGAAGATAAGATCAGATTCCAGTGTATCCGTGTCATTCGCCAACGGATCCAAGAAGACTAGATTAAATCCCAATACATCTAAGTCTTTAGTGAATGAATCCAAGCAGATAAGATCATGTTGCCAGAAGCTGGACCAATGCCCGTGCAGTGGATGTTCATGTGGACCACCTAAGCGATCATCTTTAGTACCCAGACGAAAAAAAGTAGTAAAGAAAGAAGGTAAGGATACCGACGCTTTACTAGATATACAGTAAAGCATTTTCTATACTCTTCAGCTCAAATTATGCACTCTGTTTTATAAAAGTATGCGAGATATATTTAATGAAGGTACATTTCTAATTTGAAAGTTTCAAAATTGAGTACAAAATTCAGTAAAGGCAGTTTTTACCCATGGGGTGGTTGGTATACAGGGGTGGTATACCGCTGGGAGGTTAACTTCCCCCCTTCCTCAAAGGGGGCTAATGATGTCATGGACACGAAAATTGGATCGCAGATATCTGTCACTATAATGATTACGACTGTTGTTTCGTGATTATTGAGCCATAATTAACCTCTTTTATGCCTAATTATATAAATTTTTGTTCTAGGGTACCATGTTAAGGAAACACAACATTTTGAATAAATTTAGGAAATTTCGTTCTGATTTCAAAAAAATTCTATCTAGTTCAAGATTTTTAGCAAACAAAGCAGGAGAAAAATTTTTGTAAAAATTCTTTTATATTTTTGTCAGCCATCGTGCACGCAACATATCGACCACAGATCAAATTTTGTTCTATGCTATATTTCGAAGTTTTCGTTCGAATTTCAAAAAAAAAAATTCTATCTAGTTCTAGATTTTTCGTTAACGAAGCTGTATATAAAGTTTGGTGAAAATCCATCAACATTTGGGGCCGCTACCGTATACACAAGAAATGTACCGCAAACAGACATGAGGACGTCATTCCAAAAATAGCCAAAACGTGTTTGGCGGTCCTGAAACATATATTGGCCTCAAAATCTCGAAATAGAAAATTTTCATAAAAACAATACTGTTTCTTATACAACAATTTATGATATGAGAAAATAAAAATAGGGAATCTAAAGTTTTACATGTCCCACCTTTAGTGAAAATTGTCCAATCAGAAAATGTTGTGTTTGCCTCAAGCATAAGTGTTATTTTAGGAAAAATGTAAACACTTTGGACGATTATATTTTCGAACCTAAGAGATAAAATTATAACCAATTTGTACTTGTTTTGTCGCAAATAGCGTACAACTTATGAATATTAAAACATAATTTCAATATTTTAATATTTCGAACTATTATTTTTTCTTTTTTGAAAAAAAGAATAAGAGGTTTTTGTCCGAGTAAATTTCGTTTTATTTTGCTGAATTTCACTCGAAATATCTTCTAAATTATAAAAAAATAGATATAAAAAGCAAGTACAAAAATATTCAGTAGGAAATATAGTTTTTAGATCAGTAATTTGTTTTTTACACGGTTCTTACAGTCAGGGCCCAACTTAACATAACTGGGGCCGGGGCAGACATTCCACCGCGCCCCCCTTCACCAACCCACAAATGAAGAAAATATATTCACAAAACATATTTGCATTCTAGAATATGCATACAAAATAAAGATCTTACATAATTTAGTGGAATTTAAATTATTCGTAACTTTTTCATTATAGCCAAAAAGTCAATGTGCTCTAGATCTTGAATTAGTTCAATAATCCCTATATATGGCCAAAATTGATTTTTTCGTTAGGAAAAGCAATTCCGCTAGCATAAATGTTTCATCAGGAAGCAGATGTTAATTTTTCGATGTTGTAATTGCTGAATTTTGGGCCCCTCTGATAGTGTCTTGGGGTCCGACCTCCTAAACTGCTTCTCATGCTCTACAGTGAGTCGTATGGTCTGGGTTTTCAACGAGGTCTCGGGATTAGACCGCCCAAATTGCTGCTCATGCCCTACGGTTAGTCGAGCGGTCTGGGTCTTCAACGGGGGCTCGGGGCAGTTGCCCCGAGTGCCTCTGCTTTAGTCAGCCCCGACTTATAATTCTCGTGCAATCGAGTTGCGAATTTCAAGAAGGTTGAAAATTTTCCGTCTTTGAAGCTTGTAATGTCTATATCTCGAAAACTAAAAGTAATAGATGTTAATAATGAGGGAGTAATTTATAGAATTTTGAAACCCCTACAAGTATATATAATTGGATATCGGACACAGTTCAATCGTCTTGGTATTTGGACTACAGTGGAACTACAGTTTGAACTACATATTTTAATATTTTGACCTGTTTCAGTTTACCAATGGGACTGAAAGTTGCAACATTTAAAGAGTGTTGCAACCGTAGGATGCATTTCTACAAGGACTTATTGGATTTTAGACTGTTTTCGAAATATAATGGTTATAATTTCGATATTTCAATATTCTAAACTACTTTGAAAAGGTGGTCTTATTTACGATGTTTTAATATTTTGAACTATTTTAAAAACAAGGTTGTAATCTATTATAAAGGAAAGAAATAAGACTGAAAAACAACGGATAAACTTATTGAACTTTATTGGAGTTTCATTTTACACGACTGTATCTATGCAAAACCATTTTGGTTCCATTGGACTTGAAGCACCGCCGATTTTTTTAACTTGTATGATAAGACAAAATTAAACAAGAAAGATAATCATGCATAAAGCATTGATTATGAAAAACTTTCCAACTGAAATGCAATTTTATTTAAACATCTCTAAAATGCGATACATTCAGTGATGATATATTTTAAATTATAACAGTACTACAATAATTTATTATACATGAAAATATAAAACGTCACCGAAAAAAAATGAACTTTATTCAAATGACGCCATCGAAATATAAATCGTCTGGCTCTTTAAAAGCAATGAATATTTCATTCATATCACTTTTAATCCAGAACTAAATAATTTTGCTTGAAAAAAATTCAGCAATTCTTATACAACTCATTTTACAATAATTTGTTTACATTCTGCATCCAGTAAAATTAGGCTTCGTTGTGTAAATAATTAAAGTTTGATGATCATTTAAACTAAAAAATATTGTAATTGCGTTGGCGGAGAATATAGATACACAGAAAATATGCAAAAATAAAGCGGTTTTAGGAAAACTTAAAACAACTTTAAAAATTATAATTTGTACACTGGGAACAAAAGATGGATGCCCACGTGATCTCTTCATATAATATGGGTGTAATTATTATTTTAATTTTTATTTAAAAAACTAAAGAACACATTTTGCTGAATTTTTTTTATATGTTTTATGGGATAATTGAAATATTTCCTAAAATTTTCGAAGTAATTTGTGAATTTTAACTTCGCTTAAAATATGTTTGAAAAATTAGGTCCCATAGGGTTTAATGCATTTCACTTTTTCAACTCGGGTTCAATCTCGGGTTCAATCCCGGCCGTCCAAATAGATGCTCAAGTCCTTGTTGACGAGTCGGACGGTCTGGGTCTTCAACTCGGGTTCAATCCGAAACTAATTGGGTGATATAATTCATTTACATTCCCATATGTCCCACAGACCGTCTCAGTAACATACTAAAATTTCATTTTAATAAACTTATTTTTACGGTAGTCATCATGCGAACAGATAGAAAACCAGAATGAACAAAGTCATAAACGCTTTTCAACTATGTTGGAAAGTGCTCAAAAGGATATTAATTTTTTTTTATTTTTTCCAGATACAACCAAGAAAGAACCTGTATCTTGGATTTTGAGCGGTGTGACAGCCGGTTATTCGGGGCATATACCAGACTGCCACACGATCGTAGGAAGCCCAGTCTGCAGGGGTAGCCGAAAGGTGTATTTCAATCATTGGAAACGGAGAATGCAGAGAGAGCATATGTGAACAGCTATATCATAACCCTTTCGATGTTCAATAAATGATGAACCATGTTTTTGCCCCTGTTTTTACTTTCCCTGCAATACTACAGGGGAAGTATTGGAATCATACCGAAAATCACAATCCGAGTTTTCGACGGATCTACACGTTTCGAGATATCTAGAATAAGAAAAACTATTTTTAGAGTGACGTCTGTGTGTGTGTCCGTGTGTCTATCTGTGTGTCCGTGTGTCTGTCTGTGTGTCTGTGTAATGTATGCATCCACTCTAACTCAAAAACTTATGGACCGCATTTCATAAAGTTTGGTAGGTAAGTCACTTGGGTATGACCTTGGTGCTGATTAGTTTTTGGTACGATTCGTAAAAGCAGAACCCGCCTTTTTTTTGCGAAATGGCCCGAAAAAATTTCAGTTATCCATTCTAGCTAAAATACTAATTGACCAAATTTCACAAAATTTAGTAGATAAGTTACTTGTACGATACTCTGGTGCTGATTAGATTTTGGTATTAATCGGAAAGAACAACCTGCCTTTTGCTATGAAATGGCCCGCAAAAATGTCATGTATCCACTCTAAAATATTAATTGACCAAATTTCACAACATTTGGTAGAAAAGTTATTTGTTGGACACTCTGGTGCTGATTAGAATTTAGTATTATTTGGAAAATAACAACCAGCCTTTTTTTACGAAATTGCCCTCAAAAACCCCCAAAATCTTAAAAAAAGCTACGTATGTTCAAATATATCAATTAAATGCTTGTTTTATACGTAATTTTTGATGAAGAAAAGAATGCATACAACTTTATTACTCTAGGACTAACCGTTCTCGAGATATTTGAGATTTTTCGCATTTAGTTATGTCACTTTTAGAAAAATGTCCAATTACCAAATAAAAACAGAAATTGAATTAAAAATGCATATTTAGTGTTATTTTGTGCAATTAAACTCAATGTAATGAATTATTAAAGAAATAAAGAAAAAATGAATTTGAGTCTGCAGGGAAAGTCATGTGCTGCCTACATCAGATTTTTACTTTCCCTGCAATACATGGTAGTGTATAGGGAACATATTGGAATCATACAGAAAATCTCAAGTCGAGTTTTCTACGGATCTACGCGTTTTGGGACCTCTAGAATACGGTAAAATTAATGGTAGCGTGATGTGTGTTTGCGTGTCTCTGTTCGTGCAATGTATATATCCACTTTAACTCAAAAACCAATGGATCAAATTTAATAAAATTTTATGGTCTACTCTTGTGCTGATTAGATTTTTGTACAATTCGGTATAAATTGCGAAGTGTCCCTCGAAAATCACATGCATACAGTCTAGCTAAAAAAGTAGTTGACTTAAATTTCACAAAATTTGGGAGATAGGTCACTTGTGATTTATCCTGGTGTTGATAGGATTTTAGTACGATTCGCGGAAATATAACCTGCCTTTTTTTGCGAAATCGCCCGCAAAAATCGTCAAAATTTAAAATATAATATTAAAAAGATAGACAATTAAATTTTTTTTGGCATATTAATAGGAATTTTGACGTTTCTTTGGGTTTGGCCGTTATTACTATGCTAGGCTTTACAATGATCAGGGCTTTGTCCATGTACCTGAAAGTTTAAATTATTTCCTGCTCATTCATTTAAATTTTCATTACTATTTTTTCAACATGCATTTAAGTTTTAAGTTTTGAAATCTAAATTTTATGTCAACAAAACGTTCTATTTTCTATCCTTCAGCTTACAAAAACCAATTCTTGTTCCACCTATTTACCGTATTTTATTTTGAATCATTTGCTTTCACTAGTTTAACTATTTTATTTGAATTGGGCTTTCATGAACAACTGAACAATGATTTGAATCCTGTGTTGGAAGTTTACTTTTCTGTTTCATATTTCGCCATTCATTCAATGTGTTCCACCTCTTGTTTCTTCCTCCTGGGTTGTTTTAATTTTTTTTTACTTCTGTTGCTGTTAGCAACGCCATTTTTCTGCTTTACCCACGTTGCTATTCGTGCATAAGTCGTCGACTTGTTTCACGAGTGAAGGTTGCGCTTCTTGTGTTTCCTGACAGAGCTGTTTTTACCTCCGAGACCGACCGATACTAGTATTTTTTGTTGTATGCTTCTTTTAACAAAGTTATTCTAGCTACACTACTTTAACAGTAGTTTAAGCTGTAAGTATGTTGCAGAGTCGCCGTCGACAATAAGAGTTTGAATTTCGTCCCAGTATCTCAACGGCAGAACGTCAGAGGACCAGATCGAAGGTCCAGAATTCGATTCCCAGTTGGGACATCAAGGTTCTTTACAATGGTCTGAAAATGACCCAAGTACGACTAGCACGGATTCAGTGGACTATGGGATTCCGATTTCGAATTGGAAGGACAACCACCACACGGGATACTAACCTAGGTAAAAATAGTAGTATCAGGAGGTTAACCTGAGGTAAAAATTCCAGGAGGTGGTTAGTCACATTGTTATTGCATGGCAACTGATATTAGAAAGTAGAGATTGGAGCGTCCACTCCAACAATAAGAACTTATAATTTCGTCCCAGTAGCTCAGCGGTAGACCGTCGACTGGCCAGTTCGAACATCTAGGGTTTGTTTCCCATTTGGGGCAGCAAGGTTCTTTATAACATGGAATTGATTACGAGTTCTATCCGATTGGGACCTTTAAGTAAAACGAGGTTTCATATTTTTTGATTAGCCCTCTATTAAAAATATCTATGTAAGTTTAAAAATATGTGGTAAGTATGTATACAATTAATTGAAAATTAAAAATATTAAAACTATCCTGTCGACTTTCTCATACATTCTTTTGCTGAAGGCAGAAACTTCAAACTTGGCATACTTGTAAGATTTGACTTCTAAATAACGAGAAAAATCTAAAATCTTCGAATTTCGTTCGAAAAATTTATAAATCGGAGATTATTTTATTCTAATATTCTTTCAACATTTTTTGAGAGGCAGTAAGATTCCTTACAATGTATGCGAATAACGTGTTGAGTTATTAAATATTTAAACACAGTCTCTTAAGATTGAAGAAGATGAAGTGTGCTACCCTAAAATAGTAGGTATAAGTCAAGATCTAAGTTAGAAGCAATTCAAAATTATGAAGTTTGAATTAGAAGAAATGGACTAACCTGCTCTTGGGACTCCTCCTCCAGTACAAGTTTAGCTTCCAGGCTCTGTCGTGTTTCCAGAAAAGCCCTACGCTGCCTTCTCTCCAGGAAGAAATAGGACAACGTCCCCAGAAGGTTGGACACGACGAACAACATAACGTTAGCGCAAAGCTGTGAAAACAATGAAATGTGTAAATAATTGTAAACATCTAGAGAAATCTATCAATTTTGTACAATATCAGTTGAATAATATAACGTTAGCGTAATGCAGTGCAAACAATGAAATGTGTAAATAATTGTAAACATCTATAGAAATCTATAAATTTTATACAGTATTAGTCGAACAACATAACGTTAGCGCAAAGCTGTGAAAACAATGAAATATGTAAATAATTGTAAACATTTAGAAAAATCTATCAATTTTATACAATATCAGTCGACCAAAATAACGTTAGCGCAAAGCTGTAAAAACAATGAAATGCGTAAATAATTGTAAACATCTAGAGAAATATATCAATTTTGTACAATATCAGTCGAACAACATAACGTTAGCGCAAAGCTGTGAAAACAATGAAATGTGTAAATAATTGTAAACATCTAGAGAAATCTATCAATTTTATACAGTATTAGTCGAACAACATAACGTTAGCGCAAAGCTGTGAAAACAATGAAATATGCAAATAATTGTAAACATTTAGAAAAATCTATCAATTTTATACAATATCAGTCGACCAAAATAACGTTAGCGCAAAGCTGTAAAAACAATGAAATGCGTAAATAATCGTAAACATCTAGAGAAATATATCAATTTTGTACAATATCAGTCGAACAACATAACGTTAGCGCAAAGCTGTGAAAACAATGAAATGTGTAAATAATTGTAAACATCTAGAGAAATCTATCAATTTTATATAATATCAGTAGCACAAAATAACGTTAGCACAAAGTTGTGAAAACAATGACATGTGTAAATAATTGTAAACATCTAAAGAAATCTATCAATTTTGTATAAAATCAATCGAACAAAAACTGTGAAAACAACGAAATGTATAAATAATTGTAAACATC
The DNA here is from genome assembly GCA_951213105.1 of Amaurobius ferox. Classification (NCBI taxonomy): domain Eukaryota; kingdom Metazoa; phylum Arthropoda; class Arachnida; order Araneae; family Amaurobiidae; genus Amaurobius; species Amaurobius ferox. The sequence goes on from OX578151.1 coordinate 51,395,513, forward strand.
TAAAGAAATCTATAAATTTTGTACAGTATCAGTCGAATAACATAGCATTAGCGCAAAGCTGTGAAAATAATGAAATGTGTAAATAATTGTAAACATCTAGAGAAAGCTATCAATTTTGTACAATATCAGTCGAACAACATAACGTTAGCGTAATGCAGTGAAATCAATGAAATGTGTAAATAATTGTAAACATCTAGAGAAATCTATCAATTTTATACAATATTAGTCGAACAACATAAAGTTAGTTCAAAACTGTGAAAACAATGAAAAATGTAAATAATTGTAAACATATAGAGGAATCTATCAATTGCATACAATATCAGTCGAACAAAATAACGTTAGCGCAAATATGTGAAAACCATACAAATTGTAGGCGCCCTATAAACATTTATCTCACCCCATTATATTTTAGTGTGCATTTTTGTGAATTTTTCAAGCCTTCTCTTCCCTAGAAACATATTGTAGTTCCGTGCCCCTCTTTGGAGCCTAAGCACCCGTGTAAGTTAATAAGAAAATCAAAATTGGTGCCAAATCACAAGTGCATAAGACTAATTAAGAATTGCATGATCGATGTAGATATGACAGATCAAAGTTAAATAACAGCTTTATTTTTAGGGGGAAGTGCAGGGGGTGGGGTGGATTATAAGATTAGAAAATCGCGCTCCCAACGCAGATAATAATATCCATATACCGGCTTCACACGTACGTGTTTGTCAGCCGATGCTTTTAATGACAGCAAAAAAAACTTGCAAGCAAGAAAATCTGCTATTTAATTTGAAAATGTGTGTAATTTTATGTTCGCAAACTTTGTGGCAGTTTGAGAGTTTCTTTGCGTCCATTGCAGATAGTATTGTCTATTTCATGCTGAAGAGTTATTGGCTGTACTAATTAATAAAATATTTATTGAAGTTGCTTATTCTAATCATTTAATATTAAGATTTTTAAGAGTAATATTTTTTTATATTTAATTATAATTAATTTATTTAGATTATTTCATTTTGTATTTACTGGGAGAGCTAGCTCATCCATGAACACTTTCCAACATATGTGAAAAGTGTTTATGACTTTGCTTGTTCTGTCTGTCTGTCCATTCGCACGATAACTGCCGTAAAAATGGCTTTATCAAAATGAAATTTTAGTATGTTGTTGAGACAGTCTGAGACACATGGGAATGTAAAAGAATAATATCAGCCAATTAGTTCTGGATTGAACCCGGGTTGAAAAAGTGAAATACATTGAACCGTATGGGACCTAATTTTTCCAACATTTTTTAAGCGGAGTTAAAATTCACAAATTGCTTGGAAAATTTTAGGAAATATTAAAATTATTATATAAAATATATAAATAAAATTTCAGTAATATATGTTTTATAGTTTTATAAATAAAAATAAAAATAATAATTAAACCCATATTATATGAAGGGATCGCGTAACCCACTTCAAAATAAAATATGGCATCCGATTTTTCCCCAGTGTAAAAATCGTGATTTTTAAAGTTCTTTTAAATTTAAATTTAGTGTTGCATCCGTCCTAAAACTGTTTTATTTTTGCATATTATCTGCGTACATAACTTCTGTGCTAACGGAATCACAATAATTTGAGTTTCAATGATCAGCAAACTTTGATTATTTCTACAACGAAGCCTACTTCTACTGGATGCAGAATGTAAACAAGTGATTGTAAGATGAGTTGTATAAGAATTTCTGAATTGTTTTCATGCAAAATTATTTAGCTTTGGAGTCTAGAATAAAAGTGATATGAATGAAATATTCATTGCTTTTATATAGAGAGCCAGACGATTTATATTTCGATGGCGTCATTTGAATAAAGCGAATGGCAAACATTGTTAATTCGTATTCAAGGATGCCCTAATCGTGTAGACCCATCAAAATTCGAAAGTCGGATATTTTACTTCATTACTCTCCCTCGTATATTGCTATGACATATCCTCTGGAATCGTGGGTGTGTGCCCAGGATACAAGAATGAGTCCAAATTTCTGGATAACTAACACGTTTATTCACAATTACAGCGTAAACAGGAACAATATACAGTTAAACAGCACTTGAATGCTCCACTGATTTCAAAAAATAACTAATACTATTCTCGAAACATTGACAAAAGTCACAGATCAATGTAGCTCGTATCTCGTCCACTGTTCTCCCACTCCTTTTTATAGACTCTCTATAGAAACTTCTGGAAATCTCTCATATCACGTACAATATTAGTTATTTCGGGGAGTTTCTCAAAGCTTCAGAAAGTCACCAAATGTCGTCAAATTGGCGATAAATCGTTAAATCTGGCAATCCTTCTTCAAACTTCGCCATGTGACAGCTTTAGACTCACGTCATGGGAAAGGATGCCTGTATGGATGCCTTTTCCGTCTGATTCTCAAAAGAAAAGACTCCAGTGTGGGAATGTAACACGTTCGCATGAATGTACTATGTATTGTAAGCTGTGGTGGCGACAAAGTAGACAATATCTATTGAAATAATTTTCTTCCGAGAAACTTTCATTTAAATTATATATTATTCAATATAAATGTGTGGAATATTTTTTTTTATAAATAAATGGAGATGCAGGTATAATTTTGCTTCTACTGGAACCAGACTCTTAAGTGAGACATATCTCGAAATGTCTACCTCTTCAGGTGCTTTCACATTGGGACTGGTACTAAAATATAAAGAGTGCGCAACTTTATCATTTAACGGCCGTATAGGGCCTAGGAAGACGTGTCTAAGCTGCGGGATTTCCTTGGAGAAGATTTCCTATTTGCTTCCAAGATGAGATTTCGTTTTCTTTTGTATGAATTGCTTTGTTTTCGCAAACATAGCCTTTATTGTCTGAAGATTCTGTAAAGAAATTTTATACACCAATACCGAATTTTCGGGGTCTAAATTACATATGGGTCTTGCTGTTTTTGATATTGTTGTGAAAGTGCAATATTACCTCACTGGAGTCTTTTCTTTTGAGAATCAGAAGGCAAAAACAGGTACAGGCATCCCTTCTCCTGATATGAGTTTAAGGTTGCTGCGCGCCTAATTTCGAAGAATGGTTACCATATTTGGTGATTTATTGCCAATTTCGCGATATTTGACGACTTTCAGAAGCTTCGAGAAACACCTCGAAATAACCGATATTCTACGGGATATGAGAGATTTCCAGAAGTTTCTATGGATAGTCCATAAAAAAAGAGTCATCATTCAGTCGGAGAGCAGTTGACGAGATACTAGCTACATTGAACCGTGACTTTCGTCAATAATTTGACAATAGTATAGGATATTTTGTGAAATTAGTGGAGCATCTAAGTTCTGTTTTACTGTGTATTGCCTCTGTTTACGCTGTGTTTGTAATTAAACGTGTTAGTTATCCAGAAATTTGGCCTCATTCTTGTATCCGAACGCACACCCAAGATTTCAGATGATACTTGGTAACAATATGTTTGGAATTTTTCAACGTGAATCATAAATAAAACTTTTAATAAAGTGGAAAAGTGAAGTTTTGTATGTAGTATATAGAAAATATTTTTGCGTGTTTTTCTTAATTTTTACGGGCTATAATAGAGTTTCCCGTGCGTTGCGCTTTCCCCATACGGTTCCGCAGAGAAACGCAACTTTGGGGTTTCACTGTATTAATAAAATTGTAAAATCTCGTTCATTTATTACCTTCCTTATATACATAGTATAATGTATAAGGAAAGTATTGTGACGGGGTCAAAAATTCAAATTCGAGTTTTCGACGGGAGAAAGCCTCCCTGAATACAAATGGAACCTTTTTGAGGTGATGTCTGTGTGTATGAGTTTCTATGTGTGTGTAAGTATGTGTGTGCCCGTGAGCAACAAACAAAATTTGGTTCAAAAATTACAATCAGTGAATACTGAAAGCCCATTGTTTTTAAACGCAATCAAATGTTCGGAAAACCCCCAAAATTTCCAAATGAAATGTCTAAAAAATCATCAAAAAATCAAAAATTTCAATAAAGTTACTTAAATAATCAGTTCTTATGTAATTTTTTTTATTAGAAAACGATTGACATAGACTTTAAAAGGCTAGCATGAACCGTTCTCGAGATATTGCACATTTTTAAATAAATTTATCAAAAAATCATATAAAATTAAAAATACATTGACTATAGTGAAATATATTCACTTTTCATATGCAATATTATGAGATAAATTTGTTAACATCATTCTCGTGGACCTAGCTCGTTCCATTCACGAGAGAAGATACTTCAGATAATGGTTTTGTATTTGGACGCCAATAGTCATTTATCTATTATGAGAATAATTTATTTCTCCTTTCATAACACTTGGCAAAGTTTTGGTTCCGAATTTGGTGAAATATCGCCAATTTTTTTACTTTTTAAATGTTAACAAATTGACGGAAATGTCGCCAAATTGATAAAGTAACGCAAAATTAGAGAAAATGGCTAATTATGTGAATTCAGTATATTGGAAAGAAAAAAAAAATCGACTATAAGATTAACCCATTTCCCCGTCCGTCCATCCATCCGTAACGCTTAATGAAAATTTTGGCAAGATGTCGCCAACTTGGCGATTTTTTAAAATGTTGCCAAATTGATAAAAATGACTCTAAATGGGAGGTAATGTTTTACAAATTTTAAATTCAACGTTAAAAACACTGTGCTGAGGATCTATAAACTATATTGCTTATTGAGGATGCCATCAATATTAGTAATTGTTAGTTTAGAGTTGCTTGAAATGCAAGTTAATTGGGTACTTTTAAACAGTATTAGATGTTGTCATCCTGGAAAGCGCTAAATGCCTAGTTCAAGAATAGAAACACAGTACCTTGGAACTTATACATGATATTTTCATTATGAAGCAAGTAAATTCATTGCATTATATAAGGAAAGTCATGTGCTGTCCACATCTCATGTTTTCCGTCTCATTTCAGTTAATAAATTTCATTTTGCAACTTTGTTAAAATATACAGTATGGAACATTTTACGCGCTAATTTTGGTCCCTGGTATTATCTTTCTACAAAACTTTTTAGCATGCTTCACCACCAATTGTATGTAAGGTAAAAACATCAATGATTATCAAATTCATTTGAAAAATGAGCGCCCAAATTCGGTAAAAGTTTTTTCCGAATAAAAAAACAAAAAACATTTCCTTCACCACAAAAAGTAAATTTCGATTCATTCATATATGTATTTAATTCATCAATATATTGGATGAAAAGTTAAAAGCAGCTTAAATCATCTCTACCACTTCAGATGGAGAAATGTCGACTAGGTTAATTTCTATTTGATTATGGATTGCTGATTCAGGTTAGCAGCCGAGGGGCAAAAGATGAGGAAACATCCACTTAGCTTTTAACATACTTCTCCTACGAGTAAGATTTAAAGTAATTTTCATGGCATTAAACATGAAAGGATATGGCCTGAACTGAAATCAGAAATATCTATATATGCATTGCATTTGGCAAATTTAAATACTCATCTAAATATGAAAGGCTAGGATTTGAACTGAATTTAGAAATATCTATGTATGCATTTGGCAAATTCAAATAATCATCTAAACATAAAAGACTGTGATTTGAATTGAATTCAGAAATATCTATATATGCATTTGGCAAATTTAAATACTCATCTAAACATGAAAGACTATGATTTGAACTGAATTCAGAAATATCTATATATGCATTTGGCAAATTTAAATAATCATCTAAACATGAAAGACTGTTTTGAGCTGAATTCAGAAATATCTATATATGCATTTGGCAAATTTAAATACTCATCTAAACATGAAAGGCTGTGATCTGAACTGAATTCAGAAATATCTATAAATGCATTTGGCAAATTTAAATATTCATCTAAACATGAAAGACTATGAACTGAACTGAATTCAGAAATATCTATATATGCATTTGGCAAATTTAAATACTCATCTAAACATGAATGGCTACGATCTGAACTGAATTCTGAAATATCTATATATGCATTTGGCAAATTCAAATACTCATCTAAGCATGAAAGGCTATGATCTGAACTGAATTCAGACATATCTATATATGCATTTAGCAAATTTAAATAATCATCTAAACATGAAAGGCTATGATCTGAACTGAATTCAGAAATATCTATATATGTATTTGACAAATTTAAATACTCATCTAAATATGAAAAGCTATGATCTGAACTGAATTCAGAAATATCTATATATATATTTGACAAATTTAAATACTCATCTAAATATGAAAAGACATGGTCTGAAATGAATTTAGAAATATCTATATATACATTTGGCAAACTCAAGTGCTTTTCTAAATATGAAAGGCTATGATCTGAACGGAATTCAGAAATATCTATATATTCGTTTGGCAAAATTAAATGTTCATCTAAATATAAAATGCTATGATCTGAACTGAATTTAGAAATATCTAAGTATTTGGCAAACTTAAATGTGCATTCACTATAAAACATTTTGCAACCTTTGTTCATTTTTTTCAGCTACTTTGTTGATATTTTCAACAAACTAAAGAAAAGTTATAATTACAAGATTTCATGATAATTCCAGCTTCCTTTCTGAAATATTCAGCTAATTATTCTCTCTCTAAGCCTTATTTTTGTGTATATATATATAATAAAAATAAATATAACAAGACTAATTTAAAACATGAACAGTGTCACACCCTCGTTAAATAACATTAAGGAGTTAATAATGTACAAGAGGATTTGAAATAAGATATCTAACAAAAGGAAACCGAAGATACCATAGAATTCAAATTGATCTTAATTGTTTAAACTATAAGTAATATAATTAACAAGAAAGATCAATCATACATAAAGCATTGATTATGAAGCATTTTTCAACTTCAATGAAATTTTATTTAAACATCTCTAAATTGCGATACATTTCTCAGTAATATTTTTAAAATTTTCACAACACTACATTAATTTATGATATTTGAAAACTTATAACTTCATCGAAAAAAAAATGAACTTCATTCAAATGACGGCATTGAAATGTAAATTGCCTGGTTTAAACATCTCTAAAATGCGATACATTCTTCGGTAATATTTTTAAAATTATCACAATACTACATAAGCAGTAGGTTGAGTGTAGTCAAAAGTATAGGATTTTACAATGGTGAGGACCACATAAGTAGTAGGTTGAGTGTAGTCAGAAGTAGAGGATTGTACAATGGTTAGCTCCGATGAGTACCACATAAGCAGTAGGTTGAGTGTAATCAAAAGTATAGGATTTTATAGGACCACATAAGCAGGAGGTTGAGCGTAATCAAAAGTATTAGATTGTACAATGGTAAGGGCCAGTGCGGGCCATATAAGTAGTAGGTTGAGTGTAGTCAAAAGTATATGATTATACAATGGTGGGGACCAGTGACGACTATATGAGTGGTAGGTTGGGTTAAGGTATAGGATTATACAATGGTGAAGATAGGCGAGGACCATATAAGCGGTAGGTTGAGTGTAGTCAAAAGTATATGATTGTACAATGGTGAGGACCAGTGACGACTATATGAATGGTAGGTTGGGTTAAGGTATAGGATTATGCAATGGTGAGGATAGGCGAGGACCATATAAGCGGTAGGTTGAGTGTAGTCAAAAGTATATGATTGTACAATGGTGAGGACCAGTGACGACTATATGAGTGGTAGGTTGGGTTAAGGTATAGGATTATACAATGGTGAGGATCAGCGAGGACCATATAAGCGGTAGGTTGAGTGTAGTCAAAAGTATAGGACTGTACAATAGTGAAAACCGGTGAGAAGCACATAAGCAGTAGGTTGAGTGTAGTCAAAGATATAGGCTCTTCCAGCGTGACTGATTGGATGGTGTTTTTGTATGGGAAGGTACTTAACGAGGATCCGTGTGTATGTTAGTACACATATGCTCGACATGTATCCACAGCTAATTCAAATTTCGTGTTCACATGTTCTAGGTGCGCTTAGTGACATTTTATCGTATTATCACTATGTGCTGGTTGGTTAGCATGACTTCTTCTTCTTCGACCCAGACCGTCCGACCTACCCGAAAGTGTAAGATATTTATTTGGACGACCGGGAAGTGCCACCTAATTTAGACCGGATCAGTAGTTATCCTCCTTCACCTACCACCAGCCTATCGGGAGGGCTTGCAGACCCACATATTTTACGTGCCCGTACTCCGCGTGAACACGGGGACAGTTTGGGGAGGCCGGGAATCGAACGCAAATATTATCATATGAAAATGAAACGAGTCGTTTCAAAATTTTCATTCGCATTTGAAAATAAAATAAAATATGCGCAAAATTTGTAACCATGGAAAATAAACAATATATTTTCGAAGCGTCACGTTTGAACCGTTAAAATTTAAATATAAAGAAAACAAGCATTTTTGAAATTTAAATAATTAAACAGTAAATTAAGGCAAATGGTTACAAAAGCTTGGAGAAAACGAAACTACAACATATTTGTCATCGATTTTGGGCATGGTTCCGAAAAATTTGGTGTGGTGTAAATACCAAATTATGACCTTGGCATGTACTATTTCAATGCAAATTGAAAATACAAAACTGGAAAATTTAGATATATCTATGATTGTTTTTAACCTGGTGTTTTTATTTCCGCTGCAATATATGGTAATGTATAGGGAAAGTAGTGGAATCGTGCCGAAAATCTCAACTCGAGTTTTCGACGGATCTACACGTTTTGGGACCTCTAGAACATGAAAAAATTATGGTTAGCTTGACGTCTGTCTGTCTGTGCAGATTTTGTATCCACTCTAACAAAAAGAATTAATTGAACGAATTTCCTAAAATTTGGTAGATAGATCACTTGTGGGAGACCCTGGTGATGATTAGATTTTGGTACGATTCGGAACGAAGGAACCTGCCATTTTCGAGAAAATTTCCCGCAAAAATCGTTAAATCTAAAAATAAAAGACAACGCATGCTCAAATATATAAATTAAATGCTTATTTGATACGTAATTTTTGACGATGAAAAGAATAAGACAAAACCCATTACTCCAGGACTAGCCGTTCTCGAGATATTTTAGTGTTTTCGCAACCTTCAAAAATAAGTCGTTACTAAATTAATACGAAAAGTGAATTAATAGTGCAAATTCAGTGTAATTTAAAATAATTATGGCTGTTGTTTGGGGCAATTAAACTCAATTTAATGAATTATTGAAGAAATAAAGAGAACGTGAATATGAGTTTGTAACGAAAGTCATGTGCTGCCCCCATCAGATTTTTTAATTTCAAGGTTGAATACACAAAGACTAAATTAAAAACTAATCTATAATTTTTATTTTAATAAACTATAAAATTTTTATGAAAGACAATTCTGCAAAATATTTAATACAGGTACATGATTTGATAATGAGACTTATGTAACTGCAGTATAATCTAGATTTCGAATTGCGAAATACCCAATAACTTAGGAACGTAATAACCTATAAATTGCAAAAGTGAGATAACTCTTTTGTCCGCAGATATTAATAAAATCTCTCAATTAATACAGGAAAGTTTCTCTGTTTTCAATCGAGCAATTTTAGTGTATTTTTCCAGATTCAGTTTTTAACAGAACTTCTACCATTTTTAGCTCTTACAGAACAGATCTTCAAGAATACTTTTTTTTTTAACAAAATAGGTAATTTGTCGAATTATTTTTTATCATAATAAAATTATAACTTTTAATTTTTATGCCTCATGACGTCTCAAATACTTATGGAAAGAGTTCTGTCTTTTCAGGTGCGTGTCTTGGTATTGCAATTATTGCAACGTCGGCAAAAGTTCAACCAATAAAAAATGTGCCGCTTTTCGTGATTAAATAGATCATGTGAATTTAGCTCTCGCGGGCAATAAACAATCATAAAGTGTATAAGAACAACGCAACTCTAGTAATTCGGTTGCGGAATTTTGGTTGTTGCAGAATTTTGGTTGCTACGGAATTTCGGTTGCTACGGAATTTCGGTTGTTAACGGAATTTCGGTTTTTAACGGAATTTCGATTGTTAACGGAATTTCAGTTGTTACGGAATTTCGGCTGTTACGGAATTTCGATTGTTACGGAATTTCGGTTGTTAACGGAATTTCGGTTGTTACGGAATTTCGGTTGCTACGGAATCCCGGTTGTTACGGAATCCCGGTTGTTACGGAATTTCGATTGTTACGGAATCTCGGTTGTTACGGAATTTCGGTTGCTAACGGAATTTCGGTTGTTACGAAACTTCCGTTGTTAGCGGAATTTCGGTTGTTACGGAATTTCGGTTGTTACGAAACTTCCGTTGTTAGCGGAATTTCGGTTGTTACGGAATTTCGGTTGTTACGAAATTCCGTGCTTCTATTCGGAAAAAAAATTGAGTCTAAAGTATAAGCCACTTACATTTTTATCAGAATTTGTTTAAAATATTGCAACACGGGTATAAGCAACATGGCTGTTTATTACAGACCAATATTAATGCATTAGAAAATCGAATGGAATTTCACATTACAGATATTTATCATAAAAGTTACATGGTTCAACAAGTAGGGCAAATATCGTATTCTACGGACGCAAAATGGCAAACCTATAAAAAATTTACTGAAATTTATTAAAACGCATACACAAACCATAAAAACATCATTTCGCTAAGGAACTATGCGTAACTGATCGAGATTTTTCGAGAATGCCAACGGCGTTTCGCAACACTACTCTTTCGCGACATTCGCACAACACTGCATTGCACTTCTACTATCCGGCACTTCAACACAATAATGGACCTGTCAAATGTAGCTAGCAACAATGTCTATTTGAAGAAAACATTGCGTTCAATGATTAATATGGATGTCCGCATACAGATAGGACAAAAAAGAAAATGGCAAAATTGAGGATAGAATGATTGCATTTGTATTTCTTGTGTTTGGGGGCAGTTTTCTGTTATTGGAAGCAAAAATTTTGTTTTTTTGAAAAATCTTTACATTTATGGAAAAAATCTGATGTGAGCAACACGTGACTTTTTCTACCGTCTCAAATTCATTTTCTCTTTATTTCGTTTTCATAATTCATAAAATTGAGTTTCATTTCACAAAATAAATTGAAAATTACATTGAATTTGCAGTTTTAATTCAATTTTTGGCTTCATTTGACAAATGGGCGTATTTTCGAAGAATGACGTTGCAAAACTGAGACAAAATTAAAATATTTCGAGAACGGTTAAATCTAGAGTTATGGGGGTAGGTTTTATTTTTTTCGTCGTCAAAAATTACGTATAAAACAAGCATTTAAATGATGTATTTGAACATATGCAGTTTTTTATTAGAAATTTTGAAAATTTTTGCAGGTCATTTCGCAAAAAAATCAGGCTCTTATTTCCGAATTGTACTAAAATATAATCAGCACCAGGGTAATCCACAAGTAAGTTATATACCAAATTTTGTGAAATTAAATCAATTAGTTTTAAAGCTATAGTACACATTGCATAGACAAACACACGGGCAGACATATAGACAGAAATACAGACATACACACATACAGACACGCAGACAGACACACATACAAACAGACAGACACACATGCAAACAGACAGACACACATACAAATAGACACACAGGCAGAAACCCACACAAACAGACACACAGATAGAAACACACAGACAGACATACATACAAACAGACACACACACACATACAAGCAGACACACACACATACAAGCAGACACACACATACAAGCAGACACACATGCAAACAGACACAAACAGACACACGTACAAACAGAAGTGCAGATATATACGTCATGCTAAAACACTTTTTCAGGTTCTATAGGGCTCGAAACGCGTAAATCCGTCGTAAACTTGAGTTGTGATTTTCGACATGTTTTTAATACTTTCCCTATACATTACCATGCATTTTATTAAAAGTAAAAATATTTACGTCTCGATGGGATTTCCTCTCCAGCTTAGCTCCTTGGTGCTTAAGTCGGCCACCCTTGCTGTCCACCCCTTGATATGGTTCTGAGCGAACACATAAAAAGCGTTAAACCGCTCCATGGATGCTGCTATCTGTAATAATAGGTCGATTCTACCATACATTTGTTCTATAATTTTCCAGAGATAATTGCAGACCTTCCAATTCATTTACCAATAGAACAATATGTTACTGATCGAAGATCCTTCATGACTGTCAAGGACTGTTCTTCCCACTAAATTGACCAGCACTTATTGCCGAACAGTGCATTACAGTCCTAACAATTAATGGCCCTGTCAGATGTAACCAGTGCAAACGTGTTTGTCATGGGAAGCATTTCGTCTGATTAATACAAACGTCCTTTGGCAGACGAGGCAGAAAGAAAGTACTTAATTGATGTTTCGATGGATTACATTTATATTGAAGCCATACTTGCTTATTAAGAACTCCAATTTTGCGAGATCACAATTAGAGCGAGAAAGAAATATCCGGAGTGTGAAGATTTTATGCGTTGATTCATATTCCATATGCATGATATCATGGGAAAGTCATAGGATATCATAGAAAAGTCATATGACATCATAGAAAAGCCGTTAAGTACTCCAATTGCTTTATAATGAAAGGTCTATGAGTGCACTAAGTTTATCGATAGTAAAGTGACGGCACCTGATCGAATAAAAGTGATTGTAGCGCTCCTAGTGGAGAATTTGAGAAGTTACGTTAGCGAACTCCATAACAAAACGAGATAGATGGAAAATATAATTACAAAGTTATAGAACATTTTCTAATGAGAAGAAATCGATGATAAAACTGTTACAGAAGGTATTTTTTCACACAGTACAATTATTAACGAATTGATATCATATTTATAAATGTAAAAATAAACAATTACAGGCACAGCCTCTTAATGTCCTCCGCTAGCAATAATTCACTCTTAAATGTAAGAAATAATATTACTCTAAGAAGTATTACAAATATCATCACAAAAAGTCATATCATCCCTGATATGACTTTTTGAAAAGTATTTATTGCCTTCCATATACGCATATCGTGCGTTTCCAGTATAGATTAGTACTCGTTAGATAATCCTCTATAATTCATATGTAATTGGCATTTTCTTCTATCTCGCTTTGTCACCGAGTTCGTTTCTTAACTTTTAAAATTCTCCGCTACGGACGCTGCAATCACTTTTATTCGATAGGGCATGAGGCACTTTACTGAAACCAGACCAAACATGCGCACTCATGGACAATTTCAAGCAAAGTTATTAGGGTGTTTAAGGACTTTTGGATGTTTAATGACTTTGGGTGTTTAATGACTTTTGGGTGTTTAATGACTTTTGGGTATTTAAGGATTTTTGGGTGTTTAAGGACTTTTGGGTGTTTAAGGACTCTGTTACTTTTTCTATCCATAAAATTTCTTAGACTGCACTGCCATCGTATTGTGATATTTTAATGAGGAAAGGTCGATTGCATGAAATTGTATTTTGGTGTCCCAATTTATCTTAATTTTTTTTAGAAAATATCTGCGATGATTAACACATGTAATGCAGGGGTTTTGTTCATTTTTTAAATAAATTTTAGCAATTTAGTTCATTTTAAACTTGCTATCTAACCATTATCCTTCCTCAAGAGCCGACAATTGAACAATTATGCATTAGAGCTTGGATTTAACCGACAAGTTATCCAAGAAAGAACCCCCCCCCCCAGATGCAAAATTAAGGATATTTCATAAAATTACTAAAATAGCCATATTTTGAACGTTAAAATTTTTTTGGATGTGAAACACCCGGACTCCATCCCCCCCCCTTTAATTTATACGCGGACAACAGCGCCTGATTGTGCAGAACGAAGTTTTGCATAAAAAAATTCCTGATGCGTAATTGATAAATAACATTGCGTTGAGTAACATACTCATATAGGGGTGAATATAGGGTATAGAAATTTTGAATGGCAATATAATTTAGAATTCTATTAGAATTTGCACATATTTTCGATCATTTTCAACACCGATGCTATCTGTTCGAATTGGGGGCAGAATCAAAATTATCAGGCTTCCTATACATAAAGACACATTAGGCTTTACAGTTTAGTGAAAATTATTTAAAAATATAAGTAATAAATGCAAAGAATATCAAATACAAAGAATAAAAGGTTCATACCTGGTTCTCTGTGAAATCAATAGGTCTAGGTAACACCCCAACAACAAGCATATGAGCAAACGCCATCGCAAGGCTAAGGCCTAGGCACGGGCCAAGCCTCATGGGCATGAGAGCGTAAACAGTGTAAGTATAGAGGAGGGCCCAAGCTACTGAGTCAGCAGGCATGCGTGGAACTTTGTACAACCACATGTCACAAACAAGATGGCCAAGTTGTATTACCCATACTATAAAAGGAATAGCGTCCCATAGTCTGAAAATAAAGTAAAAATAATAATAAAAGTAAAGTATAAACAATGATAAAAATAAAGTAAGAATAACAACATAAGTAAAGTAAAAACAATTATAAAAGTAAAGTGAAAACAATAATAAATGTAAAGATAATATATATTAAAGATAATTGTAAAGGGCAATAATAAAAGTAAAGTAAAAACAATAAAAAGTAAAGTAAAATCAATAATAAAAGTAAAGTGGAAACAATATTAAAAGTAAAATAAAGATAATATGAGCTGTAAATGTAAAGGTCAAGGATTAAACAAGGCAAGTGTTTATGTTGATAACTTTTTAATAAGTTATAATCAACTTACCCAGAACACACCGCTAAACAATCATTCGAAAAACAAACAAAAATTTCTGACTGGGTTCGAATCATCAACTTTCAATTAAGCTCCTAAACTCTTTCCCTTTAGGACTACATTTAGCACACACGCATTTTTCTTATTTTAGATATTATATATTCACAATGACGAACATATAATGGTGGAATGTTATCGCCTTGTGCACATTTGAATTCAAGAGGAGGGGTGGATATAAAGTTGCCACGGCGGATAAAGTGGCCAGTTTGTTTTAGGTGAAGTTTATTTAGGCTGGTCCCTAACCGGGTAGATACTTTTAATAACATTTCTTATTTGATAAAAAAAATGTTTTCTAAGGACTGTTATATAAGGTAAGTTTGATATTGATGCTTATTATTGGTTTAACATTCAACATTAATAGTAATTATAGAAAATCATGCTTTATGGTATGAAAATATATTTTTAAACTAATGTCAATACAGTGACTGGCAATATGGAAGTACGTGAACATCATTTTAGATCCGATGAATATCATACTATCACACATTACGGAAACAGTTGTCTTATTATTTTTTGTTTTTATTTTTGAGTAAATTTATATTTTCTTTATTAAGTCATTACACAAAATCTTCTACTATTCTCCCAATTAAATGGAATCTTTATATTTAAAGATATAAAGACTGTACTGCTTATGTACTTATAAACATCATATGTGCATCTTATTCACTATATTCTTATAAAAGTATTCCCGATATAAAAATTCTGTTAGGAATTTTTTACACTTTTAAATGTTTTTAATAGTGGCTGCTTTTCCCTACTATATCGGTCAAAGCGGATATTTGATAAGAGTATAATCATTTATTTCTTATAAGACAACATAATCAATAAAAAACTAAATTCATGCATTCAATAAATCTATATTTATCATAATATTGATTCTAAGCATTTTATTGCTATTTTTTTAAAAACTGAGTAGTATTAAAAAAAATGATTATTTCTTAGAGTGACTGCTTTACCTACCTTATACACTTACTTGTAATTTAAAAATAGAGAAATAATTAGGGGGATATTTCTGGACTTTTATTTTACGAACCCTTGTATCATCCGACAGATGCCTATATGTGTGTGCATAGGAAATCTTAAAGCATCTATAAGACGACAATGGTGTTGTTGTGGTCCAAATGATATATTGTCATAACTCTCAATCGAAGGCTGCTGTTCGATTTAAACCAGATGCATTTTTGCATTTCTCGTATGAATATTACCCGATGCTTATTAGTATTTATTTTCTTGGAATGCATTGCAAAAGGTCCCGCGATTAATTTATATCATCCTAGAATTTCTTGGGAAAATTTGGAAATCATTGAAAATTAAGTGTATTTTTATTGCAGAAATTTGAATACTTGCTGATCATATTATAACAACTGTTGATTGATATTATAACAAAAAATGCGGCATCATAAATGCAAAAGTTTACCAAAAAGGCAAAAGTTAAAACGATTTTTTTTATACAAAATATTAATATTTGGAGATAGATATTAACAGCGAATATTTTACGCCAAAACATCGATCACAGATTACTACAGCAAAAATTTGATTCTGTTATACATATATTAGGTAAAGTGATGGACTGTTCGAATTCTTTATCGGTGATGATCTTATAGAATTTTCGAAACACTGGAACTTTTAAAAACACATTTTTTTATTTTTAAATTGAGAAATACTTAAATTAAATTAATTTTGGAGTTCACGTAGTCCTTATGTTATTTCTCGTTGTAACTGCTCAGTCTAGATTGGATAGTTTGCTGCAAAAAACAGAATACATATCACAGTGAGGACTGCAGATGAGGACACAGGTGAGGACTGCAGATGGCTATGGTTTTGGTATATTTTAGATAGGTGTAGGTGGCTCATTATTTGGATATTTGGGCAAAGTCCTACGAAAATTTTTAGCTATATACCTAAGATCAATATATGCTGTTTCACAATTTTTTCTATTCATATACGGTATTTGAATATTTGTTAGATTATGAAAAATTTCCCTTTTTCTTGTAAATATCGCATAAACGAATAGAATTTGAAAGAAAACTATTTTCATACGATACAGTTGGAATCACGCTTTTGAAGAATACATGGACGTGTTTCGTACCTTTAGTGCTCGTCAGTTCGGAATAGCTAAAATGTATACTGGTGTCAAGAAAACTTTCGTTTATCTTTAGCGCTCGTCAGCTCGGAATAGCTTAAAACTATATTGGTGTTAAGGAAACTTCTGTTTATCTCCATTTTCCTCATATAGTCACTAAATTTTGAATTTAGTAGTTAATGCATAGAATTTAGAGCGAACTACGGGACGCTTATTTGATATTCAAATGATATTTAATATAAGGCAAATTTGAGCAATGTATTGAAGTAGAGATATAATAATAATGAAGCTTACAGCTCTTTCTAGGATAAGTTTAATCTGTCAGGATCGCAGATGTTGACATTATAAAGTTTCAATATTTAGAAAAATTCTAATCATTTAGTTAATGGCGTGTCTAGTACTTCATTTCTGTCCACGGTTTGGACGCTGCCCTTTAATTTTCCATTTTTCATGTTTGTTCTATTTATTAATTTTTTGGACCCCTGTGTTTCGTATCGACTTATTTTTAGTCTTGTTGGGACTCATTTAATATTGTTCGAACTTGTATCAGATCGTTTGGATATTTTGTTGCGTTCGGCGCACTCCAATCTAGTTCTGATTCGGATTGGCTGGGCTATTCTTTACTCTGTTTTTTGATTGGCTGGGCTGTTTTTTACTGTAATTTTCGATTGGCTCTCAGTGGACGCTTAAACTACGAATTGGATATACATATCCATTTATTTGTTCGAACTGTACTCATTTTGTCTTTCAAACTTCGATTTTTCTTTTATCTTGAACTGAAGAAGGGGATCCAGTTTATCCTCGAAACAGCTGTATACTGCAATGTTATTCTATTTGTGTTTAATTACATTGCTCATATTTTTCCCAAAGTGTTTTTTACTTATTAAATATTTAACATAATATTAAGTATTTAACATAATACAGTAGCCCCTCGTTATATCGCGCTTGCCGGGAAACATGGCAAAATGAACGATATATTCGAATGCGCGATATATAGGGCGATATGATAAAAATTATACTTTTATGAACATATGTAATAAAAATTTAAGAGCGAAAGTACAGTAATAAAAAAGACAATAATAAAACCCTCATTCACTTCCGCCCCACCGACGACTCATGTTGTAACACTCCAGTCTTGGGAAAGCAAAATAATGTAAACGAAAAATCAGAAAAAAAAATGGGAGACATAGCAGAAGCGCGATATATTGAGACGCGATATAACGAGGGGTTACGGTACCAAGTATTTAACATAGTATAAAGTATTTGACATAATATCAAGTATATATGTTGAGTATTCTTAATAAAAAGAAGATACACCAATTTATATATAGATAAATTCCGCAATTTCACAGTATAACACTTACTTGGATGGCAACTTTGCTGCAAAACATCTCACTACTATAAACATAACCGCTAGCACCAACAGCGCTATACTTAGGAACACCACTTGGCCGGCTAGATGGCCGGCCTCTCTGACTCTGAAAGCTCCCGCATAGGTGACTAGCAAGACAATGTCCACTATGGTTATGACCATGAGCAAAGTCTTTGTATTTCTCCGCTTCTCTATCCTGTAGTACTCACGGTACAGGCTTTCGGCACCTTTCTCCGCAAAGGCGAATTGCAGACACTGCGGAAGGTAGCGCTGGAATCCCGAACGGTCGATCTTGAGTTCGGTTTCACCGCGACTCAGGAACCCCACCACTGCCTCAGCATCATCGGGGTGCTTTCTGGCCTCCTATAGAAAAGAAAATTATATTTGTTAAACGCAAAGTAATAAGTATGCTGCAAATATTATTTTTTGGCATTAATCTTTGTGATTTGAAATAATGTGATTTGAATGTATCAATTTGATATAAGTTCGTAGCGCGATAGATCTCACGTCGTTTTGATAGCTGATCAACTAGTGTTGTTGTTGAGACCCAGACCGTCCGACCTACCAGAAAGGTGTAAGGTAACTGTTTGGACGGCGGGGAAGTGCCACCCAATTTAGACCGGAACCCAGTGGGGGAGGCATCCACAAGGACCGTACCCTCCTTCCCCTATCACCAACCTCTCGGAAGGACTTACGGACCCACATGTTTAACGTGATCGTACGCCGCATGAACACGGCGGCAGTTGTGGCAGCGTGCAAATCCAGTGCGCAAACCACCAGGCTACCGCGCCCGAAATGTGCCAACAGCACGCGGTGTTCCCAGGTGGTCACCCACCCAAGTACTAACCGCGCCCGATGCTGCTTGACTTCGGTGATCTAACGAGAACCGGTGTTTTCAGCACGGTACGGCCGTTGGTGATCAACTGGTGCAACTTTCCTTGCAAAAGGCTCGAATTAGACAGTCGGATCCAAAAATATCTTTTGGTCCAACCGTTTGGAGTCAAGCTTGTAATTTATAGAATAGTTTAGATGACGGCTCCGTCTCGATAAGCGCGAGGTTTGTGCCGAAATTAAACGGGTGTTCGTTTCCTTCTTTTCAAACCAGAAAAGCCATATCCGAGGTCACGTGGTTTACGAAAAAATTGACCTGGTAGGGTCCGAAGAATACTCGCCAAGTCAAAACCCCAGTCTTCAGTGGTTTTAGTAGCAGATTACAAAATAAGTCCTACACCTGGAAGAGTCTGGTTTATAGTACGAGAACCACGTACTGACAAATTAAAGAGTCCACCAACGCATCACTCTCCTAGATTAATGTGTCCCTTAGGATAGATAGGTTTATGGCTACAGCCATCCGACAAAAAAAGGGTGCCCCCCTCCGCGGCCCATTTCACCTGAAAAGGACACCAACCCCAGAGTGGTAAATTCATAGAGTGTGGGTTCTGACCCCCAGGCCGTCACCGCCTGTGGAAATTAATCTGCCCTGCATGGCTGCCACTGTAATCGCTACTAGTCCAAAGGCTAAATTAGTGCTACCACCAACCTCTCGGCCAAATTATTATGCCCGTCAAGCCATTTTATGCAATATTTACCCATCAGATATTTCTGATTTTAGATCACTAAATAATTATAAAAAGGGAAAGATGAATATATGCAAAGGTAAACGAAGTATATTTATCAAGAAACAATGGGATTTCACGGGCTTAGAACGTGATACGGTCGTGACGCTCAAAGTGGAGTGTTAGGTAAATGGCAAATAAGCGCATCAACAAAAAAGCTGCATTTGTTAATTGTTTAAAGAAACCATATATTACAGTTTACAGAAAGTGGACCACCAGACAAAAAAATCTGATCTGAGTGCAAGGTGTGTGGTTGTTAACAGAACTGGATGTTCAAGATGAGTAGAGAGTTTTCAGATTTGTTTTGTCCAGCATAGAAGATCAGTAGTTCGTAAAATTACAGATAATCTGAATCAAGGATAAAGTCAAATGAATGGTCCCTTTACGTACAGCTTGCTGCACATTATAACATATGGACTACAACAGTAGAAGTACTACTACCAAGATGGTCATAACACAGGGGCAAACAGTACAAAATCAAGGATGGCCTCTTTACTTACAACTTGCTGCACATTATAATATATGGGCTACAACAGTAGAAGTACTATCAAGATGGTCATAAACAGAGTCGCAAAGAGTACAAAATCAAGGATGGCCTCTTTACGTATAACTTACTGCAGATTATAAGATATGGGCTACAACAGTAGAAGTACTACGTGATACTATATTATACGAAGGGATCACGTGACTCATTTCAAAACAAAATATGACATCCATTTTTTCCCCTGTGTAAAAATCGTGATATTTGAAGATCCTTTAAAATTTATATTTAGTGTCGCTCCCGTCATAAAACCGCTTTATTTTTGCGTATTATGTGCATATCTAAATTCTGTGCCAAAGCAATTACAATATTTTTTTATTTTAAATGATCACTAAACTTTGATTATTCCTACAACGAAGCCCAATTTTATTACTTCACTATAACATGTAGAATGTAAACAAATCAAGCGATTGTAATGTGAGTTGCATAAGAATTGCTGAATTTTTTTCACTCAAAAATATTTAGCTCTGGGGTTTGGCATGGCAAGTGATATGATTGGAATATTCATTGATTTTACATAGAGAGATGGACGATTTATATTTCGATGACGCCATTTGAATAAAGTTCATTTTGTGTAACTAGCATTGTCTTTTTCGATGAAATTTTAAAATTTCCAAATACAATAAATTACTGTAGTACTGTGATAATTAAAAATATCACCGCTGAATGTATCGCATTTTAGAGATAGATGTTTAACTATAATTGCATTTCAGTTGGAAAGTATTTCATAATCAATGCTTTAATCATGATTGGTTTTTCTTGTTCTACTTTCTCTTTGTTTTAAAATATTTTACTTTATACAATTTTAAGCAGTCTGATTGGAGAAAATGTGAAGAAAGCAGAAAAAACTGTGCTTACAGCCAGTATATTTTTACGGTGGTAAAAAAGATGTGAAAATAAATGTGTTAGATATATAACAGTGAATAAATCATATATAAAATAAATGAAATTTTATTTTTGTGATTATAATTATTTATGTTGCATTCATATTTCTAATTCACCAATATTTAAAACAGTTTGGTTCTTTCCTAATAATAAATGCATTGACAGGCACAAAATTTTGCATGAAAACTATAAAAATGACTTTCACGACGTAAAAAAAAGAGCTTCAGCCTTCAATATCTCGTGATTCCCCGAAATATATTTCTGCTGCGTCAACAAAAATCCATCAAATCGATGACAAAAAGGGAACAAAAGAATATCAAAAGGTAAGATAGAAAAAATAAAATGGAGCCCTAACCCTCATGTCAAGCTCATCGTCTCGTGTAGACTTCATTTCTTTTCCGCTGTTGTGATTAGTGGAGTTCTTCATGACGTCACAGGTACGTACACAATCGTGGCAAGATTCAGCCAATGAGAAGGCCGCTTACATGACATCGCTATCTATTGAGTGTCATCTGGATGGCAAATGGCTTCAGGAAATGTACCCTAAAATATAAAAGAGGTTGACAGTTACTCGTTATATGATGTGATCTTTTAGACGTTATTGTTTCAGAAAGGAATAAAGAACCCGATATATGAATTACTAGAAGTAATTTGCACAAATGTTTTACCTTGACATGGGTAAGGCAAAAAATACATATATAAAATCGACTTGGCATCAGATTTAAAATTTTAATACCACAATCTAAAAGATTATATTTCAACATTCTTGGAGATTTGATCTATATGAATTATTATTTTATCGACATGGCAGCAGTAGGTAAAATGTAGCATCATATTATGTTTGTTTTAATTCCAAGATTTTCAATAGCATATACACCATGACGTCACATGTTTATAGATACATGTGACGTCACCTTAGAAAATATTAGGAAGGTTGCAACGGAAAATAGCGGGTTTCATGTTTTAAGAAAACTGTATTTTTGCTTTCTCATGCTACAGTATATAGAAAGTATTGTTTTGACGAAAATTATCGAATTCGTGATTTTGATGCCAATACATGTTTTAAGACCTCTTGAACACGTATTGACTATTGGATTGACTATTGGACTGGAGTGATGTTCGTCTGTCTGTATGTCTGTGGTCGATTTTCTTGCGTGCACGATAGCGGCCACAAATACAATACGTGGCAGTGAAAATGAGACACTAAGAAGGAGTGGGCAGAAAAATATGCAAATTGCAGGGTAGACGCAGCTCACCGAGTTATGTAAATGATGCGAAATGCGCAGCTGTACCGCGCACGTTGAGTGAGAAATAAGGGAAGGAACATGCAGAATCGGCAATAGTCGCGCCGCTCTGTCTACTAGCGAAATCATTTTGCCTTTTTTTTGTCTCAGAGGAAACGTGTAGTAGCAAAGAATGCCAGGCCGCCGCCAAACGAGGCAGTTCAAGCAGATAGACGATTTCGCGAGGGGTATGGTGATCGGATTCAGAAGGATAGGTTGGTCTATACGTAAAATCTCGGCGAACAGCCACCTACACGTGTCCACGGTACACCGGCTGTGGCGAAGATGGTTGGAACAAGGGAATGTGGCACGTTTCAGGTGTGCCAGTACGGCCAGAGCGACGTCAGCATGCGTGGACCGACGCATCCGCCGGCAAGTGTTGACGGTCCCGCAGGTCACATCCGTCGCCTTTTTATAGCATGTACATGACACCCTTGATACTCTCATATCGACCAGGACCATTATCCGCCGATTGGTCGCCGGCGACCTGCACTGTTGAGAAGCCACGCCCGTTAAGAAGGTTGCCATTAATCTAACAGCACAGAAGCCTCCGGTTACAATGATGTCGGGATAGAGCCACGTGGATGGCGGAATGGTGCAGGGTTGTGATCTCAGACGAGTCACGCTTCTATTTTAGCAATCACAGTTACCGTGTGCGAGTCTGGCGCCGAAGTGGTGACAGGTCCAATCCGGCCGCATCTGTGGAACGCCACACCGTGCGACAACGCGGCAGCATGTTTTGGGTGCCATCTCCTAGGATAGCAGGTCACCTCTGGTCCATATTGAGGGCACTATGAAGGCCCAACGATACGTGGATGACGTGCTGCGGCGGGTGACATTATCCTTCCATCAGGTGTGCCCAATGACATTTACCAGCAGGATAACGCCCGACCACAGACGGCATGCATCAGTCAACATGCCCTGCAAGGGATCCAGGTGCTTGCCTGGCCAGCAGTCTCCCCTGACTGATCAGACAGTGTTATTTCTCAGTGTATAGGTGTATCAAGTTGCAATAAACATCACTTATTGTTCGTTGCTGTCTTTCTCTGTTTGCCGATTTTCATCACTTTCTGCCTACTCCTTCTTGATTTTTTATGAAACTTTATATCCAGCTCTGCTATCAAATAATCTAGAACTAGGCAGAGCTCTTTAAAATTGGAGTGAAAACTTCGAAATTTATTCGAATTTTTATATTTTTTTAACATGGTAGGATAGCACAAAATTTGACATAATCATGCGTAAAAGAAGTAGTTATTTATGACACAATAATCAAGCGTCTTTGATAATCAAGCGACTTTCTTGATTCTATCAAGAGACAATAATAATCAAGCGACTTTCATGATCCTAACTATTTTAATGCTCCGCTAGGGTCGTTGCAATCTCGAGTAAATAATTAACTTGAGTAAATAATTATAATTTTTTTCCTAATTACATTAGTAAATTCGATTTAAAATAAATCTACATGTTATGTTTTAAATAAAACATGTTTACCCATTTTCGAATTAAGAAATTACGAACAAACTATGTTTATTTAATTACAAATTTGAAACCAACTCTTCAAAAAGCCACTCAAATTGCATTTAATCCCCATTCACAAGAGCAATCCGTGACGTCACACAATTTATTCCATCGTCATGAAGAAGTCAAACAGCGCCCTCTACCCGTAAAGATATTTAATGGCAATGATAAAATAAAAAAAAAAAACATCTATTTTGTTGCAAGAAATATTCAACAAGATTATGTTCGTGTAAGACCTAAATAAAGTGTTCAACTTATTTATTAATTATCGTCTGCTTTTGTTATGACGTAATGCTTGAAAAATTTTGAATTTGTTTTCGTTTTAAATAAGCAATAGAACATTTAAGAAAAAAAAATGAATGAGATTAAACAAATTTATTTTAAACTGCTCTATTTGTGAAGATCAGGTTCTCTTGTCGATTTTAATCCCTGTAGAAAATCCCTGCTTTAAAAAATAAATTATAAAACTAAAGATAAAGAGATGTATTTATTTAATCTCGAATATTTTCTTTTGCTTAGTCTGTAATTAAATAGTTTATTTCGGCAAGATTTTATTAATGTTTCTAAAAAGTATTAGTTTGAATTAAAGAATTTAACGTTTTATTGTCTTATATTAGATTCATTAACGTTTCCTAACGCTTTTACATAAAAGGTTTAAATATAGATTTCTAACAAATATTTATTCTATAAATTTAACGTTTTGAAGAATAAGATCGGAGTAATATGGTCGGGTTGAAAATTCGAATTCAAGTTTTTGACGGAAGAGCATGTTTCAAGAATCTCCGAACTCGAATGTAACGTTTTTGAGGTAGTATGTGCGGGTGTGTTTGTCTTTGTGTTCGTGAGACAACTGGATGGTATCAGAAAGAATTGTGAAGATTATTACAATCAGTTAATACTGATACTCTATTGATTTTAAACGTGACTGAATTTTCGAAAGATCCCCCAGACCTTTTTATTTTCAAATGAATTAAAAAAAATCCCTAAAATATCATAACCTTCAATAATATTAAATAAATACTTATTTTATAAAAATGTCTAATATAAAAATATCATAGAATACGTTTAATTTTCCAATGCGATAAATCTGTTAACATCGCTCTTTTGTATTTGATTTGTTCAATTTAAGAGATACTTTTCGCAATAGTTATGTACGAGTAATTTGACGCCATACAATTCGTCAATAATAATTTATTTTGCGGGATTATTATTTATATATTAATTGAATGTTGATGTGAGTTTTACACATGAATGTGAAAAAATCATTCTTTTGTGACGTATAATGCTGTTAAAATCAACCAATTTAATTTACGCAAGGTTAATACAATGCCAATATCATTGTGGTATGGCTTTATTTATTTATACGCACATTTAGGAGCTTTACGTATGATGAATGATTGGTTGTCATAGTAACAAGATTTGCCTTTTCAAACTAAGTAAAGAAAAGTTAAATACATTATTGATATATGAAGAACATTATTAGAATTTGTATTTTAAATTTTATGAATCATTGATTGGAGGAACTCAAACCATATGTTGTGTGTAACAAAATATTAGTTTCTAATTATTAAAATCGTTAAATACACTGGTTTCCAAAAGTTAAGCACGGAAGGTAAAATCAGCAAAAATGGAAAACTAAAGCTTTGATTAACTCAAAATTGTACACAAAGGTAGCAAATGAGTTTATGCATTAAAGAAAACAAGTATTATGTACAAAGATGAAAGAAATATTTACTTTTCGTAAGTTATATAATGACGTTACATTTGGGTCATTAACAAAATGATGCTTAAAAGCAAACAAACATAGCAAACCTCACATTGATGTGGTATGTGATCACCCCAAACCTTCACACAAACTTTACAACGATTTTCCATGCTTTCAATGAGGTGATCAACCATCGCAGATGCGAGCAATGACCATTTCTCCAATAGGGCAGTATCCAACTCTCTGAGACTGACTGGAGGAGGTAAACGTGCAGAGACAGCACGCCTGAGGGCATTCCAAAGGTTTTCAATGGGATTAAGGTCGGGGAATACGCCGGCCACTCCATATTAGAAATGCCCTCACTTTCCAGGTATTCATCAACGATGTTAGTTCGATGGGAACGGGCATTATCGTCCATAAGGAGGAAATCAGGACCAACTGCTGCAGCATAGAGTCTCGCAATGGGGTCTAAAACTTCATCCCGATACCGCGAAGCCGTCACAGAAACACCTTTAAAGATACGCAGCTCTGTGCGATATCCCATTGAAATTCCAACCCACACCATGACGCTGCCACCATGCCGTCACAATACTTTCCTTATACATTATACTATGTATATAAGGAAAGTAATATATTGCAATAAAGGTTCAAATAATAAACTATTATTTCTCATCTTGTACAATGTACTGTGAAGGGAAAGTAAGGATATCAAGATTCAAATACGAAAACTATTTTTTCTGAACTTGAACTAAGTAACCTGAAGGTAAAGTGTAAAAATGCCTTGCAATCCAAATTCAAATATGAAAATTATTTTCTCTAACATTGGACAATGCAATATGAAGGTAATGTAAAATTATCTTGTAATCAAGATTAAAATAAGAAAACTACTAGTCCTGACCTTGAACAATGTAATATGAAGGTAAAGTAAAAATGTTTTGCAATCAAGATTAAAATAAGAAAACTATTCTTTCTGATCTTGAACAATGTACAGTAAATACATATATTCAATATTCAAATACAAAATTTTTTTTCTGATCCTGAACAGTGTAATTATAAAATCCGCAGATATATATAAAAAAAAATCAGATGTAGGCAGCACATGACTTTTCTTATATAATGCAACGAATTTACTACTTTTACAGAAAAAAAAATCTGATGTGAGCAGCACATGACTTTCCCTGCAGACTTATATTAACGTTCTCTTTATTTTAATTAAATTTATTTCACTTTTAATTCAATTTTCTTTCTCATTCGATAACCGGACTTATTTTCAAAGGTGGCGTAGGGAAAGTACGAAAAACTAAAATATCTCGAGAACGGCTAGTCCTAGTGTAATGGGGTTGGTCTTATTCTTTTTGTCGTTAAAAATTACGTATTAAATCAGCTTTTAATGGATATATTTGAGTATACCCAGTTTTTTATTTTAGATTTTGGCAATTTTTGCGGGCCATTTTGCAAAAAAAAGGCAGGTTATTTTTTTCTGAATCGTACCAAAATCTAATCAGCACCAGGGTGACCTATACGTGACTCATCTACCGAATTTTGTGAAATTCAGTCCATTAGTTTTTCAGCTACAGTGGATACAAGCTTTTGCGGGCCATTTCACAAAAAAGGCGGGTTCTTTTACTCCGAATTGTACCCAAAACTGATCAGCACCAACCCCGACCACAAGTGACTTACCTACAAAATTTTGTGAAATTCGGTCCATTAGTTTTTTAGTTAGAGTGGATACAAAATCTGCACAGACAGACACATAGACAGACAGACTCACAGACAGACAGACAGACACACACACAGACGTCACGCTAAAAATGGTTTTTTCGTATTCTAGAGGTCTCGAAACGTGTAGATCCGTCGAAAACTCGAGTTGCGATTTTCGGCATGATTCCAATACTTTCCCTATACATTACCATGCATTGCAGGGAAAGTAAAAAAAAAATAGATAATTTTTATAGTAGATATTTATATTCTTTCCGAGATATTGAATTTTCGTCAATGAGTCGTCATTTTCATTGATTTAGATTTATTTTTATCCATTTGGCGAGTTTTTAGTTAATTTAGCAACATTTAAAAAAGTCCCAAAGTTGGCGACATTCCACCAAATGCGTCGCCAAAATCTCGCCAAGCGTTATAGACGGAGAAATAAGTTATTCTTACAGCAGATAAATGACTATTGGCGTTCAAATATAAAAGTATTACTCAAAGTATCGTTTTTCATGAATGGAACGAGCTAGATCCACGAGAATGATGCCACCAAATTTATCCCATGGTATTACATATGAAACGTGAACATGTTTCTCAATAGGGAAATATGTTTTTTTTCTTTTATATGATTTTTTGATAATTTTTCTGAAAAATGTGCAATATCTCGAGAACGGTTCATGTTAGCGTTTTAAAATTTATGTCCATCGTTTTCTAATAAAAAATATTACATAAGAAATGCCTATTTGTGTAACTTTATTAGAGGTTTTGATTTTTTGACGATTTTTTCAAAATTTCATCCGAAAATTTAGGGGAGTTCTGAACATTCGATTGCATATAAAAACAATAAGCTTCCAGTGTTTACGGATTGTAATTTTTGTACCAAATTTCTTTCGAATCGGTCCATTCGTTCGTCAGTTATTGTCTTCACAGACTCACTAACACACACACATGCACACCGATATCACTTCAAAAATGTTCGATTCGAGATCAGGGATGCTTGAAACGTGCTCTTCCGTCGAAAACTCGAATTCGAATTTTCGACCCCGTCACAATACTTTCCTTATACATTATTGTATATAAGGAAAGTAATAATTAGATGCAGTGCATGCAATTAAAATATCTACTGTATTTTTAATTTTTATACTCATCAGATTAAATCCTTGAATTCTTAAAGAATCAATCTTCCCCATTCTAGACCGCAATTCTTATTTTAAGTTCAGGATCAGTAACAGACTATTCATATGATAATCCAATTTTTAGAATTACCGGAAAATTTTAAATTAATTATAGAATTTCAAGCTCTGAATTGTAAAGAATACCTTGCATTCATGGTTTTGAAAGTAATCGCTCGATTCGAGCATGTACGAGTAAATATTTATAGTTTTTTACACAATATAGATAAAAGGGAATTTTCTACTTCGTGCTTTAAAATATTTCGTATAAAAATTTTTGCGTCTCATTATATTTCAAACTTTAAATTGCGTATTTTACTATGAATGCAATCAGACTCCAAGTTGTGATGGCGAATATTACTGGATTTGCAGAAACTTTTCAAATTATAATACAATAAAATAAATGTATGATCGTGTTTCGTATTTTCGAATGCTACTTAGATATACATAGATAGATATGTGTATATCATTTGATTATGCCCATAAGCTTTCAGGATAAATTCATTTTCTCCAAACTGCTTACCACTCCTACTTAATTTTCAATTCTTCTACTTAATTTTCAACTTCATTTCGTATGTTTGCAACCATTCTTTCGTTGCAAACGCTATTTCGAAAACTAAAGATTAGTAAGTGCAATATTTAGTCCATAGATAGCGCTTTTAGCACAATTATGTAGCACTTAGCATGAAGAAATTACGTCAGGGCTTACCGACATCTGATTGGAACTAATAATTCTCAATATCAGGGCTCACCCAACATCCTGACTGGAACTAATAATTCTCAATGTCGGGGCTTACCTAACATCTGACTGAAACTATTAATTTTAAATATTGGTGCACACAACAGCAAAAAGTCAGTGTTAGAATACGTTGTGAAACATAAGTTTAAGCATTGTATTGGTTTTAGGAATAACTAATTTATTTAAAAATACAGAGGGGTGTTCACATATTTTTGTAACGATTTTGACTTTCTCCATGAATTAAATTTAAATAAAAATAAAAAATTTGATGTGAGCAGTACATGACTTTCCCTGCAGACTTATATTCACGTTCTCTTGATTTTAATTAAATTTAATTCACTTTTAATTGAATTTTCGTTCTCATTTGATAACTCGACTTATTTTCAAAGGTGGCGTAGAGAAAATACGAAGAAACTAAAATATCTCGAGAACGGCTAGTCCTAGTGTAATGGGGTTGCGCTTATTCTTTTCTTCGTTAAAAATTACGTATTAAACAAGTATTTACTGGATATATTTGAGTATATGTAGTTTTCTATTTTAGATTTGTTACCAGCCATACCTCTAAATCTACTGCTATATTTTTTGAAAAAATGAGAAATGAAACCGGAATTGAGGCTATTCCATTTAAATGCATTCCATCCAAGTCCCCTGACCTATCTCCTATGGATTACTGTACATTTGGACTTTTAAAACAAGCTCTTTATAAGCTGCATTCCAAAGCATTGTATGGACTCCGATAGATTGTGGTGGAGGAGTGGAACAAAATCAAACTTGGTATTTTAAGAAAAGCTCTTTTATCTTGGAAATCAAGATGTAATACCATAGTTCAACAAACGGCCTATGATTGAACATATTAAAAAATAAAATTCTTATCTTTGTTTATCTATATATTTTTTCAAAATCGTTACAAAAATGTGTAAACACCCTCTGTATGTACAATTCTAAACATTATTGTATATTTTATTGATGATCATAATCTAAAATTTTATTTATTAATATCTAATTACATTATCCTTCACTACTTATTTTATTGTTTTTGTGTTTTAGATTCTACATCTATGTTTATGAAAAGAAGAAACTGTTTGTCTTCAATGCCGCTTGATATCTACCGTACTTACAGGTCTGAAGTTTTCCACACAGTAGCATCGATACCTGAACTAGTATATCTCGAAAGTATTTTTTCCAAATATTGAATTAGAATATATAACACTTCAATATCTTTAAATAACTTCCAATTTCCATCTTATATATATATATATATATATATATATATATATAATGATGTATATGAATTTGGAAAATTAAGCATCTTGGTTTGCAAAATTTGGTATACATGTACATCAGGACCCGGGTCGGTACGCTTCAGCGAAATTTTTTTTTTGTCGTTGTGGTTGTTATAAGCGAGAGTATTATTATTAAAGCACTTGTGAGAAACCCAGACGAATTTTGCGAACAAATCAGAGTGGATCAGAGTTTTGGGGCGATCTTGCTCATAGTCGATTATAGACGGTTATAATTTGGTATACATGTACATCAGAACCCGGGACGGTACGCTTCAGCGAGATTTTTTTTTTTTGTCGTTATGGTTGTTATAAGCGAGAGTATTATTATTAAAGCACTTGTGAGAAACCCAGACGAATTTTGCGAACAAATCTGAGTGGATCAGAGTTTTGGGGCGATCTTGCTCATAGTCGATTATAGACGGTTATAATTTGGTATACATGTACATCAGGACCCGGGACGGTACGCTTCAGCGAGATTTTTTTTTTTTGTCGTTATGGTTGTTATAAGCGAGAGTATTATTATTAAAGCACTTGTGAGAAACCCAGACGAATTTTGCGAACAAATCAGAGTGGATCAGAGTTTTGGGGCGATCTTGCTCATAGTCGATTATAGACGATTATAATTTGGTATACATGTACATCAGAACCCGGGACGGTACGCTTCAGCGAGATTTTTTTTTTTTTTTTTTTGTCGTTGTGGTTGTTATAAGCGAGAGTATTATTATTAAAGCACTTGTGAGAAACCTAGACGAATTTTGCGAACAAATCAGAGTGGATCAGCGTTTTGGGGCGATCTTGCTCATAGTCGGTTATAGACGGTTATAATTTGGTATACATGTACATCAGGACCCGGGACGGTACGCTTCAGCGAGATTTTTTTTTTTTTTGCCGTTGTGGTTGTTATAAGCGAGAGTATTATTATTAAAGCACTTGTGAGAAACCTAGACGAATTTTGCGAACAAATCAGAGTGGATCAGAGTTTTGGGGCGATCTTGCTCATAACCTGTTATAGATCCTGAGTCAGCCAAGAGAGAGAGAATCTCAGAACAAAGTCATAAAGACTGTCGTCGCCACCGGGAAGATGCTTGGAGAGGCAAAACAAAGCCATTTTGCCTGTCATCAGAGCGAAGGGATATACATCCCAGGAAGTAAGACAGGGTGGTCTGAGCATCGTTCGATGCTGGGAGAAATTCCAGAGGGCTTATGCCAGGGTGCTTGCTCCCATAATTACGGTGGTATGGGATGATAGGAGCATATATGCAAAAAAGACGCGCTCTACAGGACAGGGAGACATGTCAAGGTCCCCAGAGAGAACGGTCGCACGGATAGCAGCTTGCGCAGCTGCTATCCGCTCCAGAATAAGCTCACATGCCTTGTACTGGTCGAGTATTGTTGTAAATATCTTCCGTGCAGATGATGTTAATAAAGTTTGTCTCTTAATTGCAAACTTGGCTCTACTTTACAATGGATCATTGGCTCCATTCATTTTAGCGCAGATCATGATACGAAAACTCAAGCAATTACGAAAGAAATCACGAGAATAGCAGTTGATAACTAATATTTAATCCTGTTGTTCTGAGACAGCGAAGTGGTAATGATGATCAACAATCATTATATTTCGAATCGACACAACAACTTTCATTACAGCACTCTTGAAATTTCGTTAGGAGGAACTTAAACGAATTTTCGATACCCAAAGGAAACTTTATCAATACTGTCACTTATAACAACAACAACAGAAAATAAATAAACTGCTGCATGGTAGCGCTGTGCCACTATCCCGGGCTATGCTGGATTAATTTTCTGCGAAATTTACTTAAAGCGAATTTTCGAAACATAAAGGAAACTTTATCAGTACGTCCCTTATAACAACAAAAACAACATAAAATAAATAAACTGCTGCATGATGGCACTAAGCCACAACCCCGGACTACGCTGTATACATTTTATGGCAATGATTAAAGTAGGGAACGCGAATGAAGTTTGTCTTCATGTTTGTACCTCAAAGTTTTATGAATTTTTATTTTCGTTGCCATATTTTGCGGTTTAGCAATATGGATTCTATATTTTCTAATATTTCTAATAATTATATATTTCCCAAATAGAAGAACAATTCTCGATAATGTAAAAGAATTTCACGAAATTTGTTGTTATAAAAATATTTTATTAGCAAAAATTTTGTATCCCAATTTAGAAGTCCGAACAGCTATAAAGATAACTAAAAGATTATTAATTATATAAAATTAATTATATAAATATTATAAAATTTTTTAATTATATAAAAATTATTATATCTGTAGAAAAATCTGAAATTATTCATCATTAAAAATTTTTTCACAATATTTTAACCAACATGTCCAAAACCAATAGAACAAACAGTTCATTAAAATTAATTAAATTCCGGAAACACGATTCTGAAATTTGAGTTCTAACCTAATTTATATTAGAACTTTTGAATCTTAAAGAAAGTAGCGTCCAATTATATTTTATACGTCGTCGGGAAGACCCTCGTTTCCTTTAAAGCTCACAAGCGGCTAAAAAATTAATCAAAATATATTCTATTTTTTGGAATTAGCAACAAATTTCCCTTTAATAAGCTTTGGCTTCAAAATGCCCAATTTAACGATGTTCATGTCATTAAAAAACAGTTGCATCAAAGAAAAATCTTTGTTCGTTGCACAAAAGGGATTTTTTTTTTCATTCTGTGTTTAGAGACCATTCCATAGAGGATTTTGCGGTTAATTATATTTCCGAACTGCAATGGTATGCTTGACTAATAATACAATCAAGCCATATATTGCGTCGGTAAAAATGTAACAATTTTTCTGATGTAATTTTTCTAGCTTTCGAATCATAATGCAGTTAAATATATTTCGATTTTGAATTATTATTAAACTTTGTGAAAAATAAATTGAATATTTCATTAAAAATTTTGTAAAGGAATTTTTAGAAGAGCATTTTTACTTTCCTTAGATACATAGTAAAATGTATAGGGAAAATATTGCGGTCGAAAATTCGAAATTTTCGACCACAGGGGGACGGGATTTTTTTTTCATTCTGTGTTTAGAGAACAAACATTTCATAGAAGATTTTGCAGTTAATTATATTTCCAAATTGCAATTGCATGCTTGACTAATAATACAATCAAGCCATACATTGCGTCGGTAACAATGCAACAATTTTTCTGATGTAATTGTTTTTGGCTTTCGAATCATAATGCGGTTAAATATATTTCAATTTTGAATTATTTTTAAACTTTCTGGAAAATAGAGAATTTTTTAAAAAAATTTGGAAAGGAATTTTCAGAATATCCTTTTTACCTATACATAGTAAAATGTATGGGAAAATTATTGTGGTCGAAAATTCGATATCGCGTTTTCGACGACGGAGCACACTTTTAGCATCCCTGAACTCAAATCAAATGTTTTCAAAGTGATGCCTGTGTGTGTCCGTCCGTGAGTCAGTGGATGCAATACTTCACGAAATTGCGTTTCGAACGTAGGAATACTGGAAGCCTATTGATTTAAAAGGCAAGTACATTTTCAGAAAGCGCTAATTTTTGAATGAATTTTTGAGAAAAGTAATTAAAATATCAAGATCTTTAATAATGATACATTAATACTCATTTCAGACGCACTTTTCCATCAGGAAACGAAAGGCATATATTTTAAAACGCTATTATGAGCTGTTCTCGAGATAATGCACGTTTTTCAAATAAAATTTTCGCAAAAAATACATAAAATTTAAAAGTAGTACATATCATAAAATATGTTCACTTTCCATATGCAATATTACCATCATTTTCATTTATCCAGTTCGTTTCATCCACACAATAACCAGTTTTTGTAATAGTTCTGTATTTTAACACCAAAATATTGGCCAAAAGTTATTTATTTCAAGTGATATATTAATTAAATGTCAATTTCATGTTGATTAAGATTTTGCTAAGTCACTCTGTTTGAACTAATAAGTTGTTAACCGCACAAAATTTTAATTTACGTTGTATTAATTCAATACCAAAAACACTGTGCTGTAGATTTTGTATAATGTTTCGCTTTGAAAAAACTATCCCTACATAATGTATTAACTAATACATTATGTAGGGATAGTTTTGCGATGTCCATATCATATTTTCTATTGTTCATTTTAAGAATATTTCATAGAAGGGAAAAGTAGAAAAGTAATTTTTATTATGAGTTTTAAGAATGGAAGGAAAGGATAATTTTTTAAAGGAGATTTTATTGTCTTTAAATATATTTCACAGACGAGGAGTGTATTTGCAATTGGTTATATTTCAAAACTAGTAGCATACCCGTTCTTCATACGGAGTATGTAATATAAAGAAACTTATAATTCGCAATCATGTGCAAATTCTGTTAAAATATTAAATTTATTGCTCCTAAAGAGAAGTTTACAGCTGTTCTCACTATGCAAAATTATCTTCACGGGCAGATCTGAAGAATAAAACATCCTGACCCCTTTTGAAAGCAACTTTACAAAAAAAAAAAAAAAGGAATTGAATCAATATATGCAACCCCGTACTACTTATATTATCGCAGATTAGAAAATATGCCAGTGTGTTAGTAGAAGATTATCCGTATTACAATATGAGTCTCAAAAATATTTGCCAAAATAAAAGAGATGACGTAATAAATTGAAAATATCAATAATCTCCGTACTCTTTATACCAGAAGGTCGTAATTAATTCCAATATATGCCAATATACCTGTACTACTTATATTCTCGTAAATTAGAAGATATACCCGTGTATTTGTAGAAGATTACTCGTACAACGTACAATATATGAATTTAAACAATTTTAGTCGTAATAAAACAATTGCATAATAACTTGAAAATATCAATAATCCCTGAATCAATAATCCCCGAAAATATCAATAATAATAACGTTTAAACCTGAAGACCGTAATTGATATTATCCAGTCAAAAATGCTATAAGAAAAATCAAATCGTTATTTCCTAAAATATATTTTTATAACCATTTATTTGTTATTCAAATCGAAAAAATAATAATTAAAATAACCATACAGATTTAATTTAATTGCGTTTCTGAGCAACATGATATAATAGATAGAATCTTCCTTATAAACTGAGAAATTAAATAACTATTTTGATTTCTTTATAATTTTCATTGTTCAGTAAAAGCTTGTGAAATATAAACCATGGAGATAAATTTCTCATTTAAATCATCTTTCAAACAATTCATGTTTTCAGAAAGAGACTAATTGGCGCAAAAAATCTCCCATCAAACTCAGAGATAAAATTTTAATTCACTTTCAAACGATTTTCAAGCTTTTCGTTTGGATAAACCACGGAGTTAGAGAGTAGAACTCCTAGGTAAAAGTTTCGTTTTTCATTAATATCTCCACAACCCCTAGTCTTAGATACTCGAAACCTGGCCTAAATTTATGGAGGATTATTTCAAGGCTATCCACAAAACTTCAAATTCGGTTCAGCCGTTCTCCCGTGATGACGGGACAAACAGACAGATAGACAGATTTTCAATTTTATTTATATAGATTGGAATTGCATGCTTCCCTAATAATACGATAAATGTATTAGTTGCGTTAGTGACATATGTTAGTAACATATGTTAGTAAATCTGTAAGTTATGCTGTTAATAACAGGTACTAGAGAAGATTTCATAACAATGCTACAAATTATCCTCTGGAATCGTGGGCCACTTTCAGAATACAAGAATGAGTCCAAATTTCTGCATAAATAACACTCTTATTCACGAGTACAGCGTAAACAGGTACAATATACAGTAAAACAGTATTTAAATACTCTACTCATTTCACAAAACAACGGATACTGTTCTCGAAACATTGACGAATATTACAATTCAATTCATCTTCTATGCAGTCAACTGCTTTCCAACTGCATGATGACTCCTTTTATAGACTATCTCTGTAGAAATTTTTAGAAATATTTCATATCTCGTAGTTATATAAGAGGTGCTTCTCGAATCCTTAGAAAGTCGCCAAATTGGCGATGAATCTCCACATCTGGAAACCCTTTTTCGAACTTCGGCATATAGCAAATTCCCGTCATAGGAAAGGATGCCTGTACGGGTGTTTTCTCTATCTGGTTTTTAAAGGAGTGAGAGGAAGAAATAGAGACTCCACAGCATTTTGCATGTTCATAAAAATGACAATGCAGTGAAATATAATTTATTTCTTAAAATGTTTAAAAAATAAATTTTAGAAAAATGACTTTTTTATTGTGTGTTTGAAGAATATTTTACAGGATAATTTTTAAAAAAAGTAGTATATTTCCGTGTGTTTTTTGATATTTCATGGAATTACTAAAAATGATATTTTTTATTTTTTTGTTAAGCATATTATTTTTAAAGAAATTAGACAAGCTCGAATTGTTCGAAATTTTATTTAAAAAAAAAATCGAAAATAAGTGCTAAAAATATTTTTTCTACAATATATTACAGAAACAGCTATTTTATGAAAATGTTTAATCCATTTATAAAGAGCTAACAGTGCCGTTCTCGAGATATTGGAAGTTTTCGATTTGCAGTGGAAATCCATATAATAATTGTCTATCGACTCTGTGTCTTTCCATCTAGAAAACTGGATTTTTGTACACTTATAGTATAGAACACGTGATAGAACCCAACAGAGACGGGATTTTGATCTTCTTCAGAAGCGAAAGAAATGTGTTTTTATTAAAGATACCTTCCAGAAGCCACACGGTGATCCAGAAGTTGAAATCGTTGCATACTTATAGTATCAAGCACGTGGCAAAACATTACGGAAACGAATTTTCTATGGGCGGAATTTTTTTTTTCGAAAAGTCAGACTCTCCAGAAGCCTCCTGGTGACTTAGAAGACTGGATCCTTGTACACTTATAGTATCGACTACGGGGAAGAATTGAACAGAACCTATTACCAACTTTACCGCCGATGACGGACAAAAAGAAGGGGTAGAAAAGTATTTCCAGACCCCTCAGAAGTCCCCCCCCCCAATGACGTAGAAGGTTAAAACTTTGTACGACGACCACGGGGGTTATCAAATTGAGAAACGTACACTAACAACTACGCAACGAGCACAAGGTAACAACCGCGGTTCAGAACCGAACTGAGCCAATTTTCGATTAGGACGATATTTTCGACGCTAAAACTCATACTTTGATAAAAAAAAAATTATTAAAATAAAAGTTGCAACTGAATTTTCGTGTTAGCTTCCTTATCTTTGACAAGCTTAAGTACTAGTTATAGCATAAAAATAATCACTTTAAAAATATTTATAATTATATATATATATATATATATATACACACAGGGTGTCCAGTGCTATCGGTGCCCAATGGCTATTTCTTCAACTGTTAGTCACTGATATATACTTCCAATTGCAATAATGTTTTAAATTTTAAAATATATTATCTTAGAAACAGTTTAAATCAATAAATACATTTCTGAAAGAAATACGAAATATAAATTTTTATATGGTCCCCCGGTCCTACCAATTATATTTCGGAAATTATCCTCATGCAATTTCATGCAAAATAAAGAAAAGATCTTCCTTTTACGACCAAAATTCACAGAGTTATGAAGCATTAAACATTATGACTTAAGTCGCTTTTCCACGCATAAAAATGTCCCGTTTCAGGCAACCAAGCAATCAGGGATTGCATTGACCATTTCTCAGCACAAAAAGTGCTCTAATTTTAAACAGCTATAACTCGGTCAATTTTGGTCGTAAAAGGGTGATTTTTTTGTATTTTGCATAACATTGTATGAGAATGATTTTCCTAAATATCATGGTAGGACCGGTGGACCGGGTAGGACATGGTAGGTATCATGGTAGGACATGGTAGGACCGGGGGACTGTATAAAAATTTATATTTCGTATTTCTTTCAGAAATGCATTTATTGATTTAAACTGTTTCTAAGATAATAGATTTTAAAATTTAAAACATTTTTGCAATTGGAAGTGTATCTCTGTGACTAACGGTTAAGGAAATAGCCATTGGGCACCGATAGCACTGGATACCCTGTATGTATATGTATATATGTGTATATATATATATATATATATATATATATATATATATATATATATATATATATATATATATATATCTCTCTCTCTCTATATATATATATATATATCTATATATATCTATATCTATATATATATATATATATATTAGAAAAATATAATAATAATAATAATAACCAATTCCAAGTAATCATAAATATTAAAATCACTACAGCAGTCAAACCACGGCTACAATGCAGATAATATATTAAAAATATAATAATAATAACCAATTCCAAGTAATTATAAAATATTAAAATCACCAAAGCAATCAAACCACGGCTACAATGCAGATAATATATTAAAAATATAATAATAATAACCAATTCCAATTAATTATAAAATATTAAAATCACCAAAGCAATCAAACCACGGCTACAATGCAGATAATATATTAAAAATATAATAATAATAACCAATTCCAAGTAATTATAAAATATTAAAATCACCAAAGCAATCAAATCACGGCTACAATGCAGATAATATATTAAAAATATAATAATAATAACCAATTCCAAGTAATTATAAAATATTAAAATCACCAAAGCAATCAAACCACGGCTACAATGCAGATAATATATTAAAAATATAATAATAATAACCAATTCCAAGTAATTATAAAATATTAAAATCACCAAAACAATCAAACCACGGCTACAATGCAGATAATATATTAAAAATATAATAATAATAACCAATTCCAAGTAATTATAAAATATTAAAATCACCAAAGCAATCAAACCACGGCTACAATGCAGATAATATATTAAAAATATAATAATAATAACCAATTCCAAGTAATTATAAAATATTAAAATCACCAAAGCAATCAAACCACGGCTACAATGCAGATAATATATTAAAAATATAATAATACTAACCAATTCCAAGTAATTATAAAATATTAAAATCACCAAAGCAATCAAACCACGGCTACAATGCAGATAATATATTAAAAATATAATAATAATAACCAATTCCAAGTAATTATAAAATATTAAAATCACCAAAGCAATCAAACCACGGCTACAATGCAGATAATATATTAAAAATATAATAATAATAACCAATTCCAAGTAATTGTAAAATATTAAAATCACCAAAGCAATCAAACCACGGCTACAATGCAGATAATATATTAAAAATATAATAATAATAACCAATTCCAAGTAATTATAAAATATTAAAATCACCAAAGCAATCAAACCACGGCTACAATGCAGATAATATGTTAAAAATATAATAATAATAACCAATTCCAAGTAATCATAAAATATTGAAATAACCAAGGCAGTCAAACCACGGCCACTATGCTGATAAAAGAAATGAACAGCACCGACCCAATTTCGGAGATTAACCAGAATTAAACTCCTCTTCAGATCTGAGCATCTAGTTCTAATTAACCCAAACAAATTCCTGTTTCAGATTTGGCAATAGTAAGTTACTATAAATGCCAAAACTCAGACTGCAGGCAATAAAATAGGAAGAACTGAAAAAAAAAGAAAAATTAGGAAATCAAGTATTACCATGAGGCAGGAACCGTCGTCCACATGTAAGTGCGATAAGCCGCAACAGAATGAAAAATGTCGAAAAACACGGGAAGAAGATGACGAAATATATCAGGGAGGTAGAACGTACGGTTACAGTGACCTTCCCAGACCCGTCCATTGAGTTACAATACGAGACAGGACAATTACCCATATAAGGAGAACAGAATATGAACATGAAGCATAGATGAAAATCCTAACTAAATAAGTAATTCATAGAAGAAATGAATAAACGAGAATGCCATTAACAGCATTCTAAATGGGCTCAAATCGTAGTATCAAACTGGCTACAGTTACATATTTTTAGCGAAAATGAAATTCAAAACAGCAAATGTTAATGTATCTTTTTTTCCGATTTTATTATTTTTCAAATTTTTTTAGTTCATTTTAGTATTTTTCATTTTTATTTAATTATATAATTAATAGATAATTATAATTTTTTTTTCCTATTATTAGCCGCCATAATTGGGAAAATTGTCTTGGATGTTATCGAGTGGTAGTTGATGCACTGAGTTGATTATTTTAATTACGAATTTGGGAGGATATGCATTATTAGTAGTATGTATTTAATAATTCTATAAAATGTGCTAATTTATAATTTTCATCACAATTTTATTGATTCTAAGAACCTGGTTTGATATAATATTTCTAAACACTGATATATGCAAGCAAGAGCCAAAATGTTGAATTTTTGATGTATTAAAATTAAAATCTTGTCTTTTATCATATAAGTTTATAACCAGATTGCAATTTTGTAAATCTAAATTTAAATCTAAAAAATTTGCAACATTAGACTCATGAACTTGCAGTTAATTGTATATTATTAGGATAAAAGTTAAAAACTATAGGATTATTATTGGAGGATACACATAATATGTCATCTAAATATCTAAACATGTGCATGTTATTATGCAATCCTGGATTAATGTTCTTTTCATAGAAGAATAAATACAGATTAGCCCATAATGATGAGGCACCCCCCATTTGCGGGATACCAAACTGTTGCTTAAAAAAATAATCACCATGTTGAATATAATTCTCACAGAGAGTGAAATTAAGTAATTTTTTAAAAAGATAACTTCATTCATTTTAGGGTGATATTATATTTTTCAAAAAATTCTAAAATAATTCTATACAGATCATCTATATCTATATTATTGAACAAATCTTTGAAATCAAAAGTATAAATACTATGGATATTGGTAAGAATTTTTAATTTCTGAACTAACTCAAAGCTGCCTTTCACAATATGATAATTATTTGAGATATCACCTGACAAGGAAACTTCATTTAAAATTTTTAATAATAAATTACCAGCATTAGTAATGTAAGAATGATGCCCACTTGTAATAGTTCGCAAAACAACAAGGGCTTTATGAAACTTGGGTATTAAACCAAGATATGGAATGTTATTACAACTATTTTTTAGTTGAATTTGCTTATATTTGGCTGATATTCTATTGGATAAGATTTTAAAGTTAATATTATGTAAATTATAGACTGAATTATTAAGTAAGTGTGACTGGACCATACTTATATAGTAATATTTACAAATGATTGAGTAGTTACTACTAGCCTTATCGACATAAGTAATAACAAAATCATTTTGAATTTCTTTAATATCCTTTTTAATTGAATTACGTTCATATGATTTATTAATTTTCTGAATGTAAATATAGTGATTTAAGTATTGCTCTATTAAGACGCTCCAGGGTTTGAAGACTTCTTCAGGAATTTGATATTTATATCTGATTTTATAGAAAAACTTATTTAAGTCAAGAATTATATCTTTACCAATTGATTTATGTTTAAATTTAGTAGGTAAACGGTACTTAGTACCTAGTAACATCAGTGATCTCAGTGCATCGCAATTAATAATATTTAGTTTTCCCTTTATTACTTTCCCACGGTATATATCTATGTAGTCTTTGTATTTATCTAATAGACAGTGGTAATAAGACTCTTTATCCAATTCATAATTTTTATTAATATCTATTGATTTGGCTATTTGATTATAATTGAAAATATAACGTCCTAGCGGTTTATCATATTTAAATGCAATTTTGGGATTTACATGTTTGACTGGAAAGAAATTGGAAACCAATTTTAAAAAAATTAATTATCTTCAGATTATTTATGACCGAATTAGTGATATTCAGGGTACGTTTATTTTAGTTTATTGTTTTGATTCGTCATTTAAATTGAAGTCAGTGACGTATAAATACACGTTAAGAATTTTACTTCTGGTAATAAGCAAATCATAGTATAAATGTTTAAAATGAATGTTATCAAATGCAGTAGTAATAAAAAGGTTATAAACTAAATTTAATTGCTGTTTTTTAATTGCAAAAATCCAGTTCTTACATTGTTTCTAATCAAAAGTGGTTTTGAAATTTACGTGCTGCTGTAGGATGGTATTTTTTAGATCAGATAATGAGGGCAACTTTTATTATATTTACTTGCTATTTTAGTTCTTTTTTATTTATTGTTAGATATGTTAAAGAAATTATATACATTAAGGTCATCATGAGGATAATTAAAGGATTTGTTTAACAATGTTATGATGATTAAATAATTGATTGAGTCCATATAGAAAAATAGTTTTGTGTGCACATATGAATTCATTTTCAAGGAACAATCTGTCATAATAATTTTTTTGAATAGATATAATACTACTTTCAACGTTGTCGAACCAATATATAGAAAAATGTTCGTATTCGAATTTTGATTCATTAAGGGTAGTTGCATTATTTGAAAAAAAAAATATTATTCCTGTGTACGTTTATTCGGAGATGCAGAGGATTGCTGGTTTGGCCTATATATGACATATTACATTTGTTACATACAATTTTGTAAATGCAATTATAAATTTTACAGAAGGCTAGATTATTGCTATAATTGATCTGGTTACGATTAGTAGGCGGACCCGTTTTATATCTATTAGAATTACAAGTTTTAAATTGAAGAGTGTTATTAAGTGATGCAGGGTTGTAAGATTGATAGTTATATGAAGAGAACAATATATAGAAAATATATATACTTTGTAAATGTTTCTTACAAAAATGATTACCTTTGGATAGAAGTTTCTAACCCAACCAAATAATAAGATTATATGTGCTATGTATTTCTCAAGTCATTTTGAATTCATAATTTGGATTCTAACAACATTTATATTCAGACGTCCACATCGCTAACGAATAGGAAGTTTTAATTTATTTCTTCTGCTACCGCCATTTCTTTCCAAGTTCAGGAGCATCAAAGAATTACGCAGACGATAATCTAGTTTTAAAAAATAGCGGCAAATTTCAATTTAATGATATGTTTCTGTGTGGAAATGTTCAATTTAATGACAGACGTATTTGTCATTAGGGTTTTGGATAAAAAAAAATAATTCGCGTCAAAAGTAAATCTTTTGTTTCTTACGCAATAGATGAGAAACGAAATTTTTCCATTGTGAGGTTTAAGGATATTTCACAAAAGTTTTTTCGATCAATTATATTTCAAAACTGGAATTGCATGCTTCACCAGTAACGCAAGGAAGTTGTTAGTTATGTCGATAATTTCTTTGGACTAAAGACTTTAGAGCATGGAGGTAAAAGCAAGGAGCAAAAATTTATATTAAGAAAACGCCATCATTGTTTGAAACAATAATTCAGGTGGCGTTGGGATAAGTAGTCCTGCATTGTATGCATTTTTATGGCAAAAGGCCTAAAATATTTATTTAAACTGTCAATTTTGTAAAAAATAAATTATGCCCGCAATGCAAAGTAGAACTGAAACAATAATGAATATGCCTACGCATTCAAAATTATTTTACAACACTTATTTTTCAACACATATAAACGTATACATTCATTAGCCTTTCCTCACAAAGTTACTGCAGAGGCTAAGGAATTTCCTGGTAACTCTGTAATTGGGGTATAATGGGCCTAGCGCTTTCCATCCCACCCGTTATGCCCCAAGAGCACTGATAAACGAAACACGTGACCACAGAACACGGTTTAAAGGTACCATGCTACTTACCAAAAACAAAACTCCTGAAAATAAAAGCAATAACGTGCCCAACTGATCATCTGTTACCACATGTAGGACATAGTTTCATGGTTATTGCCTCTCTCCAGTATGGTGTATGTGAATCAGTGAGCACAAAATACAGTGAATCAGTGAGCAAGCACAAGGCATTGAATCAGTGAGCGCAAAACACTGAATCAGTGAGCACAAAACACATGAATGCAAACAAGAAACTTGTGAAGGATACTTCATATGGTGACACATTATGTGTTCATATTTGATGGAAATATGAAGTATTTTTATTCTCTTTTGCCCACTTACTTCGTACGGTCTTACAAATTTTCAGAAAAGGAAGTTGCAGTATGGTGTATGTGAATCAGTGAGCACAAAATACAGTGAATCAGTGAGCAAGCACAAAGCATTGAATCAGTGAGCGCAAAACACTGAATCAGTGAGCACAAAACACATGAATGCAAACAAGAAACTTGTGAAGGATACTTCATATGGTGACACATTATGTGTTCATATTTGATGGAAATATGAAGTATTTTTATTCTCTTTTGCCCACTTACTTCGTACGGTCTTA
Organism: Amaurobius ferox; assembly: GCA_951213105.1. NCBI lineage: Eukaryota > Metazoa > Arthropoda > Arachnida > Araneae > Amaurobiidae > Amaurobius > Amaurobius ferox. Next base: position 51,440,336 of record OX578151.1, read on the forward strand.
CAAATTTTCAAAAAAACAGGAAGTTGCAGTATGGTGTATGTGAATCAGTGAGCACAAAATACAGTGAATCAGTGAGCAAGCACAAAGCATTGAATCAGTGAGCGCAAAACACTGAATCAGTGAGCACAAAACACATGAATGCAAACAAGAAACTTGTGAAGGATACTTCATATGGTGACACATTATGTGTTCATATTTGATGAAAATATGAAGTATTTTTATTCTCTTTTGCTCACTTACTTCGTACGGTCTTACAAATTTTCAGAAAAACAGGAAGTTGCATCTCCAGAAGAGGAAGTGGAAACCTAGTAGTCCTTAGTGAACCCCCCCCACCCCGTATCCCTCTGATGATAATATAATTATCTTCTAAGGACGTAATACCGCTTCTCATTTAATATTGCTTTCATGTCAGTCATCGTCTAAACTATATCGATAACTGATCCTAAGAAATAGATATTTCAAGAATTTATTTTGAACCGTAAGTGGAAATCCTTAATGGACCTCTCAGAATTAATTAACCTTCGCCAAAATTTTAAGCTAAATTCATATCAATTATCAAGTAAGGTCTGTATATAGTCTATCTTGAGAAATAGATGTTTCAATAATTGTTTTTTTAACCGTAAGTGGAGATCCTTAATGAACCTCTCAGAATTCTCCTTCACTAAAATTTTAAGCTAAATTCATATTAATTATCAAGTAAGGTCTGTATATAGTCTATCTTGAGAAAGAGATGTTTCAAGAATTTTTTTTGAACCGTAAGTGGAAATCATTAATGAACCTCTCAGAATTTCCCTTCTTCAAAATTTAATGCTAAATTCCTATCAGTTATTAAATAATCTCCGTGTCTATAGTCTATCTTGATAAATAGATGTTAACGAGTAAAATGAGATGTCACATAAAATTTTTAGTGGAGCACATATCTCCTCTCGAATTTGATGCTGAATTTATATTAGTCATCATCAAATCTCAGTTTACAGTAGATCCTGAGAAATAGAAGCTTAAAAAAATTTCAGTAAAATTAATAGTATTGCAAAAAATATTGTTCTTATTAAATTAATTTCCAAAAGTAAAAGGCGAAAAAAACAACATACTTCCAGCGACAGAGAAAGACACATAAAATCGAAATTTGTTTTGTCTGTTTTGTATATTTAACAAAATGTTCATTAGTTAAATTATTACAAATATCGTTTTATTAGTTAAAGCTACATAACGCATAACGGAAGATAATTATCGTCGTTAAAATTCAGATTCAACATATTCAGCACAATAAAACGGAATATTTTCTAAATATAAGTTTTGAAATAAGCGTTTTATTTCAATTTTACAGATGAAAACTGACAAATGTTTTGTGACAAAGTATCCATTAAGGAAAAGTGCTTTTCATAAAACATTAAATTTGAGTCATTTTAGTTATGCTTTTATTAAATTGAGAACAATAAATACGTAAACTTGAAATAGCATTTATTGCTATTTTATTGCTATTTGCATCCTTATAGAATTTTTCAATTATTTAAAAAATATATTGAAGGCATTTTAATGTAATTCGCTTATGGCACCGATAGGCATTTGCAGACGATTATTTATCTAATATCTCAGACGATTATTTGTTTTCAATTTGGGTTAATTTAAATTTAATGATCCGGAAACTTGTGATAAAATGGTGAAATACATATAAATGTACCAAATTATACATACAGAATGTCACACAAGCTATAGATTATCAAGGTCAAAACATAAAAAGCTGAGCAAGTAAAATGTTAAAAGCAGACTATAATTTCGGAAATGCTCGGCTTCACTTATTCAGTGCGAACAAGCCTAGAACTTAACGCCAAATGAGAGCTTAAATATGCCGTGTTAAAGAAAAGTCTAAAATAATGTCAGACTTATATAAAAAATTAATAAACTAATATATCAATCGCTAATCACTGCTGAATGGTTTTTCATCGGTTTGATATTCTATCTTCATTATCAAAAGTGCTCTTAAGTTTTGATTTCGATTTTTTTTAAGCGTTTCATATCAACAAAGATTCCAACAATCTGGTTAATTTGTTTATGATACCATATTTCTCAGAGTTGGAATATACCTACATTTATTTATTTCTTTGTCTCATTTTATTTTCTACAGCGTCTTTCGCGTTAATATTTTTTGCATTTAACAATTTTTCTTATTTTACTTCTCTTTCTGTACACAAGATGGCGCTACCTCATAAGTTTATGTATATTTGTTATTTCACTAGCATGGAATGGTTAAGAAGTTTTCGTTTGACGTTCAGTAGTTATAAGCTTGTTCGTATTGAAGAAGCAAATCTAGGAGTATAGTTACCCCCCCCCCCCCAAGTTTATATTCCCTTCATTTTCCATTTATTCTCGTTTTACATTATTTTCGTCACACCAGGTGGCGCTACTATATTGTATTATGTAGTGTAGCAAAGTTATGTTTGGCCGCCATAGTCTAATGCAAGGTCCGTAGAATATCTTCTATATATAATATTCTATTAACCTTGAGTCTAATGGTCATTTGGGTGTTCAGAGCTAGGCTTGCTCGCACTGCAGAAGGAAACTAAAGATTCTTGAAACGTACGTTTGCTTAATTATCTTTATTTGTGCCCCATTTTACATTGAAATCCAATTTATAGTTAGCTTTTCGTATACCCGGAATATATATTATAAAGAAACTTAAATTCATAATTATGTGCAAATTCCTAAAGTATTTTAAATGACATTGCTATTCAAAACATTCTATCAAACTATATAATCTAATTCTCCATAACAGAAGTATGAGAATCTCTGTTCTCTCTATACAAAATCTTCTTCGCAGGCATATATGAAAAAGAAAACATCCTGTTCCCATTTGCAAGACATGGACTGAATTTTAAGTGGAGCTATACCAAGACTATCTACAAAATTTCATAAAATTCGGTGCAACCATTCTCCTTTGATTATGAGACAAACAAACTCACACACCCACAGATATATTTTTTATTTTATTTATATACGAGTAGATAATGGCAAATCGATTGAAACCATCACAAGCTTTTCTCAGGGTATTATTCTTTTTATATATGTATGTTTTTCTATATAGAAAACTACAGCATTTTGATTCGTAAAAAAAAATAAATAAGGATAAGATTATTTTAAGGATTGTCCTATCATTGCCGATAACAGCATCCGTAAACTGGTTTTGCTTTTCTTATGCATGGAAAACTTGATACATGGAAAAGTTGATACCTGCAATAGCAGCAAGAAAACTTGCTATATGCTACAATAAAGTGCACCTCTATGGGAACAGATGAATTAAGCTTTACCACGCAACCGGCTTCAAATTTATAAAAATATTTAACTCTTCGGAGAACCCCGCCTGTAGAAGATGTTTTCAAAGTTAGAATCATGCTCTCATTGCAGATAAGATAACTGCATTCATAAAAATATAAACAAATGATTACTTAAATCAAAGCTCAGATTTACAATAGTATTCCTATGAAGTAATTCAGATTATCAATATTTTAAATAGTATATTTAAATTATGGTAAATTTATCAACGATGTAATGGTATACAGGGTGTCCCGAAAAGATTGAAACACGCTTTAATTCTTTAGTTAGAGATAAGTGGACAACGTAAATTGCAAAAATGTTAAAAGTAAGGTAGGAAATAAGACTACGTTAATGAAATAGTCCTCCCATTCAATTTCAAAAAGTTACACTTTTTAAATTTTTATACGACCTCCCTTAGACAAATTGGGTCAATCAGAAAATTTTTATTTTTAATGCAACAAGATCATTAAAATAACCGCATATCTCTATCTTTAAAATCAACTGAATTATGATAAAAGAAAAAATCTGATTTATGCCACATTTCCGTACTATGTGAAAGGCTGTTTCATCAGTGAAAATAGGGATCATAAACAAATTGACGATGGAAATTGTTTAGATCAAAAATACGTTAATATGTGCTAACATTTTTTATCACAAATGCATCTAAATAAAGAATTACACAGACAGAGATCATATAAAGCAGTGGTACTCACTACGCGGTTGGGTATCCTATGTATTATCATCCAAGTTCATCTTTTTTGTGATAGGTCACAAATTTACATTTCTAATTTGATGTAGGGTCCCCATTCACAATGTTCAATTTTCAAGGAAAAGTAACTCTCTCAATTTTAAAGATACAGATATGCAGTTTTTTTAGTGATCTTGTTGGATTAAAAATAAAAACTTTCTGATTGCGCAAATTTGTCTAAGGGGGTCGCATAAAAATTTAAAAAGTGTAACATTTCGAAAATGAATGGGAGGACTATGTCATTAATGTAGTCTTATTTCCTACCTTATTTTCAACATTTTTGCAATTTACATTGTCCACTTATCTCAAACAGGTAAAGAATTAAAGCGCTTTTCAATCTTTTTGGGACACCCTGTATTATATGAAACATTAAAAAACCTATTACAAGGAATAGATTAAGGAGTCATCGTGGGGTTCATTGTTTATAAATTATGAGATATTTATTAGTTGTGATACATTGATGCTACATATATATGAATCATACAATGCTATTTACTAATTGTATAATTCTAGTAAGAAAAACAGAATAAAAAAATCGGATATGTGGACAGCACATGACTTTCTCTACAGACACCAAAATTTTTCTCTGTATTTCATTAATATTTCATTAAATTGAGTTTCATTGCGCTAAATAACACGTATAATTATTTCAAATTACACTTTAATTTACACCTTAAATTGAATTTTCGTTTTCATTTGGTAACTGGACGTATTTTCAGAACCCGACGTAGCAAAAGAGTGAAAAGAATTAAATATCTCGAGAACGGTTAGTCCCAGAGTGTCCAAGTACATACAAAATGAGTACATAAGTGATAAGTGTAAAAGTATTTACAAAATTAGTGTGCAAAAGTACAGAAATTAGAGTGTAAAAGTACATAGAAAATTAGTTAACTATTACTAGTTACTTATTAGTTATTTATTATTAGTTAGTACATACAAAAGTATCTACATGCGTGTATGGCTACACTCTATAACTATTTATTACCAGGAATGGGATGGTCTGTGTAAAAAGGTGCTGGTATGAATTGTTATAAAGATTGGCAAATAATTGATCAGTTGCACATGCAATATAATTTTTACATATAGATATCTTTAAAAACATTTAGCCAGAAAAACATTGGAAAGTTTGCTGTGATTTTATAAACAGTAAAAACTTCATTGTGTTTATCTACCCTTTCTGACATTTAACAAAATATGCACTCTTTTAGCGAGTACTCTTATACACGATTGATAAGAATTTGATATTTTGTAAATAATACTTGAATTTGATATAAAACAATTTTGAAATGATGTTAGATTACTGTTAAAAGGAAATATGCGTAATTATACATATTAAAATATAACACGTACTTGATTTCGTTAAAAAATTATATCCAGCATAATTACCATAATAGTATTATAGCGTAAAGAAAGGTTTGGTCTTATTCTTTTTATTGTTAAAAATTACGTATAAAACAAGCATTTATTTGATACATCTGAGCATGTATTTAGCTTTTTATTTTAGATTTTGATGGTTTTTGCGGGCCATTTCGCAAAAAAGGCAGGTTTTTTTTCCCGAATCGTACTAAAATCTAATCACCACCAGGGTAACCCACAAACAACTTAAGTATAAAATTTTATGAAATTCGGCCAATTAGTTTTTGAGTTGGAGTGCATACATATATTGCTCGCACACACACACACAAACGTCACACACAGACGTCATGCTAAAAATAGTGTTTTCGTGTTCTAGAGATCCCGAAACAAGTAGTTCCGCCGAAAACTCAAGTTGCGATTTTCGACATGATTCCAATAGTTCCTTTATACATTACCATATATAGCGGGGAAAGTAAAAAGCTTAAATATATATATATATATATATATATATATATATATATATATATATATATATATATATATATATATATATATATATATATATATATATATATATATATATATATATATATATATATTCATTTTTTTATGCTTTAAATATGTTATAGAAAATATGAAAGAAAAATGAACTCTAATTCAACAAAAAATAATATTGATGAGTGAAATGATTTTAAAAATGCGTTTGGAAATGCCTGCTAGATAAATTTACAATGAACCTGATGTTTTAAAATTCACCTAATCCAAATTATATCCAGCTGGCTGAGATATTTCAAAAGAGTTATCAACAAATTCAAAATAAATTACTCAAAATAAATATTTAATTATCACAAATAATAGATAAAAACTCACCTCAGGATTCTCATACAAAGTAACGTTTCATTTAATTGCATTATGTGCTCAAATATGAAAAATAGTTTGAATAAGTTCTTATAATTATACATATGCAAATAGAAAATGATATTTTATTTACATAGAAATATTCTCGAAATACGTTAAAGCAAGACAGAAAAATCGAATCTCCGTGTTTTAAGTTAAACATAAATAACAAACAAATAAAATCCCTTACTTAATACATAAAGAAATGATCAATTAATTTATAGTATGGTATTTTAAATTGAAAATAATAGCCCAACTCAACGTTATTGAACATGGGAGTGACTTGATAGCGTAGCGAAAGTAAAAAAAAAATGTTTCTTGTTTGGTCAGGAAAGTTTCTTTATCCCTATAAAAAACACAATCTTTTCCTTTTTACTAAATACTAGGAGACGGATTTCTGACGCTTGCCAAACCTTGGTGCTCGCTTTACGAGCTATTTTGAAATACTCGCTACGCAGACAATCTACGTCCTTTCGGGATTTCGCCTTTTATTCGCGTCGCTCACCAACCTCCAAAGCTCCATTCGCGAATTCTTTCACCCCACCCGCATGCGCCCATCCTTTAACTTGATGGCCTGCCAGCAGATCTAGAGCTTTTTCGATTTGTATTCCTAGTGTGTTAACATCATTTTCACTTTGGTGGAATTTTATGTTAGTGTGAGGAACAGAACCTTAACTGTATTAATAACCAGGTAAACATTTAGTTCGATATTCAACTGATTGTACAAAACACGCGGTTATATATTTAGAAAAATATAAGGATTTTACTTAAAAAGAGAGCATGCTATAAGTTCGACATACGACACATACACATACATACTAATATACACAGATACACACACACACCTTAACACACGTTCACACACTAACACATGCAACCTAATTGACACCTAACACACGCACACATCCTAACACACACACACATACACCCTAGTACACACACCCTAAGACGCACACACACACACTCAAAAAGTTTGATTATTGTTCAGGGATGGTTAAAACGTGCTCTTCCACCGATAACTCGAATTTGCAATTTCTACTTCGTCACAATGCTTTCCACATACATTATACTATGTATAATGGACGAGTAAAAATTGTGTATATAGGAAAAGTGAAAATTATTTTACTAGATATATATCTACATCTTCATTCATTTAACCTTTTAAATCTATTTTTGTCTATTATCAGTTTATCATCAATTTACCACTTACAGTGAATTGAAATGGTTCAGTAATCTACTCTTTATATCAACGGTTTACAGTTAGGGAATTACTGCTACTAATTTTATTTCAACACCGGTACTAAATTTCAGAATTTATCTCAATCTTCGACACACCGGCTTGAAGAATAGGAGGAGGAACAGATGACATACACCCCCTCTTCCCATAGTAACTTTGAAAGAATCTTCTCAATTACGGATATCGAAATAGGTGATATACAGCATCAGTGTTGTTGTTGTTGAGACCCAGACCGTCCGACCTACCAGAAAGGTGTAAGGTAACTGTTTGGACGGCCGGGAAGTGCCACCCAATTTAGACCGGAACCCAGTGGGGGAGGCATCCACAGGGACCGTACCCTCCTTCCCCTACCACCAACCTCTTGGAAGGACTTACGGACCCAGATGTTTAACGTGATCGTACTCCGCGTGAACACGGCGGCAGTTTTGGCAGTGGCTGGAATCGAACCCGGGATACAGCATCAGTGTGTAAGTTTGTAGAGTTATACGAAATAAGTTAAAACTGCTTCCCAGAAGGTAATATACTTTCAAGTTTTCTACAACATATTTAAAGCTTGCAAACATGAATATCAAATATTTGAATTCTAATTTTAATGTTTTCTTCTTATAATTACAAATGACAATTAGTAAATAGTATTGCACGATTCATGTATGCAGTTACAATTTTTCACAACTACCTAATACATCACCCCCACTGCACTTTATAAACAATGTACCCCACCATGACTCCTTAATCTGTTGCTTGTAGTACACTCCAAAATATTTAATATAATATACCATTAAAGCATTGATAAATATACCACTTAAAGCATTGATAATCTGAATTACTTCATAGGAATGCTGTTGTGAATCTGAGATTTGATTTAAACTTATGTCAGCTTTATATGTTCATAGATGCAGTTATCTTATCTGCAATGAGAGCCTGATTTAAACTTTGGGAATATCTTCTATAGGCGATGTTCTCTCAAGAGTTTAATTTTTAATAAATTAGAAGTCGGCTGCATGGTAGCACTTAATATATCAATCCCCATAGAAATTTACATTATTGTGGCATATAGCAAGTTTTCTTGCTGCCATTGCAGATGTTAACTATTCCTTGTTGATAATATGTTTTTCTTAAATAAAATAAAAATATCCCTTACTTCATACTACGTTATACGAATGAGTACTTAAAATGTTAACGATATTGTACACAAATATTTGTTCAGAAATTATTTAATCCCTGTGATTCGTGTACAGGGATAAGAAACGTACAGGGATAATAAACGTGTAAATCCATGAAAGTAAGAAAGTCAAATTTTTTTTTAAACAACACCAAATATTTACGTGCATGATGATTTAGAAAAAAATTATATGCATCTTGAGATTGTTATTTAAAAACATCATATCAATTTCGTTCTAAATCTTTTCAGACATAGTTAGAGATGTGTGTCGGTAAATTTTCCATTTTTATTTTATTTTAATAGATTTCAAAATTAACTCTTTTTACACTGCTTTTATAAAAGCAAGTAACTTTACAAGTCTTTGATTATTTAGTTATTTAATTATGAGGAAGACGGATTAGTTATGATAAAATAATTTGGAGAGACAGAGAACCAAGGTCCAAAATTTGCAAATATAAAGTTTCATGATATATATTTTAGCTAGGTTACATTTTAAACCTAAAGTGGCGCCAGATTATCAGATGTTGAACTAAAATGGGGTAAGAAATGATTAGTAAAGATTATGACAGGTGACCACCAGTCATGACCAAAGTGCTTGAAAACTTTTCATAACCACAGCCGTTTGAAAACTTGTTTCTGTCACAGTCCAGTTATAACCAGAATGGCCAAGGATTTTCTCTATCTATGTTATGTGGTCACATGATACACAGAATACTTGTTTTGCTTGCATAGACCATCCATTAAACCCAATTGCGCCACCATCACGATTGGCGTTCGTCCAGTATGACGTTGGATAACGCACTCCGGAAGGTGGCCGTTCTCCGCTATAGCGAAGATTCGGCCATGTACCCCAAATTAAAGCGGATTCATCGAAAAAGACGACTTTGTTGCCAATCGGCACGTCAGTATCTATATTGATAAGCCAATTTTAGCCGCAGACGTCGATGGTTTTGCGTCAGGGGAATCTTGTACAGAGGAATTCTTGCACGCAGTCCATAGTGCACCAGACGCTGACGAATTGTTAGAGCAGACAATGACCACCTGTAGATGAAGCTCCAACGTTCTGCCAGCTGTCGAGATGAAGCTGTACGGTCCATTACTACTATGTGGATGAGGTGTCTATCATCCCGTGTTGACGTAATATTTCGTCGTCCACTGCCGGATTTGCGACTCTTCCTATTCTCTTCAGTCCACTCTTCCACACTCGCTTCAATGTCGTGACATTGCGCTCCATACGAACTGCTAATACATTATAGAAAAAACCTCACGAAGGTCGATCATTCGTCCCCGTTCAAAGTCCGTAACTTGCTCATATGACATCCTCTGTCGTCATAGAGGCATAGTGACTTCTCATGAAACGTTTACCGCTGACAGACAACCATTGATTATTTTCAACGTCCCGCTACAGCTTTCTATTTATACGGCTAAAACAGCAGTTCAGTGAGCGCTGCTTAGCCCACGCATGCGCAGCGACTTTGATAGTTTAATCATTTGCATAGCACACCCTAATTTGCATTTTCTGTAAGTTTCAGTTCAATCGTGTGATTCCTTCATGGTGTTGCAATTTTTACAAACATGAGTTTATATTTCTATATACTGTGGGATACGGGTTCACAACCTTTTCGTATATGAAAAATCAAAACAACAAAAAATATAAATAAAACAAAATTAAGTACCACAAGCAATAATATGCCTTATATACAAATAGGAAGTCCAGGTTATACACTAAATGTAGTTATTGTCACATATTTTTATTTCACTTCTAAAAAAAGTGAACAAATACTCGTATAATAAATTACAAAGATGATTAAAAAGTAACAAATACGATTAACAATATGATTAAGGTACGGTTTATTGATTAATAATACGAGCACAAATTGATTTAATGTGATACTTATACTCGCTTGACGTAAATTCGTCACCAAGTCGAGTTTAATTCTTAGTTTTTTAAGTACATCATACAAGAAAATCTTACTTCACCTAAGTTCGACGAACAAATTGCCATTGAAAATATTATTGCCCTTTTGGAAATGTCTTTAACATATTTCTTTTGTTTAAGCCAGAAATTGATTAAATAACTGTTTTTAAAATCACCCATTACATTCCTGTCACAGAAAATATGAGTTGGCCTTTTTTCAGGAGAAACGTATTCAACTAATGATAAATATTATCCACGTCAGTCAGTAGCGTCGCCAGAAAAAAAAATTGGGTGGGGGTTTTGGTAAATAAATATCTTGTTTTCTATTTCTCCAAATACGATTTCTACTAATTTTAATGGGTGTCATTAATCCTTAGGAAGGATTATGACCCCCAAAACTCCACTCTTGTCGAAACAACTGCCATTAGTCATCGTATCTTCACGTTTACCACTAGTGGTACGCTTACCACTGGTTGAGAAAAGCTGTTGTAGGATAAATAAAAAATAACAAAAGGAGAGTGGATTTTAATGCCGAAAAACACCAGATTGCAGGATCAGGCTCATAGTTTGAAAAATAGAAGCTCTTCCTAGAATAGAACTATACTTCCCTTTTACCAACTTTTATCTTGGTCTGGTGTATATTTGTCAGTGTTATTCAAATCTTCAAAGCCCCAAGTAATCAAGTCCTATTATTCATAGTAATAAAGCTGTCTTTTGTTGTACATTTTAATTCTTTTCATTTTAAACTTTATTGTGCCGGCCCTTCCAGGGCTCATCAAAGGACTACTCAAGTTTCAAATCTCCGAGGCCTTAAATAAGCAATCATTGTAGCATCAGTCTGATTTAATTATTTTCCTGTATCCTAAATTCCTTTTAGTAAATGTTAAGATTCAAAAATTGTATGTGTTCTTTTGTATCAGGTTTCTCAAATATTGAAGCTAATTTTTTATACTTTTAATTAATTAATTTATTAAGAAAGTAAAAGCATAAAAAAATTCATGGTTTTAAAGTACTTTACGTTTTAATTTGAAATCATTTACAACTCGTACACTTCAAACGCGCGAATCCAATAAAAGTCTGAATTTTTGCTAGTAAATTTCAATGACCTACAGAAAAATCAAGGGTTTGTGTATATTGACACTAAACGACGTCCCCTTAGATCATAGGCATCATCGCAGTAGAGTTTAGGAATATTTTTTCTTTGGGAAATAAAAAAGCACTAATCATAGAATATTATTTTATATTCATGGTCTGAGAGACTTGGGATGTCACTTTCTTAAATACGGTTCTGGCCTACATCCTTAAATCAATTTTCAATTATATTAAACAAATCTTAAAAGACATTTTTTTTCAATTGTTCATTTTGCTGAAAGTTTAGGGACACCATTACAGAATAGTATAACACCTGTTTGGCAGTAAGACTGGACGCTTAATACTCGTCAAGGAGATAAATAAATTTTGTACATGATTTCACTTTTAAAAATATATTTTGAAATGAATATTTTCTTACACAGTTTTCTGAAATTGGCGCGCGTTAGCTTATTTGCGATGTGCCAAAATTTCTGTCGAATTAATGTTTGTGAATCATAGTTATTTTATTTCAACGTGCTGCAACCATATTCAGAGCAGCTTCCTTGAACTATTTACAAATATATCAAGCAGTCGAAAAAGCCATGCCAAGATGATATATTTCGGGGCGCTTCTGCGTCAGCACTTATGCAATTGAAAAATATTAACTTTATACGAAATTTTATTTCATAAACAAGATTTACTTAAAATATTTATGGTGGATAAAAATTTTCAAATTGTAGATATAAAATTTATAAGTTTACGAGTTTTTGGTTTTCACCATGGTTACCCTATTGATTTCTTATAATAGATTGCGTTTCAATTTAACTAAAAAGGTGAGGATATTGGCAAATGATTTTAAGAAAATACTTAGCGTTAGTTATATTTTTATCTTTGTAGTCTGTATAATAAGTTATATATTCATCTCCATATTCCATATTCTATATTTCTATATACTGTGGGACATAGGTTCTACATATATAAAAACCAAAACCAATACCAATACCAAAATTAAAAAAATTAAGTACTACCAGCAATAATATGTCTTATATGCAAATAGGAAGTCAAGGCTGTACACTCAATATAGTTATTGCCACATATTTTTATTTAACTTCTATTAAAAAGTTGAACAAATATAATAAATTACTAAGGTTATTAAAAAAAAAACAAATACGAGAAACAATATGATTAATGTGTAATTTATTAACAATATGATGAAAAATTGATTTAATATGATACTTGCTTGACGTAAATTTGTCCCCGTCCAGTTTAATTCTATATTAATTTTTTAAGTACACCATTCAAGAAAATCTTACTTCACCTAAGAAAGTCGAGCAAAATGCCATTGAAAATATAATTGCCCTTTCTGAAATGTCTTTAACGTATTTCTTTAGTTTTAGCCAAAAATTGATCAAATAACTGTTTTTAAAATCATCCGTTAAATTTCTGTCACAGGAAATATGAGTTTCTCTTTTTGTTTTCAGGAGAAAAGTATTCGACTAATGATAAATATTATCCACGTACCATCAGTCAGTAGCGTCGACAGACAAAAATATCGGGTGGTATTTTGATAACTAAATGTCTTGCTTTCTATTTCTTCGAATATAATTTCTACGAACTTTAATGGGTGCCCCTAGTCCTTGGGAGGGGTTAAGACCTCTAAAACTCCACTCTTGACGAAGCCACTGTCAGTAGTCATCTTATCTTCTCGTTTACCACTAGTGGTACACTTAGCTGTCGTGGAGAAACGCTATTGTATAGGAAAAATGACAAAAGAAAAGGTGTATAATGTCAAACTTCACCCGATTGCATGATCAGGCTCATAGTTTGAAAAATGAAAGTTTTGATTTTAATGAACTTCCCTTCTTTTTGGTGATATTTTCAGATATTTGTTTTAGACTTTTGGTGGCTGAAACATAAACATTTAAATCCAATAATCGGATTTTTGACCGCATAACAATACTTTCCTTTTATCAACTATTATCTTGGTCTAGTGTTTAGTTGTCAGTGTCATTCAAATCTTCGAAGCACTAATTTATCAAGTCCTAGTATTCACAGTAATATAAAATTTGGTATAACGTTGTATTTTGTGGTACATTTTAATTCTTTTCATTTTATAACCTTAATGTTCAGGTCCGTCCTGGACCCACTATAGGATTATTTATTTCTCAAATCTCCGAGGCCACAAATAATTGTTCTACCAATCATAGTAACATGAGTTTTATTTATTTATTTTCATGTATTCTGAATTTTTTTTACTAAATATTAAGATTCTAAAATTTTATGTGTTCTTTTGTATTAGGTTTCTCAAATATTGAAACTAAGTTTTTATACTTTTAATTCCTTTATTTATTAAGAAGGTGAAAGGCATAAAAAATTCATTTTTTTAAATTAAGTTTTAATTTTAAATCATTCATAGCTCGAATCATTCATCATTCGTTATTCATATTTCGAATCATTCATCATTCATTATTCATATTTCGAATCATTCATCATTCATTATTCATATTTCGAATCATTCATCATTCATATATTAAATCAATTTTCAATTATAGTAGAAAAATCAAAGGAAATTTTCTTACAGTTGTTCATTTTGCTGAAGGAGTAGCGATACCACTGCAAAATACTATAATACCTGTTACGCAGTAAGTCTTTAAGCTTAATACTCGATATTTTATCCCCTTGATAAGTAAGTTTTATAAATGATTTCACTTCTAAAAATGTATTTTTAAATGTATATTTTATTACATAGCTTTCAGAATTTGAAGCGCGTTCACATGACAGCATATCCGTGTAGTGCCAAAAATTTCCTTGAATATCTATCTATTCGTGTGTCCTAGTTTTTTTTTTATTTTATTCAACTTGCTGCATCCACATTCAGCGCAGCTTTCTGGAAATAAGACAATTTGTGGATTAATGTTCAAATATTAATATGACCTCGTTCATGAGTAATATTTTCTTAAAATATTTCTGTTGGTAAAAATTTTAAATTTTAGATACAAACTTATCTTTTATAAAATTTTGATTTTCACCATGATTATCCTACTAATTTCCTATAATAGATTCCGTTTTATTTTAACTAAAAAGGTAAGATTATTGTGTCAAATGTTTTTAATAAAGTATTAGCGTTACTTATATTTTTATCTTTATAATCTGTATAATTCAAGGTTATATATTTTTTCCATATTCCATATTATATATTTCTACTACATACTGTGGGACATGTGCTGCACACATCAGATTTTTTCTTTAGGAAATAAAAAGCGCTAATCATAGAATATTATTTTATATTCATGGTCTGTGAGAGAATTAAGATTTCACTTCCTTAAATACACTTCTCGCCTATATAATTAGATCAATTTTCAATTATAGTAAACAAATCTTAAAGGAAATATTCTTACAATTGTTCATTTTGCTAAAGTTTTAGTAACACCATTGCAGAATAGTATAACGCCTGTTAAGCAGAAAGTCATGAAGCTTAATACTCGCTAAGGGGATAAATAAGTTTTGTGAATGATATCACTTTTTAAAATGCGTATTTTCTTACACGGTTTTCTGAAATTGGCGTGTTCACATGATAGCTTATTCGCGATGTGCCAGGATTTTTGTTGCTACTTTTTAATTTCAACTTGCTGCGTTCATATTTAGAGCAGCTTTCTTGAAGTATTTATTGCTTAAAGATTTAAAAACATTTGTGTTGAACGAAATCTTGATGAATAATTGATGAATAATAGTTATTAAAAAAATTTATGGTAGATAAAAATTTTAAAATTGTAGATGTAAACTTATTATCTTTTATAAAATTTTATGAGCTTTCAGTTTTCACTATGGTTACCCTACTGATTTTCTACAATAGATTGCGTTTTAATTTAATTAGAAAGGTAAGAATATTGGCAAATGATTTTAATAAAGTACTTATTACTATTTATATTACTATCTTTGTGGTCTGTATAATTCAAAGTTATATATTCTTCTCATTCTATATTCTGTATTTCTATATACTGTAGGACATGGGTTCTTAAACTTTTTATAAATGCGTACAACGAAAACCAAAATAAAAAAAATAAGTACCACCAGCTAAAATATGTCTTATATACAAATAGGATGTCAAGGCTATACACTAATTTAGTTATTGTCATATATTTTTATTTCATTTCTAAAAAAAAAGTTGAACAAATATAATAAATATTTGCATTAATGATTAACACTATGATGGACAAATTGATTTAATGTGATACTTATATTTGCTTGAAGCAAATTCGTCACCAAGTCGAGTTTTATTCTATATTAGTTTTTTAAACAGCATTGAAGAAAATTCTACTTCACCTAATTACGTTAAACAATATGGCATTGAAAATATAATTGCCCTATCTGAAATGTTTTTAACTTATTTCTTTTGTTTAATCCAGAAGTTGACTAAATAGCTGTTTTCAAAATCATCCATTAAATTTCTGTTACAGAAAATATGAGTTGCTTTTTTTTTCTTCAGGAGAAAGGTATTCGACTAATGTTAAATATTATCCACGTATCACCAGTCAATTGCGTCACCAGAAAAAAAAAATAACTCGAGTATTGCTTAACTCGACTTTCTCATACTAAAATCCATTTTTAGTAGTTTTTTTTTCAAATTTTACAATAAGAATTTTGAAAAATCGGTATTGTGGGTCCAAATGATTACAACTATAGTATGTTACCTTTCGCTTCAAAGGTCTTGAATAAATCTTTCGATTGATACCATACTTGACAATGTACCCCGGGGTTGTTAATTTGCTCCCAAGGGGGGGGGGTAGCTAATGACGTCACGAACAAAGTCTCCTGACCATTGAGCCATAAATAAACCCTTTTATGCATGATTATGCCAAATTTTACCCTGTGCTATCATATTAAATAAATATAAAATTTCGAATGAATTTCGAAGTTTCAAAAATTCTATCTAGTTCTAAATTTTTTGATAACAAAGCCGGATATAAAGTTTCGTGAAAATCCATTTATATTTGTAACCGCTATTATGTACATAAAAAATCAATATACGGACTGACAGACTGACATCACTCCAAAAATTGTCAAAACGCGTTCAGGAGGTATTAAAACATTCATTGATATCAAAATCTCGAATTCGAAAACTTTCGTGAAAACAATGCTTTTTCTATAATATATTACATAGTTTGACAAAGTAAAAATTAAGTGGCGTTTGGATAATCAAAATATCTTGTTTTCTATTTCTCTAAATATAACTTCTAAGAACTTCAATGGGTGCCATTGGTCCCTAGGAGGGTTTATGATCCCCAAAACCCCACCCTTGGCGACACTACTACCACCAGTCATTTTATCTTCATTTGTGTCATCAATGGAGGACTACCGCTGGTTGAAAAACGTACTGTAGGGAAAATTTAAAATGGCAAAAGGAAATTGGAGTTTAATGCCGTATTACACGGATTGCAGGGTTAGGCTCATAATTTGAGAAATAAAAGTTCTGATGAATAAATTTAATGAACGTTTATTTTCTTTCTGAATCTTTCAGACAATATATGCAGATACTTATTTTGGACAGTTGTTGACTAAAATATATAAACAATCAAATCCAATAGTCGGATTTATGACTACACCACAATACTTCCTTCTTTATAACCTTTTATTGTCAGTGTGGTTCTAATCTTTGAGGTCATAGCTAGTTAACCAAGTTCTATTAATCATAGTAACATGAAACTTTTGATTGTCATTCTTATCGGGCCAGTCCGTACTGGACCTGTCACAGGAATACTCGTTTTTAACACTTTTCAACTATATTGGAAAGTGTTTATGACTTTGTTCATACTGTCTGTCTGTCTGTCCGCTCGCAAAATAACTGCCGTAAAAATGACTTTATCAAAATGAAATTTTAGTATGTTGTTGAGACAGTCTGTGGCACATAAGGGAATGTAAATGAATAATATCACCCAATTAATTTTGGATTGAACTCGGGTTGAAGAAGTGAAATACATTGAATCCCATGGGACCTAATTTTTCAAACATTTTTAAGCGAAGTTCAAATTCGCAAATTGCTTCAAAATTTTAGGAAATATTCAAACTATCCCATAAAATATATAAAAAAAATTTCAGCAAAATATGTTCAGTAGTTTTTAAAATAAAAATAAAAATAATAAAATCCATATTATATGAAGAGATCACTTGACCCACTTCAAAATAAAATACGGCATTTAAATTTTTTCCTCGGTGTTAAAATTGTAATTTTTAAAGTTTTTTTAAATTTATATTTAGTGTTGCATCCGTCCTAAAACCGCTTTATTTTTGCATATCTTCTGTGTATCTATGTTCTTCACCAACGCAATTACAATATTTTTGAGTGTAAATGATTAGCAAACTTTGATTATTTCTACAACGAAGTCTAATTTTAATGGATGCAAAATGTAAACAAGTGAATGTAAGATGAGTTGCATATGAATTATTGAATACTTTTCATGCAAAATTATTTAGCTGTGGAATCTGGAATAAAAGTGAAACGAATGAAATATTCATTGCTTTCACACAGAGAGCCAGACGATTTATATTTCGATGACGTCATTTGAATAAAGTTCATTCTTTTTAATGACGTTTTAAGTTTTCAAATATAATAAATTACTGTAGTACTGTGATAATTTAAAATATATCAGCGCTGTATGTATCACATTTTAGATGTTTGAATAAGATTGCATTTCAATTGGAGAGTGTTTCATAATCAATGCTTTATGCATAATTGATCTTTCTTGTTACATTTGAAGTCCTTAACTAATCAATTTGCATTAATTACATAACATAAAATTTGGTGTGTCATTGTCTCTTTTCTGATAAAATTTAATTCTTTTGATTTTTGACATTATCGGACCAGCCCGTTCTGGGCTCGATTGGAATTTTTTGGAAAATTGTTTGGGAATAACTCGAAAACCGAAGCAGACAGAAATTCCAAATTTGGCAAGTTTTTATTTTTTGGGGTGTATTTTATTTCTTGGGATTTTGCCCCTCATAGAGTTAGGACGTCCTGAGGCCTCCTTGAATGTACTCGTTTTTCGAGTTAAAGATTACATTTGGCATATTGCTGTCTTTCGTAGTGTATTTTATTAGTTCATTTATGGTAAACCTTACTATCTCAGGTTCCTGATCTCACCATAGGAATGTACTCGATTTTGGGGAATAACTCGAGGAATGGAGCAGTTAGAAAGTCCAATTAGGTATGTCGTTGTCTTTCGTACATTTAAGTTGCATGTATTTTAATAAATCCATTTTCATACCTTCAAATTATATACGAATATAAAAATATGATGTGGGCAGCACATCACTTTCTCTATATAATGTAACGAATTTACTTCTTTCACAGTGGAAAAATTGGCGGTGGCTCCAGTCTGATGGAGCTGAAATGGTTTTGTGTAAATAACATTTTGTAAAATAAAACTTCAGTAAAGTTCAACACGTTTTTCAGAGTCTTTTGTTTCGTTTACAGGTTTTCAAAGCACTGCAAGTTACTCGCTAAATATTCATAGCTGGCTAGCACATTTAGTTTTTCCTGGTTTCATTTGGAAACTCCAACCATAGAATTTATCTAAAGTATCTAATTTTTTTACTAATTTGCATTCTGATATTCTTATATATCTGAGGATATGCTACATTTAAGTTGATCTATAAACTTTGCATGGCGGCACATAAATACGTACTTAACCTTTTAAGCGTTGTTGACGAGTTCAACTCGTCATGCATTGCACTACTGCTAAGCGGGTTTGACGAGGTAGACTCGTCATGCACTTTTAAAGCCGAGACTCCTGTGTGTTTGATGGAAATAACACGTCATATGATTTTTTAAAAGAAATATTAACTGTGTTTACACAATCTTTTACACTAGATGGCAGCAGTAGTTCTACAAACTAAATTTTATCAGAGCTAGTATTTCGTAAACGGGTGTAAAATAAAAGCAGTTTTGTTGAGATTTCACATTCGAGCCAACTAGGCGATGTGTTGCATGTTATGCATCCAATAAAACTGGCACGAAGCTTAGGAAAGAAACCAGGACATGGTGTACAGACTGTGAAGTTGCTCGTTGTTATATTCCATGCTTTAAAATTTATCATACCAAGAGTTACTATTAAAAATTGGAATTGTATGTTTTTTAATTTACTTATCTGTTATTATACATGTTTATTTACTTACCTATTATTATACAGCAAAATTATTTCAGCAAAATTTCTTATTTCAGCAAAACACCTTTTCATTCAACGCGCAATCAATGGGGGGAAAGGGTATGGGAGAAAAATCTCCCTCCCCACTGCAATGCACGCGAAGGGAAATAAATGACACACTTAAAGGGTTAAAAAGTTTATTTCCATATACGAGTATTCTGTTCAAATCTCACCAGTGATTAAACCTCCTTAGAATACTCTATTTAACTTTCTAATGCTTTTAAAAACAAAACAAAATGTGTAGTACTTGGGTACCAATATTTCACAAAGGAATTAGTAAACAGATTGAGGTTTTCAAAGTGCTAAAAAATTTCGTTTGTTGTTTATAGCTAGCACTTTTAATTTTTAAAATATAAGTATTACAAACTTGAAAAACGAAAAAGTTTTCAATCTTCTTCAAATTGACAAGACGATTATTCGAAAACTATAAGGGCTTTTTTTTAAAATAAATGTATTTCTAGAAACTAAATTTCCTCATATTTTTGTCGCTTCCTATTTATATCAACCTTTTATAGTTTCGAATATATTTTGAGTGAAATTAAGAAATATGAAAAAAAAAAAAATTCTCGTTTGGGCAGATACTTTCAGCTTTTTTTGAAAACAAAAAGGCTCGGCACAAAATTCAATTAAATGCACTTATAGGGCATTCAGAAAGGTACAAATTCCTGCTTATTGCTCACAGCTAGCACTTTCAGTTTCTGAGATATACGAATCACAAATTTGAAAAACGGAAAATTTTCAATATTCTTCAACTATACCAGACGATAACTAGAAAACTATAAGACCTTTTAAAAATAAAAAATATATATATATATATATTTTGATACTAAATTCGCTGATACATATTGTTGTAGATTACTATTTATATCTATCTTTTATCGTTTCGAAGACATTTCGAGTTAAAGTAAAAAAATAAAAAACTTACACTCGCTCGGACAGATATTTTTAAAAGGTTTTTCAGAAAAAAAAGTTCAAAGTATTAAAATATTGAAATTATTTTTATATATTAATAATCTGGACCCTCATTCCAACAAAACAATAAAATGTATTTATACTTTTATCTTATAGGTTCAGAAATATTAGAATCCAAATTCTTTACATTTTTCATAACGCCCCGTTTTCCGTCACAGAAACTCCAAGAATAAATTTTATAAACATTAGAAATGATGTATAAGATCTATGTTTTTAATGTTGAATTGCACATTTGGCGCTTTTCCGTATGACAACATGTAAAACTATTTCAAAATACCTCACTATCTTATATTTCACGCAAATTAACAATTATCAATAAGGATAGCATCCGCAACAAGCAATACAATCCATATATTAAAATCTTTTAATAATTAATTAATTTTGGCATTAGTTTCGTTGACTTAGCGTCATGTTTGGAATTTTAACTATGTTCTTATCAATCTAGGCCGAAATATCTCCAGGTTGGAGATAGTTCGCTAAATTAGTTACTAAGTTCGCCAAGCCTATCGCCAAGCGTTACAGACAAACGGAGAGAAAAGCATTTCTTATATATAAATGACTGTTGACGAATTTTTAGGAGCCAAAATACAAAACTATTACCCAAAGTATTTTCTTTCGTGAATGGAACGACCTAGATCCAGGAGAGAGGTGTTAACAAATTTATCGCATAATATTACAAAATGAAAAGTGAACATATTTCACATCAGTTAATGCTATGCTTTTTCTAATTTAATTTTATGGGATATTTTTGATAAAATTATTTGAAAAACAAAATGCAATATCTAAAGAACAGTTCATGCTAGCGTTTTAAAATTTATGTCAATCGTTTTATAATGAAAAAATTACATAAGATGTGAATTCTTACGGAAACATTATTACAGGTTCTGATTTATTGATAATTTTTTTCGAAATTTCATTCGAAAATTTGGTCGTCTTCCGCAGCATGGATTGTTTTTAAAATCAATAGGTTTACAGTATTCTCTGATTGTACTTTTTGGACCAAATTTCATTCGAAGCGCTTCATTCGTTCGTGAGATATTGTTTCTCATTCCATCCATCCACACACACACCACCTCAAAAACGATCGATTCGAATTCAAGGATGCTTGAAACATGCTCTTTTGCCGAAAACTCGATTTTTTAACCCACAATACTTTTCTTATACCTTATACTATGTATACAGGGAAACTGAAAAGGTTGCACTTTGAAACTTCGCTTTTGCTTGTTACATATTCTATGTATTATATGAAATGTAAAATCTGACTAATTGAACGTGCAATGTCTAGTCTAAAACCGAATTAATCAACTGCAGTTTTGTTTATATTTTTACTTGTTATGTATTCTATGTATTGTAAAATTTGACTAGTTCGTGCAGTGTTTAGTTCAAAACCGAATTAATAAACTACTTTTTTACTTTCCCTGCATTACATGGCAATGTATAGGGAAAGTATTGGAATCATACCGAAAATCACAACTCGAGTTTTCGTCAGATCTACACGCTTCGAGTCCCCTAGAATACCAGAAAACTATTTTTAGCGTGACGTCTGTGTGTGTATCTGTGTGTCTCTCTGTGTGTCTGTCTGTCTGTCCGTGCAATGAATGTATCCACTCTAACTAAAAAACTAATGAACCGAATTTCACACAATTTGGTGGGTAAGTCACTTGGGTGAGATTCTGGCGCTGATTAGTTTTTGGTAGGACTCGTAAAGATAGCACCCGCTTTTTTCTGCGAAATAGCCCGCAAAAATTGGCTGTATCCACTCTAACTGAAAAACTAATGGACCGAATTTCACAAAATTCGGTAGATAAGTCGCTTGTCGGTTACCTTGGTGCTGATAAGATTTTGGTACGAATCGAAAAAAAAATAACCTGCCTTTTTTAGCGAAATGGCCTGAAAAAAATCGTCAAAATCTAAAATAAAAACTACGTATGCTCAAATACATCCATTAAATGCTTGGTTTATACGTAATTTTTAACGAAAAAAAGAATAAGACCAACCCCATTACACTAGGACCAGCCGTTCTCGAGACATTTTAGTTTTTTCATATTTCCTCTATGCCACTTTTGAAAATAAGTACAGCTACTAAATGAGAATGAAAATTGAATTAAAAGTGAATTAAATTTAATTAAAATAAAGAGAACGTGGATATAAGTCTGCAGGGAAAGTCATGTGCTGCCCACATCAGATTTTTACTTTTGTTAGTTATACATTCTACGCACTGCATGAAATGCAAAATTTGACAAATTGGACGTGAAATGTGCAGTTCAATAAACCGAATTTCACAAAGTTTCCAAGCCAGATTTATAGGCTAAATAATTTTTGACGAACATATGAGTCTAGGTGCAATTTACTTAGGTAAAATTTACGGTCATTTATTTTGGACTTATGTTGTCTGGGATACACTAATTTATTATTGGCCTTGTGCAATGGAATAACTGAGCTGTGTATGGAAATTTCTTCAATCTAAGATCCCAGCGCATACCGTCCATGAAGGCAGTTTTCTTCAAACATGTCATTTTCCAGCCGAAGTTTCGATTCTAAGAACCGTTGCTAGGAGATGCAGACCATGGGGACGTTTAATAAGTAGTTTGCTAAACATTCACTGAAATTATAGATTTGCATCCGTACGGCTTACGAAATCCCAACGCACAACATTCATTTCAATTCATGTCTTGGATGATATTAATAACAGTCAGGTGCAAGTTGCTTGTCACTTTCTCTGGGTATTGGCGATAGTTAACGACAGGTAATACTGACTGTTATATAGGTTTGGTGATAGTTAACGACTGATAATACTGACTGCTATATAGGTTTGGTGATAGCTGACGATTGCGACAGGGGATAGTTAATAAATTCTACATTGCACAAGAGAAAACTGTAAAGAATTCAAGTACTAAATGGAGTTTAACGATGAATCTTCGAACTGACAAGACAATAACAGTCAGGTAATAATTAGTTGTTTGTTATTTCCGCATGGATACAGTATTGGTCATAATTAAAGACTGGTAATACTGACTGCTATATAGGTCCGGTGTTAGTTGGCAACTGCGACAGGTGATTGTTAACAAATTTTACACAACAGAAGAGAAATCTATAAAGAAATCTTAAATGTAGTTTAAACTATGGATCTTCGAATTGACCAGACAATTAATAACAGTCACCAACTTGTTTGTCAATTTCGCTGCGATACGGTATAGATGATAGTTAACGACTGGTAATTCTGACTGGTATATAGGTTTTGAGATAGCTGGCGATTGCGAGAGGTGATAGTTAACAAATTCTATACGACACAAGAGAAATGACAAATTCTATATGACACTACAATGAAATCAAATCCAAAAGAGTTCAAATTATGGATCTTCGAACTGACCAGACAATAACAGCCGGGTGCTAGTGGCTTGTGACTTTCACATGGATACGGTATTGGTGATAGTTAACGACTGGTAATACTGACTGCTATATAGGTTTGGGGATGACTGGCGATTGCGACAAGGGGTAATTAACAAATTCTACACTGCATAAGAGAAAACTATAAAGAACTCAAGTCTTAAATGGAGTTTAAACTCTGGATCTTCGAATTGATCAGACAATTAATAACAGTCAGGTAATAATTAGTTGATTGATTTTTACGCAAGGATACGGTATTGGTCATAATTAACGACTGGTAATACGGAATATAGGTCTGGTGATAGTTGGCAACTGCGACAGGTGATAGTTAACAAATTCTACACGACGCAAGAGAAAACTATAAAGAAACTATAAAGAAGCCCTAAATGTAATTTAAACTATGGATCTCCGAATTGACTAGGCAATTAATAACAGTCAGATACTTGTTGCTTGTCAATTTCGTTTCAATACGGTATATGGGTGATGATAGTTAACGACTGATAATACTCGCTGCTATATAGATTTGGTGATAGCTGGCGATTGCGATAGGTGATAGTTAACAAATTCTACACGACACAAGAGAAAACTATAGAGAATTCAAATCTTAAATGGAGTTTAAAATATGGATTTTCAGACTGACCAGACAATTAATAACAATCAGATACTAGTTGCTTGTCTCTTTCGTTGCGATACGGTAATGTTGATAGTTAAGGTCTGGTAATATGGATTGCTAAATAGGTCTGGTGATAGTTTGCAATTGAGACAGTTGATAGTTAACAAATTCTACACGACACAAGAGAACCCTATAACGAAATCAAATCCTAAAGAGTTTAAACTATAGATCTTTGGACTGGCCAGACAATTAATAACAGTCAGGAACTAGTTGCGTGTCACTTTCGCTGCGAAATGGTATTCACGATTGTTAACAACTGGCAATACATACTGCTATATAGGTCTGTTGATAGTTAACAAATTCTACACGATACAAGAGAAACCTATAAAGGACTCGAACGCTAAATGGGATTTAAATCATGGATTTTCAAACTGGCCAGACAATTAATAACAATCAAGCACGAGTTTTTCATTTTCGCTGCAATACAGTATTGGGGATAATTAATGACTGATAAGGCCTGCTATATGGGTATGTTGATAGTTGGCGACTGCGGCAGGTGATAGTTTATACATTCTACACGACACAAGACAAACTTCCTCAAGTCCTAAATGGGGTTTAACCACAGATGTTCGAACTAACCAGACAATTAACAACAGTAAGGTACGAATTGCTTGTCTCTTTCGCTGTGAAAAGTATTAAGGATAGTTAACGACTGATAATACGGACTGTTATATGGGTCTGGTGATAGTTAGTGATTGCGACAGATGATAGTTAACAAATTCTACACCACACAACAGAAAACTATCTCATGCCTTAAATGGGGATTTTACCACGGATGTTCAAACTGACCAGACAATTAATAACAGTCAGGTACGAATTGCTTGTTCTTTTCGCTGCGATACAGTAATGGGGATAGTTGGCAATACGGACTGCTATATAGGACGGGCTATTGCCATCGCGGCATGTGATAATTAATAAGTTCTACACGACACAAGGAAAACTATGAAGAACTCAAGTTCTAACTGGCATTCGAACCACAAATCTGTGAATTGGTTAAATGACACTTTAACCCATAAGCTCACGAAGCGAAATTTTTATCTCTTATAATGAAAAAGGACCCTTGAGAAAATTTTGCTTAAAGTAATCTTACATTATAAACTATTTGAGTATGTTTAATTATGAAGATATTATGTTTACTAGAATTTAATTCAAACCATTCAAGAGTGTGAATTTTCACTCGAATTTCTCTACAGTTTTTAGTGCTACTTGTAATAGTCATTATTAGAATGAAAAAAATATATTCATTTTTTTTTTCATAAAGTAAACAAAAGCTTAGTATCATGCATGCTTCAACCGCTTAAATCCCTCGCTGAGTTGGATCTTATACTAACTAACGTGCTATGTTAAGTAAAGTACTGCTAACTACATCGCAATACTTTACTTAACATATCACGCTATGCGTTGTAAGGAAATTATACATTTCAAGATGCCATCAAGTGTCTTTTTCGTGAACGACTTTCATGTACTGACAGAACTAATAAAGAATTGAAACTTAAAGTGTTCTGAACTAGATTTTAACAACTAATTCTCTTAGGATTTATATTTAAGCTGCTACTTTAAAAGACCATCTCATCTAAGATCTTTCCCTCTATACTATTATTCTTCAGAAGAAATTGGCCGGAGTTTCCATGGTAACTGTCTGACCCGGATTGATATTTTCTGGAGATAACCACGCGCTTCTGAAAATTATATTTAAGGATTTCTCAGAAAGAATACCTGGGGAGCTGATGGAAGAGTAGTTTGAGAAATTTTGAAGAATTCTATTTGGTAAGTGGAAATATATAATTACTTCTAGATATTACAGAAACAGCTATGTAGTATATTCAAAGACGCGTTGTCTACACATCTTTACAATTTACAATAAAATGGAATAATTTTGGCAGTTACTAATAAGATTTGGCAATATTCAATGCCATTTAGCGATATCTAATAAAAATTGGCCTTATCCGATAAAATTTGGCAATATTTAATGAAATTTTGCGATATCTAATAAAATTTGACGGTGCTTTAATAAAATTATGCGATATTCAATAAAATTTGGTGATTATCACTTCTGCTATCATCTAAACCAAAAATAGTAAATTTACATTGTTTTAGATAGCTTTAAGATTGCACATTCTAAGTACTAATTATGCTGTGACATTTAGAAATCGAAATGAGTTTGGCTATTTTTAATAAGATTTGGTGATTATCCCTTTTCCTGTCATATAATTCAAAAATAGCAAACCATCATATGTTTCGGATAGCTTTAAAATACATATTCCAATTGCTAATCATGTATAAGTATTTAGAGAACAAATTCATTTTGGCGATTTCTTATAGGATTTGGCGATAAGCTGCTGCTGTCACATCAATCAAAAATAGCAAATCTTCATATGTTTAGATCAACTTTTGAAATAAGCATTTCAAATCCCAGTTATGTTCGAATTTTTACACATCAAACTTATTTTGGTGATTTCTAACAATATTTAGCAATTAGTCTGCTGTCAACTAAGTCAAAACTGTTAAATCTTCATATATGTTTCGGACAGTTTAAAACATGAAACTTAGAATTTCAAGTAATGTTTCAATATTCTGATATCGCTTTACATGTAGTGCATACAAATATGCTTGTTCAATAAGTACAATACCCTTTGTGCGAAGGCTAAGAAAAACTTGAATAATATATAAACGCACGAATGAGACAATAATGTAGCACACAGCCGTTTTGAGAATAAGCTGGGTCCCCTTCGTCAGTGAAAGAGAAACAACAAACCCTAAGTCTAAAAGAGGAATGGCCTCAAAATGGATTATAGGAAATAGAAATATGGGTTTCGTCCAGAAAAGAGCACCAGGCGCGAAGCGCCTTTAATCTCCAATCTCTAGGTGTGGTTCTTATCTTCATACTGTGACATTATTTCATTTGCCCATAGTTGGAGGTTCGAGGTTTTTGATTTACTGTTTTAATTATTTGACTTAGCTCCTAGTGTGGCAGTTTGTTGCACATTTAGAGTTTGAGTAATTTTGGGGAGTTGATGCAGATCCAAGGATTTCCTAGCAATTTGGCAGTTTAAGGTTTAAGAACACTTTTTAGAAAACATTGATCGAGTTTTTATTTAACATCAACTATTTAAGTTGGGACTTACCTAATTCCGATTTTCAATATTAAGTACCGCGCGGGGTCTCTTACGTGATTTGGCTTTGCGATGATCATAATCATGCAGATTGAATAGTAGTTCATTTGGAACAGATGGCAGATTTTTATAGAATTTAAGCGCTAGTTTTTTAATTTCGGCTCTAACAGTTTTTATTTTGAAGTCTTTCCTAATTACCGAGTTTCGTAAGTATCTAGGGGTTTTCCTTATAATCCTTAGGGTTTTGTTTTGTTTTGTCTCTAGTAAGTCTATAGTAGTTTTACAGGCATATCCCCATACGGGTGCTGCATACAGCATTCCCGGGCGGATGCCCGATTTATAAATTAGGAGTTTATTTTGATAACTTAGATTTCCGTTTCCTATCATTGGGTATAAGGCTCCTGTGGCCATATACGCTTTTTTGATTAAGTTCGTTACGCGCTGTTTCCAGGTTAGGTGGGAATCTATCGTTACACCTAGGTATTTAGTAGATTTTTCCGCTTTTAGGGCATGGTTGTTTATGTACAGAGGCGGCGGAGATTTACGTTTTCTAGAGAAATAAATCCAATGACATTTATTGGGGTTTAATTTTATTCGCCATTTTTCCAGCCATGTTTGGAGTATGTCTAAGTGTTGTTGTAGCTGTCTGTGCATTACTGAGACGTAAGGGTGTTTTGCAAGTATCGCACTGTCGTCTGCATAGAGTGCCAGCTCCGTGTCTGGGGTCCTGGGGATGTCATTTAGATATATGTTTAAGAGTGTCGGGCCTAGGATGGATCCTTGCGGTACACTACTTTTAATGAGCTTGGGTGTAGACAAGTTATCTTTTACTCTAACTTGGAAGTGTCTGTTATTTAGGTATGAGATTAAAAGTTTGACAAGTGCGTCAGGAACTTTTAGAGTGATCAATTTGTATGCTAATCCACAGTGCCACACTTTATCAAATGCTTTTTGTAATGGATTATAGGGGATATACAGGGGGATTATATACCCAAGACCTGAATTAAGAGAGAGCCAATCCGAAAGCAGCATGAAGAACCGTCCAGCCAATCAGAAAGCAGCATGAAGAACCGCCCAGCCAATCAGAAACGGCAAGTAACATACAAGATTAGCGTACGCCAAAACACAACAGGAATATCCCGACAAGACGAATCGTCAAGTCAGAACAAGAATAAATGAGACACAAAATATGAAAAAAGGTTAAAACGACATAGAAGGACCCTAAAAGAATAGAACAAAGAAAGGAGGAGATGGTTTTTAAATATGGTTGTTATTTTTCCAAAAGTATTTTCTCATCCTTTGGATGGATGATTGATGTTCAGGTTGCAATGGACAACTAGGATAGGAAAACACTAACGATTTGAAAATAAATCATATAAATGATCATTACTTAATAGAAAGAGACATATGAAAATTGTTTGACTAAATTTGTTTCAAGAGCATTAAGATACAATATCAAGTCATAAAATCAGTGAAAATTAATCTAAAGTTTAAATACAATTGAAAATATAACAGGATAGAACAAACGATCAGAAAATAATAAAATACACGTAAATATAAGAAAATGATGATAAATCAGAAGGAAGAAGAAATAGAATATACAAACACTTGTTAAGACAGAAAGATAGCAAAGTATGGAAAATAGAATCTGAATAGAAGTAGAATAAGAAGAAAGTATAAAAAGAATACAAATTGAGATTTAATGATTTCATAATTGCTTTTCTCACGATTGTATGTAATTTCTTTTCATGTCTTTAGCTTGCTAAGAAAATATTCTTTGGATTTTGATAATTAAATAATAAGAAAAAAACATTATATTTTTTATCTTGAGAGAAGAAATAAAATCTGGAGTTTGCAAATTGCTTTTGGGGAATAAATGTTGATTTGGCGATTGTTTTGGCGCATATAACAACATTATGGAATGATCTCTAAGTATTTATCTCAACTGTCGTAAAAATTTAATTTTCCCTCACTTTTAGCTAATTCAGTAGGTGATGATATCCCCTGAATTATACCAAAAAGAAGCTAATTTGGAAAATTCTACTTCATGATAGAAAAGCAGTTACAAATGACAATTATTTTAAGGAATTGCAATAATTATTTTTATGCTTTAAAAATCTGATATATCAAACGCATGACTTTTTTACTGATTAACAAATTGAGGAAATGTAAAAAAAAAATCACAAATTAAAGTTTTCTTATAAATTAATCTCATAAAAAAAATCAACAGATCTTTAGTCGTCCTTAAATTAATAATAATCATACCAAATTCTATGAAAATACTAACTTTCTTCTTTGGATAGATATTGGAAGAAAAATAACAATTTTGATATCTTGAGAAAGGCTTGTGATAGTCCTAAACAATTATAATCATGCATTACAAGTAGAAAATACACAGAAGGTATTCACTGATTCAATAACAATGAGTTTTCATTTGAGATAAAAAACAAACAATTTTGAGAACAGTTCATGCTAGCGTCTATAAATGATGACATTAGCTTTTAAATAAAATGACATACGTATAAAAAAAACTATTTGTTTGAAACGTGTAATATAATTATCTTTTATAATGTTTTTTCGATTTTCGAGAAAAGTGTTTGAAAACTTGAGGGAAGTCTCCCTTGTGTACGACATTTTGAAGACTCTGTAAAGACCCAAGTCAAGGACCCAATACTCGGAGTAACAGAAGTACTCAGGTTAGGAATCACTCTGCATTTAAACTTCTAGCGAAAAGGAAAATATCGATAACGAGAATTTTACTATATTTATAGAAATCGATACACATGGATAAGGAGCTTGGAGGAGTGGGAGGGGTGGAGGTCCATAACTGAAGTCGATCATTCAGAAAATGAAACACCTAGGCTCTAACTGGCATCCAGCAGTATTGTGAAACAAAGGTATGCCAGGAGGAGAGGCAAACTGGGGACGCAAATAATCGTATAAAATTTTGTTTGACATTCATTATTTGTTTGCTAGATATCGTGCCTAAAATTTACAGACAGTCAGATCCATAGTAGCATATGTATCTTTGAAAATATGGTCGGGTTTTATGCAGATATGCTTCAGATCCATAGTCACACAGATAGCTTTGAAAATATGGTCGCGGTTCATGCAGATATGCTTCAAATCCATAGTCACATAGGTATCTTTGAAAATATGGTCGGGTTTTATGCAGATATGCTTCAGATCCATAGTCACATAGGTTTCTTTGAAAATATGGTCGCGTTGTATGCAGATATGCTTCAGATTCATAGTCACATAGGTATCTTTGAAAATATGGTCGCGTTTTATGCAGATTTGCTTCAGACCCATGGTCACATAGGTATCTTTGAAAATATGGTCGGGTTTTATGCAGATATGCTTCAGATCCATAGTCACATAGGTAGCTTTGAAAATATGGTCGCGTTTTATGCAGATATGCTTCAGATCCATACATAGGTATCTTTGAAAATATGGTTGGGTTTTAGGCAGACATGCTTCAGATCCATAGTCACATAGGTATCTTTGAAAATATGGTCGCGTTTTATGCAGATATGCTTGAAACGTGATAATTAAATAGGATTGTATTTGGACCCTATCAAAATACATTCCCTTTACATATAAATATGCAATGTTCGGAGGGAAATAAAAAAAATTCAACATGGCCGTTTCCTTCACAATCTACATTCTTGTATAAACAACTTATAAGAAGTTGAAGTTTTAAAAGTTACGAATGCGATTTTTGTAACCAATTCCCTTAGGATTTAGACTTGAATTGCTTCTCTAAAAGACCACTTTGTCTCAGAGATTTCCTTCTACTATTCTTCGGAAAAAATTGGCGGGAGTTTCCATAGCAACTGTGTGGATCGAAATATTTTCTTAGGATAACAAAGTTCTTGAAAATTATGTTTAGGGATCTTCTCAAAGCGTATACCTGAGGACTCGCTGGATGAGCAATATTATATATTTGGAAATCTATTTAATATATTGAAATTTATATTATATATATATATATATATATATATCAATTTTATTTATATATATATATATATATATATATATATATATATATAAATAAAATTGTAAATTCAATGGTAGAATGTAAGTAGTAACTCATAATACACTATCTTAAAATTTGCCTACAAAATACAATGAAATAGAGGAAATTCAACCATAAAGAGGAAATTATAAAACGTAATGCAGGTCATAAAGACAAAGATAATCAACAAATTTCAAAGGTGAGGAATGAAAACGGAAAACAAAAAAATCATGCAAAAATGCTTGCACATGGAAGAGCCCTAGGCTTAAGAATTGTTCATTTCGAAAAAATTCTTTTTCAAGTCCATATATCCCTTCGAAATGAACACAAAAATGCTTGTTTCTGAAACACAAGATAGATTTTATCTATAAACTTGTGTTATATGGACGACAAGCATAAAGACTGGAAAAAATAAAGAAAATATAAATACCTTAAAATACACCTCTAAAGTACAACCATGACGAGCAATATATGACTAGACCAATATTGCCATACGCAGAAATGAAAAGAAGTGATCTGCTGTTGCCACAGAGAGTAATAAAACCGTACTGCGTAATATATATATATATATATATATATATATATATTGTCGCATCCAAAAAAGGAAGATTAGCACAATTTCATAATTTGGATTAAAAGAACCGTATTCTAACATTTCAAGTATTCGATTTCAAATATAATTTTAATCTTTGTAATTATTTAAGAATCTCATTAAGTGATCACAAAGCAAGCAACCCAGCTTCCGCGAAGTTAACTGATATCATATTTTTACCGGTGGATTTGACTGCGCATGCCCGGCGAGGAAACACAGAGGGAAGATTTTACGCTATACTTCCCCCCCCCCCCTCATCGTTTCATTTATTTTTTTATTTGCTTTTTCGGAGAGCGTGCAATTTGGAGCGTGCAATTTGGAGCGTGCAATTTCCGGAACGAAGTAATTTCACATTGTGTTCAAATGTATTATTTAAGTAATGAATGCATATTTAATTATTTGTGAATAGTTGGCACGTATAAGGATCCATATTTTTTTTTTTTTTATCACTAATGACTGAAATAACTTTGCTTAACTCTTTGCTTAACTCCCTGGTTAAGCCTGGCATATATACTAGTATTACGTATTTAGGAAAACGAGAAACCTAACACTATATTATTTTATTCAAATATTAATGTTTAGAGCCAAATATTTATCTCTAAAGTGAGTTATTAAACAAATGCAGAGTGACAGAAAAACGTGAATTATTTATTTCAACAAGAGAACAAATTCATCGCAAAACGAATTATGACAAACCGAACTATTTTGGAACACTGCTATTCATTATTCAAAGGTTTGTTAATAATCAATTATCTGTCATGAGAAGGGAAATATTCGGTTTAATCATTCATATCGAATGAATGTTTAAACTGTTCGCGGAATATATTTTTCTATTATTAGAAATTATCATGTTACGTATGGATAGGAATGCTGCCAGTGCTTTTTTGGTCATAAAGGATCGAGGTTCATTAAATGGATAAATCGAGTGCTTCTTCGATGCTATTCTGAGAATTTAATTTAATTTTTACTTTCCCTGCAATACATGGTAATGTATAGGGAAAGTATTGAAATCATGCCGAAAATCGCAACTCGAGTTTTCGACGGATCTATACGTTTCGAGACCTCTAGAATACAAAAAAAAACCCTATTTTTAGCGTGATGTCTGTGTGTGTGTCTGCCTGTCTGTGTATCTGTCTGTTTGTGCAGATTTTGTATCCACTCTAACTAAAAAACTAATTGTCCGAATTTCATAAAATTTGGTAGGTAAGTCACTTGTAGGCGAATCTGGTGCTGATTAGTTTTGGGTACGATTCGGGATAAAAGAACCAGCTTTTTTTTTTGCGAAATGGCCCGCAAAAGTTTGTATTCACTCTAGCTGAATATCTATTGGACAGAATTTCACAAAATTTGGTAGATTAGTCGCTTGTGGGTCACCTTGGTGCTGATTAGATTTTGGTGTGATTCGAAAAAAATTAACCTGCCTTTTTTTGCAAAATGGTCCGCAAAAATCAACAAAATCTAAAATACAAAACTACGTATGCTGAAATGTATCCATTAAATGCTTGTTTTATACGTAATTTTTAACGAAGAAAATAATAAGATCAACCCCATTACACCCCATTACACTTGAGAACAAGCCGTTCTCAAGATATTTAAGTTTTTTCATATTTTCTCTACGCCACCTTTGAAAATAAATCCAGTTATCAAATGAGAACGAAAAGTTAATTAAATTTAATTAAAATAAAGAGAACGTGGATATAAATAAGTTTGCAGGGAAAGTCATGTGCTGGCCACATCCGATTTTTCAATACTAATATATAAAGAAACGTTTTTAAATAAATTAACTGGAGTTAACTGAAAAAATTAACTGGAAATTAACTTGGCTTTCTCATAACAGAATTATTTTTTTTTCCAATTTTACAAATTCTTTTAAAAAATCCTTATTGTGGGTCCAAATGATTACAACTATAGCGACTATTACAACTTTAATTTAAAGAGATTGAAAAAATCTTTCGAATGATACCATACTTGACAATACACGCTCCCTGGGGGTAACTTGCCCACCAAGTGTGTATGTGTGTGTGTGTGTGTGTGGGGGCTAATGACGTCACGAACAAAAAATTGTATCGCGGCTAATTTTCAAAACAATGATTGAGACCATGAAGTCTAGTGATCATTGAGATATAAATAAAGCCTTTTATGCAGGATTATGGTCAAATCATGTCCTATGCTGCTATGTTAAAATATAAAATTTTGAAAAAAAATACGAAAATCGAATATAAAAAATAATTTTCGCTCTAATTTAAAAAAATTCCATCCAGTTCTAGATTTTTTGATAACAAAGCCGGATATAGAGTTCCTTGAAAATCCACTAATATTTGTGGCTGCTACATAAGAAATTGGCCAACTATATCAGAAACAGACCGACAGAAGGATATCACTCTGAAAATGGCCAAAGCGTGTTTAGACGGTCTTTAAACATATATTGGCAACAAAATATCGAAATCGAAAATTTTCGTGAACGCAATACTTTTTCAATAATACGTAAGAGCGAGTAAAAATCTGATATGGGCAGCACATGACTTTCCCATACTGACAGAAATTCAGTTTCAGTGTATTTCTTTCATAGTTCATCAAATTGAGTTTAATTGTACAAAAAAACCGCGGATAATTGTTTGAAATTGCACTGAATTTGTTGTTTTAATTCAATTTTCGGTTTCATTTAGCGACTATGTATTTCCAAAGGCGATGTAGCAAAAAATAAAAAAAAAAAACAAAAAAACTAAAATATCTCGAGAACGGTTAGTCCTAGAGTAATGGGATTGACCTTATTCTCTTCCTCGTAAAAATTACGTATAAAACAGGCATTTAATTGATATAATTGTGTATATGTAGTTTTTAATTTCAGATTTTGGAGATTTTCGTGAATCATACAAACTTTCTTTTTTCCGAAAAAAAATCGTACAAACATCCAATCAACACTAGGGTAACTCACACGTGACCTACCTACTAAATTTTATGAAATGTGGTCAACTAGTTTTTGAGTTTGAGTGGATGCATGCTTTGCAGACAGACACAAACAGACGTCACGATAAAATAGTTTTTTCGGTGTTCTAAGGTACTCAAAACGTGTAGATGTGTTAAAAACACGAGTTGCTATTTCCGACACGATTCCTAAATTTTTCCTATACATTACAAAGTATTGTTGGGAAAATAAAAATCGATTTGAAGTAAGCTATTGAAAGTTGCGATTAACTTCAATTACTTTATCGCAATATAGCGATTTCTTTAAATTTTCTGGATCAAATTGATTTTCCAATTTGCTTGATTTTATCAAAGAATATATTTTATAATGTAGATTAAACTTTAAAATGTAAAAATGTCAATTAGCATTTTAATTGCTTTTTTACTTTCCCTGCAATACATGGTAATGTATAGGGAAAGTATTGGAATCATGCCGAAAATAGCAACTCGAGTTTTCGACGGATCTACACGTTTCGAGACCTCTAGAATACGAAAAAACCATTTTTAGCGTGACGTCTGTGTGTGTGTCTGTCTGTCTGTGTGTCTGTGCAGATTTTGTATCCACTCTAACTAAAAAACAAATGGGCCGAATTTCACAAAATTTTGTAGGTAAGTCACTTGTGGGCGGGCTGGTGCTGATTAGTTTTGGGTACGATTCGGAATAAAAGAACCTGCCTTTTTTGCGAAATGGCCCGCAAAAGTTTGTATACACTGTAGCTGAAAAAATAATGGACCGAATTTCACAAAATTCGGTAGATGAGTCACGTATAGGTCACCCTGGTGCTGATTAGATTTTGGTATGATTCAGAAGAAAATAACCTGCCTTTTTTTGCAAAATGGCCCGCAAAAATCGCCAAAATCTAAAATAAAAAACTGGGTATACTCAAATATATCCATTAAATGCTGATTTAATACGTAATTTTTAACGACGAAAAGAATAAGATCAACCCCATTACACTAGGATTAGCCGTTATCGAGATATTTTAGTTTTTCGTACTTTCCCTACGCCACCTTTGAAAATAAGTCCGGTTATCGAATGAGAACGAAAATTGAATTAAAAGTGAAATAAATTTAATTAAAATAAAGAGAACGTTAATATAGGTCTGCAGGGAAAGTCATGTGCTGCTCACATCAGATTTTTTCATAATGTAGTTAAACTTTAAAATGTAAAAATGTCAATAAGCATTTCAATTACTTTTCCTACATACATAGTGAAAAGCATTATGACGGCGTTAAGAATTTGAGATTTTAACGAC
Organism: Amaurobius ferox; assembly: GCA_951213105.1. NCBI lineage: Eukaryota > Metazoa > Arthropoda > Arachnida > Araneae > Amaurobiidae > Amaurobius > Amaurobius ferox. Next base: position 51,477,213 of record OX578151.1, read on the forward strand.
AGAGCACGTTCCAAGCAGCCTTGAACTGGAATCGAACGTTTTGAAAATGATGTCTGTGTGTGTGTGGAAGTGATATATCACGAACGAATGGAACGCTTAGAACGCAATTTAGTAATAATATTACAAGCAGTGACTACTAGAACCCTATTGATTTTAAACTATCGAATTTTCAGAAGACCCTATCGAGTGTTCTCATTCGAGGTTCTCTATCGAGTGTTCTCTATCGAGTGTTCTTTATCGAGATCTTGTTCGGAAGAAGAATTTTGATGATTATTTGGAACAGTAAATTTCATTGGCTTATTAATTTTTGGAGTGAACGAACTAAGGGAAGGGCCTTAATTTTTCGAACAGTTTTCTTCGAAAATCGAAAACACGTTTTAAAAATGTATTTACGCATAAAATGTCACATACATATATATATATATATATATATATATATATATATATAAATAATAATAATAAGAAGAATAATGATAATAATAATAATAATTATTATAATATTAATAATGATAATAATAAGAAGGAATAGAAGAAAAATTACTATCTACTAATAAATGATCTACGGATTGCTAATATGTTTCCTATGGAGACATCTAGTCAGTTACACCAAGTCTTTAATTTTAATGAACATTGATCTAAGTAAGACAACATAGTGGAAGTAAAATCAAAACGATCCTGCAAAACATATACCACGCTTTTCACTTGGCACGTTAAATTCCAACAAAACATGCATATTTAGTTTTCTAGCTAAACTGTAAGTCCTTGTAACAAATTGTTTAGGCTTATTTTGAAAAGGTGACATTTACATGCTAACTGATCATTAAGATTCGTGGCGTAGAAGTCAAAAGTAGGTTTGTTGTGCACCGAAGAAAAGGTTTGGTAGGAATAAAAAATCTGCAAATGACATTTCTTGCAGACACAAATTTATTTTCTCTTTCTTTCATAACATATTAAATTGAGTTTAATTGCACAAAATGACATGAATACTTTTTGAAATCACACAGAATTTGTAGTTTTAATTAAATTTTCGTTTTTATTAGGCGGTTTCCTGTATTTTAAAATGACGGCGTGGTAAAAATGGCTCTAATATAAACGTTAAATCTGTGGATCCGAAAGTTCCACTGACAGGTTGGCGGTAGAGAAAGGAAGGTACGGCTCCAGCGGATGCCGACCTCACTGGGTTCCGGTCTAAATTGGGTGGTATTGTCCGGGTCATCCCAACACCTTCGTGTAGGTCGGATGGTCTGGTCTAACGAAATGAAGTGTAGATTTGTTATTCTTTTACAATACTTTATAGTGTAGACAAAGTAATAAATATCACAGTATCTTTCTTAGTAAGAAAGTTATAATACTACGCTATTATTTACACATCTGTACAATTTTTACAGTAACTTTTTATTTTTTATTTGAAATTTATTATTTATTGGATATTTAGTGGATATGTATTTGAAATTGCACTGAATTTTTAGTTTTATCTAAATTTTCGTTTTCATTTGGGAACTGAAAGTATTTTCAAAGACCACGTGGCAAATAAACGTAAAACTAAAAATATCTCAAGAACGTTTAGTTTCAAAGCTATGGTGCTGGTCTTATTCTTTTCGTGGTCGAAAATTATGCATAAAACAAGCATTTAATTGATGCATTTGAGCAAACGTAGTCTTTTATTTTAGATTTTGATAATTTTTACAGGCCATTTCGCAAAAAAGGGCAGGTTTTTTTTATCGAATCATACCAAATTCTAATCAGTTCCAGGATAACCCACACGTAACTTATCTATCGAATTATGTAAAATTTGGTCAATAGTTTTTCAGCTAGAGTGGATATATACATTGCACACACATACACACACAGAGATGTCACGCTAAAAATAGTTTTTTCGGGTTCTAGAGTGGTCAAATCGACAAATCCGTCGAAAACTCGAGTATCGATTTTCGACACGATTCCAGTACTTTCGCTATACATTACCATATATTGTAGGGATAATAAAGAGAAAATCGCCTGTGACCATTATTGTGGCTTACTATTGAAAGATGATTAATATTAGTTTGAAAATAAAAGGTATAAAATTTGTATATAGATAGCAGATAATATATTCCACAAAACTGAAAAAGGTGTGTTCTGAATAAGAAAAATAAAATATTACGATGCTACCAACAAATATACAAATACACATTACAGTATATACTCCAGTAGTAGTATATCCTACATTACCGTATACATACTCCAAAAATACAAATTACAGTGTATACAGAAAATATATATATATATATATATATATATATATATATATATATATAAATATACCTCTTAAGTAATATATATATATATATTCCTCTTAATATATATATATATATATATATATATATATATATATATATATATGTTAGGCTCTTCAACATCAGCCTTACTATTATTAGCCCCACTTTTTTGTAGCTCTTTTTGTATATTATTACTTTTTCTTACCTTTTCACATTACTGTTTTTCATTTCTTACGAATGGCAACAGTAGATCATTTCTTTTTCCTTTGCGAATGGCAACACTGGTCTCTTCATTCAGGGTTCCAGGGTTCGGACATATGCTGTTCCTTTTCCAGGTATTCATGTTTTCTTTTATTTTTCCTTCTTTATGTATGTTGTCCAAGTAGAAATAGTTTATAGATATAATCTATCTATTTCTTCAGAAACATACATTCTTTGTGTTTGCTTCGTCAAAATACTTGGACAAGAAGAAGAGTTTTGCGAAGTGAACAAGTCCATTTTTTAAGGCCTAGCCCTTGTCTACGTGTATAGCAATAATGCTTGATTTTTTATGTTTTTCTATTATCGTTTCCATACCATTGAAATTTGCTGATTTTCTTTAACTTGATGACTCGTAATTTGTATTTTTTTCCATTTGATTGTAGATTTGCTGTTTTATACTTTCATTTTGTGGGTGTTTAAGAAAGTTAGGTTTACCGAGTTGAAGCTTCTCACTTTTCTTTCATTGGATTTTCAAAACTATTATTATATATATATATATATATATATATATATATATATATATATATATATATATATATATATATATACTGGAGATATACGACTACCAGGGACATATCGGTTGCAAAGTTAAAGGGTGTTTAGTTTTGGCTTTGTGGAAGTTGTTTCTATAACTGTATGAGAGCTAGGATGGTAATGTGAGTGGGAGATTAGTTCGTATTGTTATCTCTTTGATATTAGATATTATATGTTGTCTTTTGTGTAGTTGTAGGTAACACTGTATCTTCTAATTTCGTTTATTGTAGTTGAGTCTATTTGGGTCTTTCAACTTTTGACTTTACATTTTTCATATGGATTTTTAAATTGTGTGTACTTGGTTTTCGACAGTGTATCCGCTTCCGGGAGTGTTGTCATGACGTTAAGCTGGCTTAACCGGGAAGTGGGGGGTCACAATTCCCCCTCCGGTGAATTGATACATTGTCGTTCTTTCTTCTCTTTATGTTATATATATATAGCGTAATTTGTATTTTTGGTGTGAATACATATAATTTAACTCGCCGATTAGGTATAAAAGTATATCACATTAGTGAAATTTGATAAAAATGCCAAATGAAATACAATTTGAAAATGTTGTAAACTGCATAGAGAAAAAGTATCAGGTAGAGAAAGAGGGTTAGCATGAAGGAAGAAGGAGATAGATAGATAGATACAACTATAATGTTATATTTTCATACTATGTACCGATGTTCAGAAATATTTAAATAATAAGGCAAGATTCTAAAACATTTTTTTTTATGTATTACCACAAAAATATGTAGATAAATGATACAATAAGCGGCCACAACATGGTTTACAGTTTCATTTAGAAATGATATACCATTTTAATCCTCATATAATGGAAGTTAAAAAAAATTCCATTTTAAGCAGAATAGCATCTTATTCATATTTGTTCTTATTCAAACTTTGTACAAATAAATTATTTTCAAGAAACAAATTTTGAGAAATTTATTTTGTTTGTTACCAACTTGACGTACGTAGGCATATTATATTATTTAAATGAATAAAATAAATAATTCAGTTAAAGTTATTTCGAAATCTTTGTTTGTTACAAAACTGACATATGTAAGCTTATTATATTATGTAAATGATTAAAATAAATAATCCCATTGCGTTAATTTCGAACATTTGTTTGTTTTAAAACTCACACATGTAGGCATATTATATTATTTCAGTGATTAAAATAAGTAATTCCACTGCTTAAATTTCGAACATTTGTTTGTTATAAAAGCGACATATGTAGGCAAATGATTAAAATAAATAATTCCATTGCGTTAATTGCAAAAACTTGTTTGTTTCAAAGCTGAAATATACATGCATATTATATTATTTAAAGGATTAAAATAAATAACTTCACTGCGCTAATTTAGGACATCTGTTTGTTATAAAACTAACATATTCAGGTATATTTTATTATTTAAATGATAAAAATAAATAATTCCATTGAATTAGTTTCAAACATTTGTATGTTACAAAACTGACATAGGTAAGGTTTATTATATTGTATTTATAGTTATATCTTAAATATTTTCCCAAACCCTGCAATGTTAATACAAACAAATTTTAACCATATGAAAAAAAAAACAATGCATGTGAAGAGAAATAAGTAATAATGGAAAGCAAATGCTAAAAATGTAAAAGTAGTTCTTCCAAAAGTTCACTATATGCAGGGTTCATAGGGGAGTCCATTAAGTACCCAAAATATCTTGTAAGGAAAGGTCTATTTGTTTATACGGTAGGTTTATCTAAAGGGTGTCCCAAAATTCACATAAGATTTGAATTTTGCGCCATTTGTGCGATAAAGTGTTGGCAACGAAAAAAAAAGACAGCGTGACAGCTGACAGTCTAGGGTTACTAAAAATGAAGCGCTACACCAAAGAACAACGCGTTTTCATTGTTGAGCAATATTTTAAAAATAATCTATTGCGACATGATAATTCAGTTTTTTGTACCTAAAATGAAAGATATGGAGGTGGACGAATTGTGTTTTCAACAAGACAGTGCCACATGCAATACAGCCCTAGAAACAATTCAATTATTGCATGAGTCATTTCCTGGTCGTGTAATTTCCCGTTTTGGTGATCAGAATTGGCCGCCCAGATTATGCGATTTAACGCTGTTGGACTTTTTTCGTTGAGGTTTTTTGAAGTCCAAGGTTTATGCCAACAAGCCCACGACCACCCGCGCCTTGAAGGAGGAAATTGAGTGCTGTATCAACGAAATTCAGCCACATTTATGCAAAACAGTCATGGAAAATTTCAACAAAAGAGTATGTATGTGCCAGCGAAGCCGAGGAGGCCATTTACCCGATATGCTATTCCATACATAACCCTATAGTGTATACTTTATGAATCAATCGAAAATTTACAATTTTTGATTATAAACCTGTGTTTTCTATCAAAATTACTTTTTGCGTGGATTTTGGGACACCCTTTATAATAAAGTGGCTGTGACTGATCGGATTACATTGATTTCAGGGCCCAGAGCGGAAAATTGAAAAAGTTAGGATAATGAACTCGAAACCAAAGTGAGATAGACGGAAAAAGCCAATTATAAAGCTATAGAGAATTGTCTATAATTAATAGATATTGGCAATAAAACTGATACAAAAGGCATTTATTTTCCAAGCTCTGCCCAAACCGTCCTTGTGTTCAAACAGAGTACGACCACGTTAAATTCAAGTAGTATTTAATATTGGACCAACATAGCATATCTTGGCATTACATTGGAAATATTTCCAATGTAATCCCAATATTGGGCAAATATTAGGATTACATTGGCCTCCAATATTGGAGAATATTTTTATCCCAATATTACGCCAATATTGGTGTTACATTGGAAATATTGGCGTAATATCGTCCCAACATTTTAGACCAATATCGGGGCAATCCCGTCAAAATGTCCACTTTTTTTATATTGGTCCAAATATTGGAGCCAATAGAAAGCCAATATTGGATTACTACCAGGGAATAAATGGGTCTGTAAGTCCTTGTGAGAGGTTGATGGTAGGGAAGGACGGCACGGTTCCCGTGGATGCCACCCCTAGTGGATTCCGGTCTAAATTGGATGGCACTGTCCCGGACGTCCGAACAGATACTTTACACTTTCAAGTAGATCGGACGGTCTAGGATGAAGACGGACTTTGTAAATTCTTCGCCAGGGGCGTTGCAATCACTTTTAAGCGACCGAGAATTGCCATTTTACTATAGATAAAGATAACGTGTACAGTTATAGATCTTTCCTTACAAAGTTATTGGGGGGTAATTAAGGACTTTTTTAGAAACCCTGTATAAATACATCATATCTTAAAACTTTTAAAGCGCAGGGGGATGGGGAAGGCATTTACATAAATTCATGCATTTTTTTATTAAACACGTGATACTTTATAAATCCATTAATTAATTCAACTTGTGCATTTATTGAAGCGCAGAGATTTTTTCTACTGCTATTTCCAAATAATTTAATCAGCTTTGTTTTCTTCACAAGAAATCTTCAAGTTTAATAATTTACATATAAGTTTCTACGTTAAACAATGACTGTTTTATTCTTTTGTCTAACAGGTTTGTTAGGGTTCCTCTTTAAGGATATTCCTTCTGTGACGGCATGTTAATGTGATAAAGCCCTATGTTGGTATTTGAAATCGTAAAGATTTTCCTTATAAAGCATAATTCCGCCTAAATCAGATTTTGTTATATTTATATTTTACTGTTTATTAATTCTAACTTATTCACTATGAATAATACCATGCATAGAAGAATTAAAATGTGCCGATCCTGTGTCCAAACAATGCCAAAGTCATGCCTCAATTTTTATTCATAAAAAAAAAAAATGGCAAACCCCGTTTTGGAACGACCTATTGTCAGAGAAGCCGAAACGCCAGTAAGAGACGATGCGGGAAGGAGTAACAACTCATCTTGTCTCGACAATGGATTTGCTTAAGACGGTTTTACTTATGCGGTTTAAAACTGCAACAAGCACGGTTTTGAAAGTTACAAAACGCAGACGATTTTTCGTGACTTCTGGATCTAAATTACGGAAATGATTGCTCTCAATGTCAAAGGGAAAATTATGAAGTTATTGAGAATGTGTTGAAGACATTTATTTGACTGAAGGCATTTTAATCTATTCTACTCTGACAAAATTGAAAAAAAAAATCTGATGAGGGCAGAGCATAAGCTTCCCTACACAAGGCTACAAGATCCATGGTACAATGCTTTTAACGATGAATAATTGTTCATTAACATTTTGTGCTTTTCTGGATGACAGTGTTTAGAACTATTTCGATTTCTCAGAAATCTAACATGACAATTATAAATAGTGCTAGCATCTACTAAGTAATATAGTACATATATTAAATAATTTTAATTATTAGAAAATATTGAATTTTATTTTAATTTGGAGGTCATTTTCGTTAATTAAGCGTTATTTTTGCCATTTTGGCAATATTTTCAAAAAGTCACCAAGTTGGCAAAACGTCGCTAAATATATCGCCAAGGTCAATCCATTTAAGGATGTTTGCAACTTATTTTAATTTTATGTAACTTTTTCCATAAATTTATCAGAAAATGTGTTATGCTATATCTCGATAACGGTTCATGCTAATGTTCTGAAGTCAGTGCCATTTGTTTCTACTGAGAAATTACGTAATGATTATTTATTTAAAATTATTATAGCTTTTGATTTTTCAGTGATTTTTCGAAAATTCATTCGGAAATTAAAGGGGGTGGGGGTATTTCCGAATATTCAATTGCGTTTAAAATCAGTAGAGTTCTAGTTTTACTGACTGTAATAATTATATCCATTTTTTCCAATCTCTTTATTCGTTTGTGAGATATCACACACACACACACACAAACCACCTCAAAAACGGTTAATTCGAGTTCAGGGATGCTTGAAACTTGCTCTTCCGCCGAAAATTCGCATTTAAAATTTCCCTGTCACAATACTTTCCGTATACATTATACTATGTAAGGAAAGTAAAATTGAGATTTAAAAAATATTTAGGCAACTTTTGCACAACTTTAGGCTAGCCAACGGTCCTACCGTGCTGAAAACACCGGTTCTCGTTAGATCACCGAAATCAAGCAGCATCGGGCGCGGTTAGTACTTGGGTGGGTGACCACCTGGGAACACCCCGTGCTGTTGGCACATTTCGGGCGCGGTAGCCCGGTGGCTTGCGCGTTGGATTTGCACACTGCCACAACTGTCGCCGTGTTCATGCGGAGTACGATCACGTTAAACATGTGGGTCCGTAAGTCCTTCCAAGAGGTTGGTGGTAGGGGAAGGAGGGTACGGTCCCTGTGGATGCCTCCCCCACTGGGTTCCGGTCTAAATTAGGTGGCACTTCCCGGTCGTACAAATGGTTACCTTACACCTTTCTGGTAGGTCGGACTGTCTGGGTCTCAACAACTTTAGGCTAGTGGGCGCGGTAGCCCAGTGGTTAGTGCGCTGGAATTGCACTCGGTAGGCCCGAGCTCGATTCCCGCCACTGCCAAAACTGTCGCCATGTTCACGCGGAGTACGATCACGTTAAACATGTGGATCCTTAAGTCCTTTCGAGAGGTTGGGGGTAGAGAAAGGAGGATACTGTCTCTGTGGATGCCTCCCCCACTGGGTTCCGGTCTAAATTGGGTGGTATTTCCCGGCCGTCCAAACAGTTACTATATACCTTTCTGGTAGGTCGGACGGTCTGGGTCTCAACAACAAGTTTAGGCCACACTTCATATGACGTGTTTAAAATGTATTATAAGCAAAAATCGTAAATTAAAATACAAATTGTCAACGATTAAAATTCAAACATGCTTTTTTTTTTTAACAAAAACTTCATGAATGCCTTATTTATTTATGTCGAATACGTAGCATGTAATTTCCGTTTTCAATTTACTGAAATTGAATTTTATACAATTAATTCCTTATCGTAATTACAAAATTGTAAATCACAAGATATAAAGCTTCATTATCAAACTGATGCAAATTTAAAATTGAATGCTTTTGAAACACTGACAAGTTGTAAATGATTTACATAATAGAAAAAAAAAATAAAAAATTTGTTTCAGAAATATTTAAAATTTTCTTAAATCAACCTAAAGTTGATTATTTCGAAAATATATTTTAATGTAAAATACAAAATTAAATTTAGATATTTGAAAATGAAAAATGTTTATTAAAATTTTATTTCCACAATATATATTACTTTCTTAAGGAGTTTAAGCTAATCTTGTAAACTAGAAAAGATGTTTAGTGAATTATTCTTCGAATGGTGTTTTATCAATTATTACAACGGATAAAAGAAACAGAAACTGTTATTTTTAATTACTGAAGTCAACTATTTCATTTTGTTATTTGAGATAAAATTCTTATTGTAATTTTTATTGACCTATGTCAGTATAGTTACAGCGGACAAAATAATACTAGCAAAATTCTTGATATTACCTACTGCGATATCAGTTGTTCTTCTTTAACATATTACACAAATACTTAACTTTGTGTCCTCTTCAAATTTGCTTCGCTAAAAAATTAACACTCAATTTAGTCCCAAGTTTCATCTATACCTAAAGCTGCTTATTTTACCATTTTCGGGATTTTACAGTCTTACTAATATAGACGATTAAAAAGGCCTTGAAAATGATTGCAAGTAGATTGAATGGAACAATGGATTTCACAATAATTGCTATTGCAACTAGCTAAAATTTCTGACCAATAGAATTTAGATTAAAATAATGATAATTTATTTGCACAATTAAGAACGTAAAAATCTAAATAAATGAGAAGTCTGTCTGACACGTATACAAATATTTGGATGAATGTTTTCAAATTTGGTATGGTTATTATTACACCACCGGTAATCCCTTCTATGTTGCGAGTTTCTAGGACCATTTGGTGTCGATAAATTAATTAAAATCACTCGATTTAACCTGCCATAGAAATAGCATCATGTAGACTATAATTTATTCAAAGAAAAATTATATCATAATGCTTAGCTTAAATTAAATGTGTTTATACAGCAGACGATACTTATTTAATTTATCTGATTTAAATAAAATGGATATTAAAATAAATTTTATATGTAATGTATATTGCATTTTTGACTGGATTATACGAGTTGGGATATAAGATTACGGGAATGATTGATATTTTCAATATCTTATTCATCAATTTTAATTTAGGAAATAATCGGCGTGAAACTGCAGATTTGAATGGCCACTTTCGCATTTGCAGCTATTTTTTTTCTGATTCAGGAGGACATTCTGTGTGGTCATGATGTTGAAATTGGCTCCATAATTTACAAAATCCATTAAAAATTTGTAACCAACGTTATCCGAAACTCATCACTGTATCTAATCTGAAAGGTAATTTGTTCAGGCGACATTGCAAAAGTCACTGGACATCGAATTGACTAATGAGCTACTGGGACAATATTCTAACTTCTTCTTATCGAAATGGATTCCATAACTTAGCTTAGCAGATACACTGCAATTTCAATTTAATCAATATTTCAAAAATAGAAACCATAAAATTTAAAGTCAATATTTAGAGTTCGTAAATTTAGGGTAGGTAAAACAATTCGCTTAAACTTCTGTATAAATGAAATCGAAGTAAGATAAATATTTAAAGGTGTTAACCGGTTTCGGAAACACGACAGATGATTCTTCATTAGGAAAAATAAGATATAACAGTCAGTCCAGTGAAGGCAGAAAATATTAGTGTTTGATATCATTCCGTATGGTGGTATTAACAAAGTGTCTTAATTTTTATTTAAGATTGTGTCTAAAAGAACTATATTAGATTGAAGTTACTTTATTTGGCTACAGAAACGCTGAAAGAGTTATTCTAGTATATCCGTTGCTGCAGCCTAAATGTCGTAGTATCTGCAAGATTATGTATATATATATCCCGTGCTTTCCTCTGCTAATTTCCCTTCCCCAAAATCGTGGTTGGTGTTTAATAAATATTAATAATATGGCTATTTCCAGACGATCGACCATTAGCTATTCAAAAAGTAAAAAAAAATAGTCTTTTAAATATTTGTAAAACACTTTTAAAAATTGAGACATCAAAAGGTCTTGATGCAAGGATGACCGTTTTCACGAAAGCTCATTGCAATATCTACCCTTCAACGAAATTAAAAAGTATCGTTTTTAAAAATGTGTTAAATGCATTTAAAAAAAATACTTTTTATGTTAGTCATGGCCTGCTTGGGTAGTTAGTTTATTGGACCCATTCTGATGTTTATCGTTGGACATCAGCAATCTCCGCATATGGCTAACTATGGCTAACGATCCCCTGGTTTATCGCGACACACAGCGCCGTAGCAGGTGAGTACATGCCTCTAATTTTGGCTCTATAGGTCCAATTTTAGCAATCTTGTTGTCTAATGCTATGAGCTGCATAGAACTCCGGTATGTATGTACGAAGCTATAGTGTACATGACGGCTTATTAAAGACATATCAGATAGTTTTGCAATTTAATCCATTTTTAAAACAGAAATCCAGCTTTCTGCCGAAAGCAGCTAATTTAACATAAAAATGCAGCAGTTTTGTGTCACAAATTACGTTGTATAAATATAGATATTACATGCGTTGAAATAATGAAATTTTGTCTCAAGCAATTTATTGCAAGCAATTGTCTTTGTGAACGTGTCAGACGATTTTAACCCTCTCTCTACAATTCAAAGCAACACAAAGGTTGCCCTATGTCCTACACAAATCCATCGATTTTCCGAACAATAATAAAAAAACGTTCGACAGATACTCACGTGACAGTCTTCGTCAACCCCAGTCGCTGAATAGAGCTGAACAGCTCAACTCCGAGTTCCATATCACGTGACCAATCTTACTTAATTATGCGCATTTTCATCTCGGAAACAATAGAAGCAGAAAACCATAAAGAACGATGGAGGTTTCATGTTTGATTTATTTACCTCGCCATTTTTTTTTATGTTGGCGCGCTTTCAAAAAACCGCTACTCCAGTCAAAACAATAAAATTTGTCCGTATGTTAAAGACAAAATCCAGTTCTAGCGAGAATGCTACAATATTCATCCATTTATTTGTTTATTTTTGGTAGATTCCGTGTGTGACCGCTTTTATCTAGACAAAAGAATTTTCGATGACGTCACCTACATCCGCAGTCGCTTCCGGAATGACACTTCCGGTAGTGATCTGTTTAATCCAGAGCAAGCGTTAAGTAAGGAATATTAAAAATTTTCATGCCACTATATATATAAAAAAATACAGTTTTCTAAAATAAATTCGATTTTTTGACGAAAATTATATTTTAGGACCTCTTGAGCAGATTGCTTTTGACTTTCTGTGCAAATATGTGTGTATATTTGTGACGTGCGAAATTGAAGATTTAATGCACGTAATGCTATAAAATTCTACGAGTCGAATTACAAATTATATCTTGATAAAAAAAAAAGTTTATGTAATTCGAATTATTGAAATTTAAATTATTCGAAATTTAAGATTTTCATAGGTTTACTTTGAATGAAAAACAATGGCCATTCCTGAATCAATAATCTTCGTACTACATAGCATATGAGAGTAGGGGAGGTGATAATTTAAACTACGCTATTCATGTTAATAGCATCACAATAGTTTTTAATTATGTAGATAAACCAAAATCAAAAAACCGAAAACTAAAATCAGGTATATACGCTTAGGTATTGCCAACTAGATAAAAGAAAGTTTTAAAGGATTTATATGAATAACTTGGATATTAATCTGAAAACTATACATCAAATGTTTGAAGTTAGAAAGTATCCACCAGAATTTTTTTATAAATTACTAATTTATAAAATTTTGGCTTTTCTTGTCGTTGCATTGCCTGCTTCGTTCTGATATTAAAGAAAGGTACACGGGTGGCGATGGATAATCAGCATATTTTTGCACTTTTGGCTCCTATGCATGCCGTGTAAATTGATAGACGTCATTTCACTGTATCTTTATTTGAGTTTTTTTTACCACGTACTCTATTTTTTAAATTATATATATATATATGTAATCGTCTCTCTTTAATCGTAGAGAATTTTAATCGTATATATATATATATATATATATTATTATTATTTTAATACGGAAGCCGATCAAGCAATCCATTAAGTTCTATGCGATTAAAAGCTATTTCGTGTTATAAATACTATTCTATATTTAAAGTGTGGTCTAAATTATAATTTAACTAAAAACATGTTAAATCAATGAAATACGGTTATAAACTACAAATACTAACTATTTTTTATAATAGATTATCAGTATTAACACATTATAATAAACTATTAATACTAACATATTGTAACAGACTATTAATACTAACATATTATAACAGACTACCAATTTTCCGTAAACTGTTATTTTATAAATATGCTAAATTTCCCCCACAGAGAATAAAGTTAACAAAATTCTGTATAATTTTTATCCTAACAATACAAATTACAAAACAAAACAAAACAAAAAAAATTCAAAATCAAATACATTCTTGTATTTGTTTACTTATTTATTTTAATTGTTTCAAATAAAAATGGCATGTCTCAATGTGAAGAGTACTTAAGAATCCGTGATTGCATCGTGAGCGTACGCGGAATTCGCAAAAATGTCTCCTATGTATTATCACCCATTTTTATATTTTTTGTGATATGCCACAAATGTACATTTCTAATTTGATATATGGGCCCCATTCACAATGTTCCATTTTCAATTAAATATAACTCACTCAACTTTAAAGATACAGATATGCGGTTTTTTAATGATCTTGTTGCATTAAAAATAAAAATTTTCTGATTGACCAAATTTGTCTAAGGGGTCGTAAAAAATTTAAAAAGTGTAACTTTTTTTAAATGAATGGGAGGACTATTTCATTAACGTAGTCTTATTTCCTACCTTACTTTCAACATTTTTGCAATTTACATTACCCACTTATCTCCAACAGGTAAAGAATTAAAGAGCGTTTCAATCATTTTGGGGACACCCTGTATGTTCTGTAGACTCTGTAGCAAGGTAACTATATTTCATAGAAAAGTGATTGCAGCACTCCTAGCCGAGAATAAAAAAAAATAGGATAACGAACTCGGGAACAAAGCGAGATGGACGGAGAAAACCATTTAAAAAGATGTAGAGAATTATCTAATAAGTAGAAATCGGCACTAGAAACAAACGAAACGCGTATATGATAGGTCATAAATACCAAATATACGTAATCTGTTATTAGATGCGCAATACCGCAATACTACTCTTAAACGTTTTCGGACGATTTACGAGCGGATACAATTTAAGCCAGTGACGATGTAACTCTTTGGGATATAAGAATCAAGCTCTACGCTTGTTCCCTGTTATATGTGCTACTTATTAAATAATTTCTCAGTATGACAGCTAATAATCTTGTCAAATAAATACCTTCTGTAACAATTTTATTGCTCATTAGAGAATACGCTACCACTTTGCAAATGGATTTTTTAATCTATCTCGGTTTCTTGCTGAGTTCGTTATCCTAACTTTTTAAATTCTCCGCTAAGGGCACTGCAATCACTTTTATTCAGTCGGCAGGGTCACTTTATCATAGATCGAATTAAAGTGTGCACTTATGTACCTTTCCATATAAAGTTATTGGGGAGGGGGGTGTACTTGTGGACTTCCCTAGGTACCCTATACATTGTGCAAGCAAAATCAAAAGCATTTATTACATCAGAAAAATCAAAAATATTTATTACATCATAAAAATCAAAACCATTTATTACCATATCCACAATTTTTATTATAACAACTCTCGCTTGAAATGCTTTCATAAAAGCTCTTTCTTGTCAAATTTTCCAGATGGTGCAACATAAATAATAATTAAAACCCCATGTGAAGCAACTTTTACAATTAATGTTAGAATGTTTACCTACATTTGGTACATAAGCGTCGTCAGTTTAGCTTTAGACGTGACCCAATATCAATCGCAAACATAATTGACTACGTGTTTGTCCACAGTTTTGAAACTTGTATAATATCCGAAGCGAAATTATGATTTGAAACAGTTACTAGAAATTTTATGCATGTCCCATTATGACTCGCCATTTTGTTTCCTTCGAAATGTCAACTGAACGTGGATTCGTGTCCAAAAAACAGGGCCGCTTTGCCGAGCCTCCGAGGGAAATGAAATTCTAAGACCCCCATAAAACGTTTATGGTTAAAAATGTATATTATTTACTTAAAATGGGTCCTCAAAGCTCCACAGGCAACCAGCATTTGTATAATTTGCGTAAGGTCAAAAACAACTCTTTCAAAAAGGAGGGCATGTCTTTTATTTCTATTAAAACTTGTCCATCTATTTTAGCAGTTGTCTGTCTATTCCTCTTTTAATCCGATATAAATACAAAAATCTTAAAAAAAAGTTCTGTGTAACAATTGTGCCAGCTTAATTTCGAATTTTTCAATTTTTCAATTTCATTCCGGTCTTCATAAATGCTAGGAATTCACGTCACAGAGACATCAGAATGTGATGCAGTAAGGCTATATTGGCACATTAGCGGCCATCTTGACTCCTGATTGAAGCGATGGATGTTTATGGGGAAAAGAGGGTTACTTTCTCGTCCTTTTCTAGGAATCTCGGCAGAATCAGAACATTCTGGACTACTTTCTTGAATTATTGGTACAATATTTTGAAAGAAGAATCTATTTTATTGCTAAATTGTGCATCAAATATCAGCCATAGAACATTGAAATAGCACAGTCAGACGATAACTGACTAGACAGTTTGGAGCTAAAATGGCGGTTGCGTCGACCTGCATATTTTGCATCTTTATGACGCAGCAAAAGCAAGTCACCGTGTGATGTCACAAAAGTACCCTGAAAATGAAACGACTAATATGAGGCGAATGCGCCCCTGTTGAAACGTAATGTGGCGTCACGAAGTCACAGTGTGGCGTAAATGTTACGGCACTGTGGAAAAAGTTGTGGAAAATTGATATTTGTGTATCACATAAATTTGAAGAACAGACTGGGAGCCAAAGACGGAGAATTATTTCTGCTATTACTTCTGCTCAAAGTAGAAAATCGATGGAGTCAATTAAATATTTTTTAAATGCTTCATGAGAAACAACATTTTGTAAAATATTCCCTGGTTCATTGAGAAATCATATAATTTTTTACCAACATTTTTATAATATTTTTAACTTTAATAAAATAATAATAAGAAAATATGTTGGAAATCATAGTATAAAACACATCTATTATACAAACAGCGAGGACTCTTCTGCATTACAGAAGTAGCCTCATAGTAACCAGAATTTTTAGAATCTCATTAACAAGGTGAGGTACTGTAGGGGTTTCTTTTTTTCGTTTAGGAACTTTTGAGCTCGAATTATTGCTGTAAGGACAAAATGATTTTTTTTTACCAAAAATCTTGTTAATTTTATGTATATTAGGGGTACTTAGATTGTCTCCATCTATTTTTTAACACTTTACAACAAAGTTGAAAAGTGTTTATGACTTTGTTCATTCATTCTGTCTGTCTGTCTGTCTGTCCGTTAGCACGATAACTGCTGTAAAAATGATTTAATCAAAATGAAATTTTAGTATGTTGTTCAGACAGTCTGTAGGACCTATGGGAATATAAATGAATAATATCACCCCATTAGTTTTGGATTGAACCCGGGTTGAAAAAATGAAATACATTGAACCCTATGGGACCTAAGTTTTCAAACATTTTTTAAGCGGATTTAAAATTCACGAATTGCTTCGAAAATTTTAGGTTATATTCAAATTATTCTATAAAATATATAAAAAAAAATTCAGTAAAATATATGCAGTAGTTTTTTATTTAAATAAAAATTAAAATAATAATTATACCTCTTATATGAAGCGATCACGTGACCATGATATGAAAAGATCACGTGACCCACTCCAAAATATAATACGGCATCCATCATGCCTCAAAATCACAATTTTTAAAGTTCTTTTTCATTCATATTGAGTGTTGCATTCGTCGTAAAACCTCTTTCTTTTTGCTTAAATTCTGTGCATCTACATACTGAAACAACGCAATGATGATATATTTGAGTTTAAATGATCATCTAAATTTGATTATTTCTACAACGAAACCTATTTTTCACTTATGTAAAATGTAAACAGCAAAATATGTAGGACGAGTTGTATAAGAATTGCTGTATTTTTTTAACGCAAAAGTATTTAGATCATGGAGTCTGCATAGCTGATATGAATGGAATATTCATTGATTTTACACAGAAAAGGGCGATTTTTTTCGATGCAGTTTTAAGCATAGAGTTTAATTACTTGTAGCTCCATGGTCTTAAGTTTTTAAATAAAATAAATTATTTTAGTACTGTGATGAATGAAATGATTGGGGAAATGTTATGAATGAAATGTTGCTTTTATAGAGAGAGCCAGGCGTGTTATTTTTTCTATGACGTCATTTGAATGCATTTCATTTTTTTCGATGAAGGTTTAAGTTTTCAAATATAATAAATTAATGTAGTATTGTGATAAGTTTTAAAATATTACTTAAGAATGTATTGCATTTTAGAGATGTTTAAATTAAATTACATTGGAGTTGGAAATTATTTCATAATCAATGCTTTAAGCATGATTCATCTTTCTTGTTCTATCTATTTAGGTCTATTTATAGTAAATGTGAGTATGTCCGAAAGAATAAAAGTGATTGCAGCGCCCCTTAGAGGATAATTTAAAAATTACGGTAACGAATTCGACCACAAAGCAAGATATCTAATTACGTAGTTGCAGAGCATTGTTTGTGTTCTATAGTTGTACATTATAAAGAGAAATTCGTGTGCTACTTACATCTGTCTTTTAATGCCTTTAAGTTTACTGGGTATTTTTGTCTATTACTGTTATTAATGTTAATTTTATAGACCTTTCAAATGTTTATTTGTTAATTTGATGGTAAACACTGCAATCATTCTATTGTTTTATTTTTGTTTGTTTTACTTGTTTCATACAGAACTATGATTTTATTTTAGTGCTGTTGCCATCCTTTTACATTTTTAGTTTTAGTTTACATTTTTAGTTTTTGTTTCCCATTGTACTTATTGCATTGCTATCGTATTTCTGTTAATTGCTTTTTAACACTTTACAACATAGTCGAAAAGTGCTTATGACTTTGTTCATTCTGTCTGTCTGTCTGTCCGTTAGCACGATAACTGTCGTAAAAATGACTTTATCAAAATGTAATTTTAGTATGTTGTTGAGACGTCTGGTGAACCTATGGGAATATAAATGAATAATATCACCCAATTGGTTTTAGATTGAACCCGGGTTGAAAAAAATGAAATGCATTGAACCCTATGGGACCTAATTTTTTAAACATTTCTTAAGCGAATTCAAAATTCACAACTTGCTTTGAAAGTTTTAGGAAATATTCAAATTATCCCACAAAATATATAAAAAAAAATTTCAGCAAAATATATACAGTAGTTTTTAAAAAAAAAAATTAAAATAATAATTATACCTTTTATACGAAGAGATCACGTGATCATTATATGAAGAGATCACGTGACCCACTTCAAAATAAAATATGGCATCCATCTTGTGTCAAAATCGTGATTTTAAAAATTCTTTTTAATTTATATTTCGTGTTGTATCCGTCCTAAAACCTCTTTATTTTTGCTTAATTTCTGTGCATCTGAAATCTGAAACAGCGCAATTAAAATATATTTGAGTTTAAATGATCAATGTCATCCATCTTGTGTCAAAATGGTGATTTTTAAAGTTCTTTTTAATTTATATTTAGTGTTGTATCCGTCCTAAAATCGCTTTATTTTTGCTTAATTTCTGTGCATCTGTGTTCTGAAACAGCACAACTACAATATATTTGAGTTTAAATGATCATCAAACTTTGATTATTTCTACACCGAAACATAATTTTTACTGCTGAAGAATGTAAACAGATTAGGCTGTAAGATGAGTTGTATAAGAATTGCTGAATTTCCTTAACGCAAAATTATTTTGTTCTGGAGTCTACAATATAGATGATATGAATGAAACTTTCATTGATTTTACATAGAGAGGCAAACGATTTAATTGCAGACTTTTTCGATGAAGTTTTATACATAGAGTTAAATTACTTTTACCTCCATGGTTTTAAGTTTTTAAGTAGAATAAATTATTCTAGTACTGTGATAACTGAAATAAAAATGTATGAATGAAATACTTACTGCTTTTACACAGAGAGCCAGGCGATTTATATTTCTATGACGTCATTTGAATCAAGTTCGTCATTTTCGATGAAGTTTTTACTTTTCAAATATAATTAATTATTGCAGTATTGTGATAATTTTAAACATATTAGCACTGAATGTATCGCATTTTATAGATGTTTAAATGACATTAGAGTTGGAATGTGTTTCATAATCAATGCTTTATGCATGATTGATCTTTCTTGATATTTTATTACTATAGTTTATTTAAAATATTGTTGGTACTTACAATATTTTGTTTAGAATATTTTTTTTACTTTCCCTGCAATACATGGTAATGTATAGGGAATTTATTGGAATCATGCCGAAAATCGCAACTCGAGTTTTCGACGGATCTACACGTTTTGAGATCTCTAGAATACGAAAAACCTATTTTTAGCAAGACGTCTGTGTGTGTGTGGAAGACCCAGACCGTCCGACTCGTCCAGAGGACTTAGAGTAACTAGTTGGACGGCCGGGAAGGGTCTGTGTGTGTGTGTGTGTGCAATCAATATATGTATCCACAAAAACTAATAAACCAAATTTCATAAAATTTGGTAGGTATGTCACTTGTATGTGACCCTGGTGTTGATTAGTTTTTGGTACAATTCGGGATAAAGGAACCCGACTCTTTTTTACGAAATGGCCTGCAAAAATCTCTTGTATCGACTCTAGCTATAGCTAAATTGACCAAATTTCACAAAATTTGGTAAATAAGTCACCTGTGGAATATTCTGGAGCTGATTGGATTTTGGTACGATTCGGTAAAGAAAAACCCGCCTTTTTTACGAAATGGACCGAAAAAATCGACAAAATCTAAAAAGACTACATATATTCAAATGTATCAATTAAATGCTTATTTTATACGTAAATTTAGACGACAGAAAGATTAAGACCCACCCCATTACTGTAAAATGAACCATTGTCGAGATACTATTTAAATGTTTAATTTTGAGGAAATGAAGACGATTTTTACTGTAGTTAAAAAATTATTTAATAAAATTTCTTAAAACTTTGTAGTTAAATCCCCCGATGGTTTTCCTGATGCTGATTAGATTTTGATATGATTTAGAAGAGTATAACTAACTAATTTTTGCGAAATGGCCCGCAAAGATAGTGAAAATCTGAAATAAATGATTAAAATGAATATTTATGTATATGTTGAAATATAATGATTTAAGTACGTGTTTTTCAGGTAAATTTTGACAGCTAAGCGAATAAGACTGACCCCATGACTGTAGAAAAAACAGTTTTCGAGATCTTTTGTTTTTGTTTTTTGAGAGCCTGAAGAATGTAAAGTGAATTAAGTTGTCAAATTTAACGAAGATGCAATAAAAAGGTAAATTGGATATAATATCAGAAAAGTATCCATATTATTTTCAGCAATTAAACTCAAGTGCACAAACATTTAGAGCACTATGAAATAAAAAATCTGATGTGGGCAACACATGACTTTCCTTGTATAATGCAATGAATTTACTACTTTTACAGTTAAAAAAAAGTTATTCTTATAGTAGATACTTATATTCTTCCCAAAATATTGAATTTTCTTCAATTAGTCGTCATTTTCAATGATTTAGCGTCATTTTTATCGATTTGGCGAGATTTTTGTTAATTTGGCAACAATTAAAAATGTCGCCAAGTTGGCAACATTCCGCCAAATACGTCGCCAAAATCTCGCCAAGCGTTATGGACGGAGAAATAAGTTCAGATAAATGACTATTGGCGTTCAAATACAAAAGTATTACTCGAAGTATCTTTTCTCATGAATGGAACGAGCTAGATCCACGAGAATGATGTCACCAAATTTATCGCTTGGTATTACATATGAAAAGTGAACATGTTTCTCAATAGGAAATATTTTTTTTAATTTTATATAACTTTTTGATAATTTTTTTAAAAAATGTGCAATATCTCGAGAACGGTTCATGTTAGCGTTCTAAAATTTATGTTAATCGTTTTCTAATGAAACATTACATAAGAAATGTCTATTTGCGTAACTTTATTAGCGGTTTTGATTTTTTGACGATTTTTTCAAAATTTCACTCGAAAATTTAGGAGGGTTCTGAACATCTGATTGCGTATAAAAAAAAATAGGCTTTCAGTGTTTACGGATTGTGATTTTTGTACCAAATTTCGTTCAAATCGGTCCATTCGTTAGTTATCGTCTCCACAGACTCACTGACACACACACACACACATACTTTCACACACACACACACACAGACATCACTTCAAAAATGTTTGATTCGTGATCAGGGATGCTTGAAACGTGCTCTCCCGTCGAAAACTCGAATTCGAATTTTCGACCCCCGTCACAATACTTTCCTTATACATTATGTATATAAGGAAAGAAAAAATGGCAAAATGAATTTGAATCTGCAGGGAAAGTCATGTGCTGCTCACATCATATTTGTATTACCCGTGTTATTTTAATGCAGTTACTATGTTTATGCGTACATTTTATGCCTCTTTCTCTCTTCTACGGTGAATTATATATTACTATCGTATTTTGTTCATTACATGTTAATTATTTGTTCATTTTACTTTTTTTTGGTTCAGTGTTTGGAATTTGTGTGTTTTCCTGTTGTGTAATCGGCATTGCATATATGCATTATTCATTATTATATTATATTGACTTCATATTCTTACTTTCTTCAATATTTGTCCTCCGATATTTTATCAAAAGGAATTCCACATACTCCTTTCTTGCATTGGAAAGAAAGACGCTTGAAGCACGAGAGCGTAAAGTTCTATTTCTGTTTGCTTTTGGAGAAAAGTAATGGTAGCTCCTTCCTTCTTAAGGAAGAAGTAACTGAGGAATTCTTTTATTCTATCTGCAAATAATTTAACTACAGGAATATTGCGTTAATGTAATTTTTCAAAGCCCCCAAAGAGAAAAATCTGATGTAGGCAGCACACGACTATCCCTGCAGACTTATTTCAATTAAATTTAATTTACTTTTAATTCCATTTTCGTTCTCATTTGATAACTGGACTCATTTTCAAAGGTGGCGTAGAGAAAATATGATAAAACTAAAATATCTCTAGACCGGCTAGTCTTAGTGTAATGGGGTTGGTCTTAATCTTTTTTTCGTTAAAAATTACGTGTTGAACAAGCATTAATTGGATATATTTGAGCATACGTAGTGGCAGGTTATGTTTCCCGAATCGTACCAAACTCTAATCAGCACCAGGGTGTCCCACAAGTGACTTATCTACCGAATTTTGTGAAATTCGGTCCATTAGTTTTTCAACTAGAGTGGATACACGCTTTTGCGGGCCATTTCGCAAAAAAAAGCGGGTTCTTTTATCCCGAATCGTACCCCAAACTAATCAGCAATAGATTCGCCCACAAGTGACTTGCCTACCAAATTTTATGAAATTCGGTTCATTAGTATTTTAGTTAGAGTGGATGCAAAATTTGCACACACAGACGTCACGCTAAAAATAGTTTTTTAGTATTCTAGAGGTCTCGAAACGTGTAGATCCGTCAAAAACTCGAGTTGCGATTTTCGGCATGATTCCAATACATTCCCTATACATTACCATGTATTGCAGGGAAAATAAAAAAATGGATGCCAAAAATTTTGCCATATTATTTTGCGGAAATTTTTTGTTTCAAACATCTATTTCTCAGGTTTTGCTATAGATAGAGCTCAGATGATGGCTGTTTAGGATTTAGCTTCAAATTCTGGAGGAGGTTGGCAATGGGAAGTTCACTTGCATTTATTTCCGTTCTCATTTTATTTGAAATACATATTTCCCAAAGACTGACTATAGATAGAGCTTAGATGAAAACTGATATGGATTCAGCATCAAATTCTGGAGTGTTTAAGCGACTCACTAAGGCTTTCTACTTCCGGTTCTGAAAATGCTACGCCCTATTTAATAATTTTATATTTCTCTTGAAGCATCTATTTTTGGGAATTTTCTATAGATACAGTTTAGATGATAACTGATAAGGACTCAACATATTATAGAAAAAAGGGAAGGAGATTCACTAAGGATTTCCACTATAGGTTCTTTATTCTTTTCCTGTTTAATAATTTTTCTTGAAACATCTATTTCTCAAGATTGACTAATTTGAATTCAGTATTAAATTCCGGAGAAGGTAGGATATTCATTAAAAAATTTTCATTCTCGATTCAAATAATTATCTTGCAGAATCTATTTCTCAGAATTGGCTACAGAGTTTAGATAATGGCTGATGTGGAATTCAGCATTGAATTCCATTGGAGGTAAGGGGATTTAAGTAAGGAATTTGCCAAAAAAGAAAGACGATGCTTGAGGTTTATATATATATATATATATACACACACACACACATATATATATATATACATATAATAATAGAAGTTTGAAAATCCAATGAACGAAAAGTAAGAAGATGTAACACGATAAACCTAACTTTTTAAAAACACCCACAGAATAAAATATAATACAGCAAATCATCAATCAAATGGATTAAAAATACAAAACACTAGCTATCAAGTTACAGAAAATCAACCAAATTAAAAGGTATGGAAACAAAAAAAGAAAAACTTAAACTAAATTTAACTATCTAACTGGCGTACAAAACAAATGTAAAAATCAATTAATCCTCAAGCATATGGAAAAAATAAAAAAATTAATATCGAATCAACAAGTCAATGAAAAATATAATACAAAGGTATGGAATCGAAATAAGTATAACAAACGAAATCAAGCACAAACGCCTTACACGTGGACGAGGCTCTAAGCCTAAATCATGAATTGTTAACCTCTACAAAAATCTAATCATGTCCAAGTTTTTTGTAGAAGCAAACTCA
>OX578151.1:51506247-51716247 GCA_951213105.1 Amaurobius ferox
AATGCTTTAATACGATTTTCAACAGAGATCCGTGGTTGGTATATCTTGGTGTATAATCCATTATTTTCATATGAATTATTCAGTTGTTTTAAATATAAACGCTTGCACGTATATGCATAAGTACTAGGCATTTTATCCACGTAGCTTATAACAAAACGATTTTGTAACTTCTTTATTTTAGTCTTATCTATTATAAAATCTAATTTAAAATATGAATCAGGGTTATAGTAATACATCAGTTGTTCAATAATTCTATGTTTCCATTCTGCGTATATTTCATCCGTTATACCCTTCTCAATTGCCATATTGTACAAAAATGTATTAATTTCTGCAGCAAAAATGCTTTTAGCTTTTTCATAGGAGCATATTGAAGGCATTCTGTATTTTGTACCTAGTTTAAAAATTTCTTTTAAATTGTTATCCTCTATAAAATCCGTATTTCCGTATCCGTATACCCTTCTCAATTGCCATATTGAACAAAAATGTATTAATTTCTGCAGTAAAAATACTTTTAGCTTTTTCATAGGAGCATATTGAAGGCATTCTGTATTTTGTACCTAGTTTAAAAATTTCTTTTAAATTGTTATCCTCTATAAAATCCGTATTTCCTGTAACTATATGTCCATGATGAGGATTTCTAAATTCATTTCCACTACAATCACAAAATATCACACACACACACACACACACACACATATATATATATATATATATATATATATGCACCTTTACCTCCATGATTCAAACGCACCCAATAGCCGTCATTAAACTGTGGCATTGAATCCTTTATTCCAACTTGAATAAATACTTTTTTAAATAATTCTTAGTAATAACTTGGCTACTGAATCTGAAAAAAGATACTGTTATGACACATCCTCTGTAATAGTGGGTGTTCGTTCAGGATATAAGAAAGCGCTCAAAATTTCTGGATAACTAAAACGTTTACTCACAAGCACAACGTAAGCATGAATAACGTACAGCACTTAAATGCTCTACTAATTTTAAAAACAACAGCAAAACAAGGACATATCTTGTATCACAAAACAGCAGCTACTATTCTCAAAACTTTGACATATCTCATATCACGTCAACTGCTGTCCAAATGAGTGATGACTCCCTTTATAGACTCTTTATAGAAGCTTCTAGAAATCTCTCACATCTCAGAGGATATCCATTTTTTCGAGGTGTTTCTGGAACCGTCAAAAAATCGCAAAAAGCGAACAAATTGGAAATATATTGACAAATCTGGCAACCCCTCCGAACTTCAGCACATTGCAACCCTAGATTCATGTTATATGAAAGGTTGCTTGTACGGGTGTTTTCTCCGTCTGGTTTTTAAAAAAGACTCCATTTTAAACGTTCGCAACAATATATTTTTTTATTCTGATAATTACTTTGATATAAGTAGAACTGAATTTTACTTTTACGTACTCTATGCGTTGAAAGCAAATATTAAATCTACGTACATCGATTTAGATATTTATTTTCATAGCACATCTGGAACAAAGTCACTTAACACTTAATTATTCAGCAGATTTTTTAAAAACTAGTTATTTATGAAATTCTGTATAAAACTTAAGAAAAATGGAAAAAGAAGGATCGGAAGAAACAATCGCACTTCCTCCCCAACGTTTGTTTTTCAAAAGAAATTCCATATACCTTTTCCTCTTATTGGGGAAAAAGGACGCTGGAAGGACGAGAGGGCGATGTTGTGTTTCTGTTTGTATTTGGAGAAAGGACACTTTCCTTTTTCTGAAGGAAGAAGCAACGAGATATTATTTTATTCTGTCTGAAGAAATATCTGGAGTGTTAAGGCCCAGTTGACTTTCTCATATATGTTTCTCTTCCATGGTGATTAGTTCTACTGATATCATAATCATTATCAGAATGAAAAACAGAATGATATGGGCGGAACATGATTTTCACTACAGACTCAAATTCAAAATACTCTGAGTTTAATTGTCCAAATTGACACGGACACTTGATGTTACATTCAGTTTATAGATTTAATACATTTTATTTTTTAATATTGCTTTCCTTATATACATTTCCTTGTTACTTTCCTTATATAATGTATAAGGAAAGTATTGTGACGGGGTCGAAAATTCGAATTTGAGTTTTCGACGGGAGAGCACGTTTCAAGCATCCCTGATCACGAATCAAACATTTTTGAAGTGATGTCTCTCTCTCTCTCTCTCTCTCTCTGTGTGTGTGTGTGTGTGTATGTGTGTGTGTGTGTGTGAAAGTATGTGTGTGTGTGTGAAAGTATGTGTGTGTGTGTGTGTGTGTCAGTGAGTCTGTGGAGACGATAAGTGACGAACGAATAGACCGATTCGAACGAAATTTGGTACAAAAATCGCAATTCGTAAACACTGGAAGCCTATTGTTTTTATGCGCAATCGAATGTTCAGAACCCTCTAAATTTTCGAGTGAAATTTTGAAAAAATCGTCAAAAAATCAAAACCGCTAATAAAGTTACGCAAATAGACATTTCTTATGTAATTTTTCATTAGAAAACGATTGACATAAACTTTAGAACGTTAGCATGAATAGTTCTCGAGATATTGCACATTTTTCAAAAAAATTATAAAAAAGTTATATAAAATAAAAAAAATATTTCCAATTGAGAAACATGTTCATTTTTCATATGTAATACCATGCGATAAATTTTTTGACATCATTCTCGTGCTTCTACCTCGTTCCATTCATGAAAAAAGATACTTTGAGTAATACTTTTGTATTTGAACGCCATTGGTCATTTATCTACTGTAAGAATAACTTATTTCTTCGTTCATAACGCTTGGCGAGATTTTGGCGACGAATTTGGTGGAATGTCGCCAACTTGGCGACTTTTTTAATTGTTGCCAAATTAACAAAAATCTCGCCAAATTGATAAAAATGACTCTAAATCAATGAAAATGACGACTAATTGAAGAAATTTAATATCTTGGAAAGAATATAAGTATCTACTATATGAATAACATTTTTTAATTGTAAAATTAGTAAATTCATTGCATTATATAAGGAAAGTCATGTGTTGCTCACATCAGATTTTTTTAAAACGTATCAATTTCCTCAAAATTCCATAGATATCTCAAAAACGGTTCATTCTAGAGTAATGGAATTGATCCTATTTGTTTCGTCGTTAAATATTATGTATAAAACAAGAATTTAATAGATAATTTTAGGCATAGCCTTTTATTTTAGATTTTGAAGGTTTTGCGTACCATTTTGCGAAACGTATAGTTCTAATTGTTCTAAACGCACAAAAATTAAACAGCATTAGGGTAATGCCAAGTTTCTTACTTATTAAATTTTAAGAAATTTCATGCAATGGTCTCTTAGCTGCAGCGAAATTAAATCATCGTCAGATCCTCAAAGTTTCAAAAACCTTAATATGTTGATTATGGTTCATCCCAGAGTGATGAGCCTGTTTTTATTTGTTCAGTCGTTAAAAATTACGTATAAAGCAAGCATTTAATAAATACTTTTAGACAAAATCTTTTATTTTTGATTTAGATAGTTTTGCGGTACATTTCGCGAATAAAAGCTAGTTCTAATTGTTCTATTGGTACCAAAATTAAACAGCACCAGGGTAATGTCAAGTAACTTACCTATTAAATTTTAAGAAATTTCGTGGAATATGTTGTTCCTTAACTGCAGCGGAAATCATCGTCAGATCCTCAAAGTTTCAAAATCCTTAATATCTTGATAATGGTCCATACTAGAGTAATGAGCCTGGCCTCATTGGTTTAGTAGTTAAAAATTACGTATAAAACAGACATTAATTTAATACATTTCAGCATATTTAGTCGTATATATTTCAAATATTGACGATTTTTGTGGACCATTTCACAGGTTTTCTCTGGAATCGTCCTAAAATCTACTCAGCACCTGGGTAATCTACACGCGTCTTATCTACTACCTTTTGTAAAGTTTCATCGAACAGTTTTTGAGCTCGAGTGGATAAATACGCATAGACAGACACATAGCACAGACACATAGCACAGACACATTGCACAGACACAGAGACAGACAAACACATGTCACTTTAAAAATATATTTTTCGTGTCTTAGAGCGCCTGAATTGTGCTGATCCGTCGAAAACGCAAGTTCGATTTTCATCACAATTCCAATAATTTTCCTGTACATTACCATGTATTGTAGGGAAGGTAAAATAGCTGCATATTTCCGAAATTCATACTCGAATTATTGTTTTAAAATATTTTTTGCCGAAAACCCAGACCGTCCGACTCTACTAGGACATGAGCAGCTGTTTGGACGGCCGAGGTATGTTTTGTGTAAAACGTTTCTAAAGTTCAGTTTCAAAAGTTGGAAATAGTTAAATAATAGAAATGGATACATTTGGATTATCTGTATTAATAAACATCATTGATACCAGTAGTATTTATATCAAAGCTAATATCATAGAGGTAGAGAAGTAAGGAGTTAAAACTTCATAAAGAAAACGCCAATATCGTTTGAAACAATCATTTAGGTGCTTTGGAACAGGATTAGTCCTGCATTGTATGCATTTCTATGGTGAAAGTTTTAAAATATTTATTTAAATTGTCCATTTTGTAAACATATATTATTGGCGCAATGTAAAGAAGAACAGAAACAATAAAGAATATTCCTACGTATTCAAAATTATTTTACCTTTCAATTTATTTTTATCTCCCCAAATGCTGTACTCTGTCCTCTAACTATAACAAAATACTGGTTAATTATACTCATAATTAGGGAACCTTTAATTTAAAAATAATCAAAAAATACATATACTAAATACTACGCCTTTTTGTCGTGTCAATTAACAATAGCAGCTACTTTACTAACGAGAGCAACACCTAAATATAATTCTCAAAGCGTTATGGCATTTTCAAACGTGAGCCAACGGCTCTACCGTGCCGGTAAACACCGGTTCCCGTTAGATCACCGAAGTTAAGCAGCATCGGGCGCGGTTAGTACTTGGGTGGGTGACCACCTGGGAACACCGTGTGCTGTTGGCTCATTTAAATCGACGTGGTGGCCGAACGGTCAAGGCGAGCGTTTCCAGCGGTCGATCGGCCGCCACGTTGTGGGTTCGAGTCCCACGTAAGACATGGATGTTGTGGGCGCAGTGTGTTCCGCCTCCATCTGGTGCACCTGGGGCAACGTCCTAGGACGTCAAAATGGTTCACGATTTCGGCCGTACATAGGGCAAACGACGTAGAGTCTAGTGCTAGAGTCTCGTGTCTGGCCATTGAAAAACAAATTCAAACGTATCATCCATAGGAGTTTTATTGCCTCCTTTTTAACTTCATGGTTCATATCATACCTGTGAAAAGTCAGGGGGAAGCTTTTATGTGTTGTATCTATGGAGTTAGAAGAAAGAATATATTCATCATAGGAGATAAAATTCCTGTGGATGAAACGGTTGAAAATGTCATAATGCTTTGAGAATTGCATATAGGTGTCGCTAGTGTCAGTAAAGTAGTCGTCAATGTCAGTTGGTACAACGGAAAGGCGAAGGCTTAAATGTATATATTTTTGTTTATTTTTAAATTAAGGGTCCCAAATTATGAGGATAATTAACCAGTATTTTTTCATCGTTATAGGATAGATTACAGAATATATGGAGATAAAAATAAATTTGAAGGTAAAATAATTTTGAATACTTAGGGCTATTCTTTATTGTTTCAGTTCTACTTTGCATTGCGCAAATAATTTATTTTTACAAAATTGACAGTTAAGATAAATATTTTAGACCTTCCGCCATTAAAATCCATGCAATGCAGAAATACTAATCTTATCCCAGTACCGCCTGAATTATTGTTTCAAACAATATTGGCGTTTTCTTAATATGAAATTTTAACTCCTCACTTTATCTCCGTGCTTCATATTATCATTTTCCTCATACACCATATTACTGCCATTATAAACTATTGATATAAATTGTTAATATAAACTACTTGGATATAATTAGCATTCGTAAAGAAGTTCATATTACAAATTTACCATACATGCAACATACTATTACATTCATTGCTCCTGGAATTATCATGCCTCTCTATAGAAAATAATACAATGGAAATCCTATAATTCGAATAATTTGATTTCTAAGTATTTCTAAAAGCACTACTTAGTTCTAGTTTTTCACAAAATGTATCCACATATACTTT
Source organism: Amaurobius ferox (assembly GCA_951213105.1). Lineage (NCBI taxonomy): Eukaryota > Metazoa > Arthropoda > Arachnida > Araneae > Amaurobiidae > Amaurobius > Amaurobius ferox. The sequence continues at coordinate 51,512,409 of OX578151.1, forward strand.
GATGGGTATTGCATTAGTTCTTAGGTTATATCATGTCTAACTTCACACGCACACAGAGAGAGATAGACGGCCATATTTCTAAAATTATTCGCAATGAGTTTAGGATATCTTTTACCGCATCCGTCAAAATCTAGAATTCAAAAACACTCGGAAAAACAATACTTTCTCATTCCAACAGCATGGGAAATTAAACAATATTTTTATTCGATAATTTTGTTATATCATTTCTTTCAAAGTTTCAGAAAGAAGAGATTTTGTCTCCTACAGAGACTGTGATTTCGATAGTGAATTCAATAAAGAGTTAGTTCTTCCGGCACGTTATAGGAGTTTCTCAGAGCTTTGTCACCTATAATCTCAACGCATGGAGGAGTTAAAGAATTATGTAGAGCTGGCATTTAAGCCTTTCAAAAGCAGAAAAATGTATACTTTTAGGGAAATAATTTGCAACTTTTTGAAATACTTTTTATTTTGTTTAAGGGGACGGTGGAATGAGCAAAAATCGACTAAAAACAGATTTAATATATAACATTATTTTACACATTTAACATTTGCTTACGGGTGGAACAGCGTCCATCCCAAACGAAGAACCTCCCCAAAACACAGGTATTTGACATACCCTATCCCAAACAGTTCGATCCCCCTTTGCAGGCATTGGCGTCCATGCATCCCCTCCAGGCATTGGCGTCCTGCTGCAGCAGGTGCAATGTTTCTGTCAGCGATTTCCATGGACGCCAATGCCTGCAAAGGGGTATCAAACTGTTTGGCATAGGGTATGTCAGATGCCTGTGTTTTGGGGAGGTTCTTTGTTTGGGATGGACGCTGTCCCACCCATAAGTAAAAGGTTGAATGCATTTTTTTCGAAACGGCATTTTCAAAGGTTTTACATTTTTAAAATGCTCCATGCGTCTTAATTTTCGTCTGAGATGCATGAAATTTGGCAAGAAGGCACCTCTTATACTTTTTAATGAAACTGGGTAAGCATTTTATAATTGGACTTTATTAAGGTAATTCAAAGTGAATAAGAACCTAATTAAAGGATGAAAATTAAGTTTTAATGCAGAAAAATATTTACAAAAAATTAACTTTCTAAGGGATTTAAAAAGAAATGCCCAAATTTGTTCATAATGTGTTTTTGAGTAATCGTAATGTAAAATTAATTAAAATTGTGAACAAATGCCACGCAAGGAGCATTTTCAAAGTTTCGTTAAAATATATTTAATTAAAAAAAATACAAAATTATAACAAAATAGAAAAAAATTTAATAGTATTGTATATAGTAATGTTAAGAGGAATATTTATACACATTTTCACGTTTCTAAGTCAATAAATAAATTAAAAAAAATTCAACGTCCACCGTCCCCTTAACAATGCATGGCACTTGGAGTTGAAAATATTATTCATCTTTTTCAAAAACAAGCCCGGTTACGTTCTTTTGCGTGGTCTATACTATAAATATGTAAAATTTCAACACCAGACATGTGAAAGTAGTAAACATGTGTAACAACCCAGACGTAATGCAAAGTTTGTGCAATACAGGGTAACGAACCTGCCGAGTTGGCTACATAAACAGTGTTCAAAATGTGCACATTAGTGCCGACGCACATCTGAATTCGGCATAGAATCTCATCTCAAATAGTATGAGGGGTTACAGAATTGTAGACCCTGACGACGCGTTACGGTATCAAACTTGCTGGAGCAAAGTAAGTTTGATACAGCAAACTTGATACAAGTTGGGATACAAGTTTTGCCCTAATTATGCAACGCTCTTTCATTTTGTAATAGGAGTTTTTTGCTTATATTTGTTGGTTTCTGGGTTAGGTTTCCTTACGTTCCATATTTCGCCAGTAGGGGCGCAACAAGTTCGTTCATCAAACTGCAGATGGTCACTTTCTTATAGATACACGTTAATTTTATATCCCTTCGACACGGGATTTAAAAGTTATAAGGATTTTAATAAGAGCCTGGTATATTTATATAGGTCATGCAGGATATTTCGCATGTGTTATGCAGGATATTTTAACATATTTTATATCGTATTCGGATAAGGTAGGAAAAGCGTAAAACTGTCACAATCTCGAATTCGAATTTTCGCCTCCATTTCATAATTTTAACGTTTGCGCTTTCTTCTTCTTCGACCCAGACCGTCCGACCTACCCGAAGGTGTAATGTATATGATTGGACAGCCGGGAGTGCCACTCAATTTAGGCCGGAATCCAGTAGCATCCACAGGGAGTGTACCCCTAACAGCATTTTTTTTCACAGTGACGTAAGATTTACGTCACACTGTGACTTTGGGACGTCGCAGTACGTCTCGGCAATGTCATATTGAGGTCACAGCGAAGTCATTTTGGTCACTTTCATGGTCGTTTGTGACGTCGCATATTAACATGTTTGTGACGTCACATTGTAATTGCCATTGTAATGTCGTCACATTGTTACGTGTTAATTAAATTGTGGAAACGTCACAGAATATTGTCACAATGAAGTTACAAAGTTATTAATACGTAACGTCACATAGAAGTCACAAATATGATGTCACATTGTGACCCAGGTGTCACGTGACTACAACATCACTGTCACACATGTGACGATTTTTGCTGTGAGGGACCCTCCTTCCCCTACAACCAACACTCGGCAACCTCTCCGCTTTGTATATGTGTAGAAAAGTTTAAAATTTGCTCATATAGATTTAGAGATTTTTATTTTGAAAGTATATTTACAAATTCAATACCCGCCTATTCAGCAGATACTTCAAAGCTATTTTTGAAACTCTGCATAACGCTCAAAGGAAATGAAAAAAGGACCGGAACAAACAATCGCAATTCCTTTACAACATTTGTTCTGTTTTTACAGAAATTCTATATACTCTTTTCTTTTACCGAAATAAAAGACACACTGGAAACACGAGGATGTTGTATTTCTCTCCATATTTGGATAAAAGTAAAAGTGGTTCTTTCCCTCTTCGCTCGCTAGAAGTAACTGAGAACGTTTTTCGTTCCATCTGAAAATAATTTAACTTAGAAAAATATTTCGTCAAGGTATTTATTCCGAAGCTCTTGGGAGAAGTGATTTTCTAACGTTATTGCGTTTGGGATGAATTTCGATCTTGAAATCAATGAATATTTTTACCGGCTGTTTATAAAAATTGTAGAGATTTCTCGTTCAAAACTATAATGTATGAGTGGACATGTGACTAAATCAGAGGAAACCAGAGTTTCCATTTATTACTTATAATGGCGGAGACGATATAGCGATCAGCATATCTTCGCGTTAACCTGCAGGCATTGCAGAGTCCACTTAAAAAAATCTGATGTGGGCAACACATGACTTTCCTTATATAATGCAATTAATTTACTACTTTTACAGTTAAAAAAAATGTTATTCTTACAGTAGATACTTATATTATTTCCAAGATATTGAATTTTCCTCAATTAGTCGTCATTTTCATTGATTTAGCGTCATTTTTATGAATTATGGCAGCAATTAAAAATTAATTTTATGAATTATGGCAGCAATTAAAAATGTCGCCAAGTTGGCGACATTCCGCCAAATTCGTCGCCAAAATCTCGCCAAGCGTTATGGAGGGATAAATAAGTTATTCTTACAGCAGATAAATGAATATTAATGCTCAAATACAAAAATATTATTCAAAGTATCTTTTTTCATGAATGGAACGAGCTAGATCCACGAGAATAATGTCACCAAATTTATCGCATGGTATTACATATGAAAAGTGAACATGTTTCTCAATAGGAAATGTATTTTTTTTATTTTATATAACTTTTTGATAATTATTTTGAAAAATGTGTAATATCTCGAGAACGGTTCATGTTAGCGTTCTAGAATATATGTCAATCGTTTTCTAATGGAAAATCACATAGGAAATGTCTATTTACGTAACTTTATTAGCGGTTTTGATTTTTTGACGATTTTTTCAAAATTTCACTCGAAAATTTAAGAGGATTCCGAACATTCGATTGCGTATAAAGACAATAGGCTTCCAGTGCTAACGGATTCTGATTTTTGTACTAAATGTCGTTCGAATCGGTCCATTCGTTCGTCAGTTATCGTCTTCACAGACTCACTGACACACACACACACACACATACTTTCAGACACACCCACACACCCACACGCCCACACACACCCACACGCACACACACACATACACACGCACACACACAGACATCACTTCAAAAATGTTTAATACGTGATCAGGGATGCTTGAAACGTGCTCTCCCGTCGAAAACTCGAATTTGAATTTTCGACCTCGTCGCAATACTTTCCTTATACATTATGTATATAAGGAAAGCAATATTAGAGCTTGCAATTCTGCCCCAGTAGCTCAATGGTAGAGCGTAGACTGGCTAGTTCAAAGATCTAGGGTTCGATTCCCGGTTGGGGAAGCAAGGTTCTTTACAATGGGACCCGAACAAATCAACCCTGTAGGTTAATGCAAAGACATCTGCGGTCTTAAAGTGACTCTATCATGACTAGGACGGATTCAGTGGTCTCTGGTATATATAGTTCCGATTTTAAATCAGGAGGTATACGGCCACTCAGGAAGCGAACCTGGAGGATAAATATAGCACCAAGAGGCTAACCTGATGTAAAAATAGCAGGAGGTCGCCACAATTGCACCCCAATCTGATATAAGAAGGTGGAAAATGCAGAATCTACATCAAAAGATAAGAGCTCGCAATTACGTCCCAGTACTTCAATAGAAGAGCGTCTGCTGGCCAGTTCGAAGATCCAGGGTTCGATTCCCAGGTGGGGTCAGCACGGTTCTTTATAACATGAGTTTGATTACAAGTTCCATCCTATTGGGATTTTTAAGCAAAATGAGATTTCCTATTTTTCAATTAGCCCTCTATTAAAAATATTTACGTCTGTTTAAAAATATATAGTAAGTATGTATACAATTAATTTAAAAAAAAAAAATATTAAAACTATCCTGTCGACTTTCTTACACATTCTTCTGCTGATGGTAGGAACTTGAAAATTTTCATACTTGTTGGACATGATCTATAAAAAATCTGATGTGGGCAGCACATGACTTTCCTTATATAATGCAATGAATTTATTACTTTTACAGTAAAAAAAAATAGATTATTTTTATAGTAGTTATTTATATTCTTTCCAAGATATTGAATTTTCGTCAATGAGTCGTCATTTTCCATGTCGTCATTATCAATGAGTCCTCATTGATTTAGCGTCATTTTTATCCATTTGGCGAGATTTTCGTTAATTTAGCAACATTTAAAAAAGTCGCCAAGTTGGCGACATTCCACCAAATTCGTCGCCAAAATCTCGCCAAGCGTTATGGACGAAGAAATAAGTTGTTCTTACAGTAGATAAATGACTATTGGCGTTCAAATACAAAATTATTACTCAAAGTATCTTCTTTCATGAATGGAACGAGCTAGATCCACGAGAATAATGTCACCAAATTTATCGCATGGTATTACATATGAAAAGTGAACATGTTTCTCAATAGGAAATATAGTTTTTTTATTTTATATAACCTTTTGATAATTTTTTTGAAAAATGTGCAATATCTCGAGAACGGTTCATGTTAGCGTTCTAAAATTTATGTCATTCGTTTTCTAATGAAAAATTACATAGGAAATGTCTATTTGCGTAACTTTATTAGCGGTTCTGATTTTTTGACAATTTTTTCAAAATTTAACTCGAAAATTTAGGAGGGTTCCGAACATTCGATTGCGTTTAAAAACAATAAGCTTCCAGTGTTTACGGATTGTGATTTTTGTACCAAATTTCGTTCGAATCGGTCCATTCGTTCGTCAGTGTCCACTGACTCACTGACATTGACACTGACACACACACACACACACACACACACTTTCACACACACATACTTTCACACACACACACAGGCATCCCTTCAAAAATGTTTGATTCGTGATTAGGGATGCTTGAAACGTGCTCTCCCGCCGAAAACTCGAATTCGAATTTTCGACCCTGTCACAATACTTTCCTTATACATTATGTATATAAGGAATGGAAAAAATCTAAAATTTTTGAATTTTGTTCGAAAAATTTATAAATCGGAGAATAATTTGTTCTAACGTCCTTTCAACTGCAAGTCGGGAATAGATTAGTACTCAGTATTCGTTTTTATACCATCATACGCAGAAAAATATTTAAATTATTTTTAATTAACTTTAATTGAGGTAAAATCAACATTGAGATATTTAAAATTATAGTTACAGCAGACGATTACTTTAATTATAATTTATAAATGAATTTATGTATAATTTTTAATTCCATTGTGTGTAATGGTAACCGAATTACGTTCTAAATACCAAAATCATTTGTTAGCTATTCTTCAAATAAAACTATTTGAATAAATTACAATACTTAAAATGCGTGTTTGCTCTTGCTGTTATCTCTATACAATAATGCGAGAAAGTGGTTATGCAAGATTTCTAGGAATATCCTTAAACACCACCAATAACTTTGTAAGGAAAGGTTCATGAGTGAACACGTTAGGTCTGTCTACAGTAAAGTGACCCTCTTTCCATCGAATAAAAGTGCTTAAAAGGCAAATGTTAGGATAAAAACTCAGCAACAATGTGAGTTAGTTGAAAAAAGCCAATTATAAAGTTGTAGAGCAGTGACTAATGAGTGGGAATCGACAGTAAAACATTTACAGAAGGCGTTTACTTGAAACATTATAGTTATTGGCGAATGACTATATTATTCAGAAATGCTGAAATAAACAACTCTTATATGGACAAGAATCTAATGCACACCCTGTCTAAAGTGTCATTGTTAGCAGCAGTGCACATTTGAACTTGAGACAGTATATTAACGCGTATTTTGACACGTATTGCAGGTGTCACCGTGTTACAGACACTGACGATATAACATTTTCACAGGTATTTATTGCCTTCCGTTTCGATTGTCCTTGGTATCAATTCTTACTCATTAGACAGTGCTCAACAGCATTAAAAATGGCTGTTTTCGCCTATTTCGCTTTGTTGCCGAGTTCATTATTTAACGCGTACACTCATGGACTTTTCCTTTCAATTATTTGATGTGCTTAAAGACTTTCGTAGTATCATGTATAGTACGGAATCCGATTGAGAAGTTTAGGGTTATTGTTGTTGTTGAGACCCAGACCGTCCGACTTACCAGAAAATTGTAAGGTAACTGTTTGGACGGCCGAGAAGTGCCACCCAATTTAGACTGGAACCCAGTGGTGGAGGCATCCACAGGGACCGTACCCTCCTTCTCCTACCACCAACCTCTCGGAAGGACATACGGACCCACATGTTTAACGTGATCGTACTCCGCGTGAACACGGCGGCAGTTTTGGCAGTGGCCGGAATGGAACCCGGGCCTATCGAGCGCAATTCCCGCGCGCTAACCACTGGGTTACCGCGTCCGCGAGAAGTTTAGGGTTGTTGTTGTTGAGACCCAGACCGTCCGACCTACCAGAAAGGTGTAAGGTAACTGTTTGGACGGTCGGGAAGTGCCACCCAATTTAGACCGGAACCCAGTGGGGGAGGCATCCACAGGGACCGTACCCTCCTTCCCCTACCACCAACCTCTCGGAAGGACTTTCGGACCCACATGTTTAACGTGATCGTACTCCGCATGAACCGAGAAGTTTAGGGTTAAAGACCCAGACCGTCCGACTCGTCCAGAGGACTTAGAGTAACTAGTTGGACGGCCGGGTAGAGAAGTTTAGGGTGTAAAACCTCTTTTGCTCTTATACGAAGAAGGACAATATGATGTATTACTTGATAACAGTGTAAAATAGGCTATCAGAGATTTGGCTTCACCTTAAGACGATTTTATATGTTTGACAGAGCTAATACTATTATTTGTCTTTAATAAGTTAGGTTATTAAGGGTCAGTTCTACTGAAACTGACGTAACATTCAATACAAAATTTGTGGCTTCTTTATACCCTGAAACATTTACTAAAAATGACGAAATAAAAATTTACTATTTAAGATGTTTATTACCCATGGCTATCATATAGCAACTTTCAAAAACATTTCTTGCTATGAATATACCTCTATAATTTCATTTTAAAATTGTGTAACTGACATAACGCAGAGAGAAGATGTAATTGCAGAAGATGTAATTGCTGATTCAGTAAAAAGTTAAATACTATCAAAATGTTAAAGCTAGAATGATGTTTTTTGCTTATAAATAATACTAAATAACCAATAGACTAAATGCATACATATTGATATTTTAGTTACCAACCATAATTTCAAAGATTACAATATATTTTGTAAATGGCGTAACATGCTTCTGTAACTGATGTAACAGTATCAATTTCTAATGATGTCAGTTATATTTGAAGTGTATTTTTATTCCTCGATGTTGTTACATAAAATCTAAAATTTTTTGATAATACACATTGATTTTTTATTATATTTTTAATTAAATCTTAATAGAGATTTCTAGCCAGCTAATCATGCATTTCTTCTAATTTATTTTATGGCAAAGTGATACTTCTATGTGTAATTGACGTAAAGAGAATATAATAGAATGCTGTCTTTAATAACCTAACAGCATAGCTAACCTATAATATTTTAGAATATTGAAAAATAACATTCTAAAATAGTTTTAACAAAAGTATTAAAAGTACTTTTGTTAAAACTATTTTAGAATATTTTTCTATGATCTGGGATTTTATTTACAATCTGCATTCTCAACAAATTTACAATTAAAAATTACAACAAATTTACAACAAATTTACAATCTGCATATCAACAAATCAAAGTAGTACAAAGTTAATTTTTACGTTTCATAAATTACAGAATTTACGGTTATTACCCATATGCACCAGAGGGGGACGGAACACACATCGCCCATCAACACAACATCCATGCCTTACGTGGGACTCGAACCCACAACGCGGCGGTCGAACGATTGCTTGGAAACGCTCGCCTTGATCGTTCGACCACCGCGTCGGCACAGTGAAAAAAATAGATTACTCTTATAGTAGATACTTATATTCTTTCCAAGATATTGAATTTTCGTTAATTAGGCATCATTTTCATTGATTTAGTGTCATATTAATCAATTTGTAAAGATTTTCGCGTAATTTGGCAACATTTATAAAAGTCGCCAAGTTTGCGACATTCCGCCAAATTCACCGCCAAAATCTTATAGACGTAGAAATAAGTTATTCTTATAGCAGATAAATGACTATTGGCGTTCAAATACCAAAGTATTACTCAAAGTATCTTTCTCATGAATGGAACCAGCTAGATTCCCGAAAATGATGTCATCAAGTTTATCGCATGATGTTACATATGAAAAGTGAACAAGTTTCTTAACAGTTAATTTTTTTTTAATTTATGGGATGTTTTGATAAATTTATTTGAAAAATGTGCAATATCTGGAGAACGGTTCATGCTAGCATTTTAAAGTTTATGTCAATCGTTTTCTAAGGAAAAATTACATAAGAAATGTCTATTTGCGTAACTTTATTAAAGGTTTTGATTTTTTGATGATATTTTCGAAATTTCTCTCGAAAATTTAGGGGGAGTTTTGAACATTCGATTGTATTTAAAAACAACAGGCTTCCAGTATTCACGGATTGAAATTTTTGTGCCAAATTTCACTCGAATCACTCCATTCGTCCGTGATATATCGTCTCCACAGACTCACTGACACACACACACATCACCTTAAAAATGTTCGATTCGTGATCAGGGATGCTTGAAACGTGATCTCTCGTCGAAAACTCGAATTCGAATTTTCGACCCCGTCACAATACTTTCCTTATGCATTATACTATGTATATAAGGAAAATAATAAGTATGGGTGCTATTTTATGCAATTAAACTCATTTTAATGAATTATCGAAAGGAATCAAGGGACTGTGAACATGAGTCTGCAGGGAAAGTCCTGTGCTGCCCACATCAGACTTTTTTATTCGGTAGGGTTTGCATTTCTCAATAGAAAACATGAACTGCAATAAAATAAAATTTGAAGGTTATTTTCACAGAATACTTTAAAATGTTTTATTTCAAGTTAATATATTCTATACCGTGTCAAAAATCGGAGATCGAATTTCTAACTCCTTCACAGCTTTATTTCCTTTAAATTTTAAGCAGATTTAAAGTTTTAAATCATCGTAAATCGATTTGGCGATTTACTTTGAAAAGCACATCTGAATCAAAGTCACTTAATACGTGCCTATCCAGCAGATTTTTTTAAAAAGATATTTCTCAAATTCTGCATAAAACTTAGAGGAAATGAAAAGAAAAGAGGACCGGAACAAACTTGGCACTTCCTTCCCAAAGTTTGTTTTACAAAAGACATTCTATATCCCCCTTTTCTTATTTTGAAGGAAAAAAAAGAATATGCTAGAAACACGAGAGGGTAAATATTTATTTCTGTTTGTATTTGGAGAAAAGTTGTGCCTTCCTTCTTGTGGAAGAAGTAACTTGACATTTATTTTAGTCTATCTGAAAATTTATTCGGTACAGGAATTTTTTTTGCTAGCGTATTTATTTTAAAGCTCCATAGATGAGTAATTTTCCATGTTATTGCGTTTGTAATGAGTTTTGATGGAGTGCAATTCCTTCGCGCTAACCACTGGGCTACCGCGCCCGCGAGAAGGTTAGGGTTGAAGATCCAGACCATCCGACTCATCCTTAGGACACGAGCAACCATTTGGACGGCCGGGAGAAGGCTAGGGTGTAAAAACTCCTTTGGTCTTATACGAAGAAGGGCAATGTGATGTATTACTTGATAACACTGTAAAAGAGGCTATCAAAGACGTGTCTCCACCTTAAGACGATTTTATATGTTTGTTAGAGGTCTGATACTATTATTTGTCTTTAATAAGTTATGTTATTGAAGGTCAGTTCTACTGTAATTGCCGTAACATTCAATACAAGATTTGTGACCTCTTTATACCCGGAAGCATTTACTAAAAATGACAAAGTAAAAATTTACGCTTTAAAATATTTATTACCCATGGCTATGATGAACAAACAAATTATGATGAACAAACAAATAAATAAATGAATAAATAAATAACAAATAGATAAATAATAAATGAATAGATGAATAAATAAATAAATATAATTGAGATTATGTAGTTGCTTGTATATGTGAGGTGATGAACAAATATATAAATGAATAAATAAATAATAATGAATAGATAGATACTAAATAAATCGATGAATAAATAAATAAATATAATTGAGATTATGTAGTTGATAGCATACCTGACCTGGGGCCAAAGGACCTGAGATCAAATCCCGTTTCCGCTTAATAGTGCTGTTAAAACTAAACGTTTATACTTTTAAACGTCAATATTTCTCTGTTTCCTAGTTACTGTGATTTTATATTATCTGTAGTTGTCATTTAAATTAAATAGTTAAATAAATGAATAATTAAGTAAATAAATATAACTGATATTATGTAGTTAATAGCATACTTTAGGTGATGACTAAATAAATAAATAAATGAATAAATATATAATGAATAGATAGATAATAAATAAATAGACGAATAAGTAAATAAATATAACTGAAATTATGTAGTTGCTAGCATAGCTGAGGTGATGAATAAATAAATAAATAAGTGAATAGATAGATACTAAATGAATAGATGAATAAATAAATAAATATAATTGAGATTATGTAGTTTCTAGCATACCTGAGGTGATGAACAAACAAATAAGTAAATGAATAAATAAATAATGACTAGATAGAAACTAAATGAATAGATGAATATATCAATAAATATAATTTAGATTATGTAGCTGCTAGTATATCTGAGGTGATGAACAAATAAATAAATAAATGAATGAATAAATAAAAAATGAATAGATAGATACTAAATGAATCGATGAATAAATAAATAAATATAATCGAGATTATGTACTTGCTAGCATACCTGACCTGGGGCCAAAGGACCTGAGATCAAATCTCGTTTCCGCTTAATAGTGCTATTAAAACTAAACGTTGTCTAATATTCTCCACTGTGGAAAATATGAACCAGCTATCCTATGAATAACTAATTCCAGTTGTCCTGTACGAGGTAGAATTTTTTTGTTAAATGGATGTTTTAACAAGAAAATTTTCTGCCATGATAATAACTCTCTGATTGGATTGGATACGGTTATTTTGGTATTCTACGGTTTTTACTTTCCTTATATACATAATGTATAAGGAAAGTATTGTGACGGGGTCGAAAATTCGAATTCGAGTTTTCGACGGGAGAGCACGTTTCAAGCATCCCTGATCACGAATCAAGCATGTTTGAAGTGATGTCTGTGTGTGTGTGTGTGTGTGTGTGTGTGTGTGTGTGTGTGTGTGTGTGTGTGTGTGTGTGTGTGTGTGTGTGTCAGTGGGCCTGTGGAGACGATAACTGACGAACGAATAGACCGATTTGAACCAAATTTGGTACAAAAATCACAATCCGTAAACACTGGAAGCCTATTGTTTTTATACGCAATCGAATGTTCAGAACCCCCCTGAATTTTCGAATGAAATTTTGAAAAAATCGTCAAAAATTCAAAACTACTAATAAAGTTACGCAAATAGACATTTCTTATGTAATTTTTCATTAGAAAACGATTGACATAAATTTTAGAACGCTAACACGAGCCGTTTTTGAGATATTGTACATTTTTTAAAAAACATATCAAAAAGTCATATAAAATAAAAAAAAAATTTCCTATTGATAAACATGTTCACTTTTCATATGTAATACCATGCGATAAATTGGGTGACATCATTCTCGTGGATCTAGCTCGTTCTATTCATGAAAAAAGATACTCTGAGTAACACTTTTGTATTTGGACGCCAATAGTCATTTATCGACTGCAAGAATAACTTATTTCTTAGTGCATAACGCTTGGCGAGATTTTGGCGACGAATTTGGCGGAATGTCGTCAACTTGGCGACTTTTTGAAATGTTGCCAAATTAACGAAAATCTCGCCAAATGGATAAAAATGACGCTAAATCAATGAAAATGACAACTAATTGTCGAAAATTCAATGTCTTGGAAAGAATATTCGTATCTAGTATAAGAAAAACCGATTTTTTTACTGTAAAAGTAGTAAATTCATTACATTATATAAGGAAAGTCATGTGTTGCCCACATCAGATTTTTTTTATACATAAAGGCAACTTTGATCACACCTACAGGGGGTTACAAATCCCTATGAGCATGTAAATAAATCCAAGATCCTTGCCTGTTTTTCGAATTTAAATCTGGTTGCTATGGCCTAGGAGGTTGGAGAGTTAATTTGCCTGTGAGATATGGACCTAGATTTTTTTTTGCTATATCAAGAAAAAGTTTTTACTTTCCCTGAAATACATGGTAATGTAGGGAAAGTATTGAAATCATTTCGAAAATCGCATTCGAGTTTTTAATGGATCTATCCGTGTTGATACCTCTAGAAAACGAAAAAAATCTACTTTTAGCGTTCTGTCTGTGTGCCTGTCTGTCTGTCAATGCAATGTTAGTATCCACTGTAATTAAAATATTAATGGACCGGATTTGATAAAATTTGGTTGGTAAGTCCCTTGTAGGTAAATCTGGAGCTGGTTAGATTTTGGTACGATTCGGGATAAAAGAACCTGCCTTTTTTTGCGAAATAGCCCGCAAAAATCGTCAAAATATAAAATAAAAGACTACGTATAGGTTAAATACATCAATTAAATGCTTATTTTATACGTAATATTTGACGATGAAAATAATAAGACCAACTCCATTAAATTAGGATTAGCCGTTTTCGAGATATTTTAGTTTTTTTCGCTACGCCGCCTTTGAAACCAAGTCGAGTACCAAATGAAAACTAAAATTGAATTAAAAGTGCAAATTTAGTATAATTTAAAAAAATCTGATGTGGATTGCACATGACTTTCCTTATATAATGCAATGAATTTACCACTTTTACAGTAAAAAAATAGATTACTCTTATATTGTAGATACTTATATTCTTTCCAAGATATTGAATTTTCGTCAATTAGCCGACATTTTCATTGATTTAGTGTCATTTTTATCCATTTGGAAAGATTTTCGTTAATTTGACAACATTTAAAAAAGTCTCTAAGTTGGCTACATTTCGCCAAAATCTCGCCAAGCGTTATGGACGTAGAAATAAGTTATTCTTATAGCAGATAAATGACTATTGGCATTCAAATACCAAAGTATTAGTCAAAGTATCTTTGTCATGAATGGAACCAGCTAGATCCCCGTGAATGATGTCACCCAATTTATCGCATGGTATTACATATGAAAAGTGAACATGTTTCTTAACAGTTAATTTTTTTTTAATTTATGGGATTTTTTGATAAATTTATTTGAAAAATGTGCAATATCTGGAGAACGGTTCATGCTAGCATTTTAAAGTTTATGTCAATCGTTTTCTGAGAAAAAATTACACAAGAAATGTCCATTTGCGTAACTGTATTAATGGTTTTGACTTTTTGATGATGTTTCCAAAATTTCACGCTAAAATTTAGGGGGGTTCTGAACATTCGATTATATTTAAAAACAAGAGGCTTCCAGTATTCACGGATTGAAATTTAGGCGCCAAATATCACTCGAATAGCTCCATTCGTTCGTGATATATCATCTCCACAGACTCACTGACACACACACACAGACATCACCTCAAAAATATTTGATTCGTGATCAGGGATGCTTGAAACGTGATCTATCGTCGAAAACTCGAAATCGAATTTTCGACCCCGTCACAATATTTCCCTTATACATTATACTATGTATATAAGGAAATTAATATTATGGGTGTTATTTTGTGCAATTAAACTCAATTTAATGAATTATCGAAGGAATAAAGGGACTGTGAATATAATAAAGGGACTGTGAATATTTTCCCTGCAGACATGACTGTCTGCAGGGAAAGTCATGTGCTGCCCACATCAGATTTTTTTATTCGGTAGAGTTTGCATTTCTCAATAGAAAATATGAACTGTAATAAAATAAAATTAGGTTATTTTCACAGTATACTTTAAAATGTTTTATTTCGAGTTAATATATTCCATGCCGTGTCAAAAATCGGAGAGCGAATTTCCAACTCCTTCACAGCTTTATTTCCTTTAACTTTTAAGCAGATTTAAAGTCTTAAATCATCGTAAATCGATTTGGCGATTTACTTTGAAAAGCACATCTGAATCAAAGTCACTTAATACGTGCCTATCCAGCAGATTTTTTAAAAAAGATATTTCTCAAATTCTGCATAAAACTTAAAGGAAATGAAAAGAAAAGAGGACCGGAACAAACTTGGCACTTCCTTCCCAAAGTTTGTTTTACAAAAGACATTCTATATCCCCCTTTTCTTATTTTGAAGAAAAAAAAAATATGCTAGAAACACGAGAGGGTAAATATTTATTTCTGTTTGTATTTGGAGAAAAGTTGTGCCTTCCTTCTTGTGGAAGAAGTAACTTGACATTTATTTTAGTCTATCTGAAAATTTATCGGTGCAGCAATTTTTTTTTGTTAGTGTATTTATTTTAAAGCTCCATAGAGGAGTAATTTTCCATGTTATTGTGCTTGTAATGAGTTTTGATCTTAAAATCAGTAAATAGCTTTCTGTTAGCAGTTACAGCAGCAGTTACAGCAGCAGTTACAGAATAGCAGTTACAGAACTTACTCCGAATTTTTGGAGTTTTTTTTTCAAGTTAGAGAGCGTTAAGATAGTGCATAAATATTGATGGATATTCATGAAGGTTTATATTCAGCTTTGTTATTAAGAAATATAGAACTAGATAGAATTTTTTTTTAATTCGAGAGAGAACTTTGAATTTTATTTTAAATTTTGTATTACTTTCCTTATATACAATAATGTATAAGGAAAGTATTGCGACGGGGTCGAAATTTGAATCCGAGTTTTCGACGGGAGAGCACATTTCAAGCATCCCTGATCACGAATCGAACATTTTTGAAGTGGTGTGTGTGTGTGTGTGTGTCAGTGAGTCTGTGGAGACGATAATTGACGAACGAATGGACCGATTCGAATGAAATTTGGTACAAAAATTACAATCCGTAAACACTGGATGCCTATTGTTTTTATACGCAATCGAATGTTCAGAACCCCCTAAATTTTTGACTGAAAAATTGTCAAAAAATAAAAACCTCTAATAAAGTTACGCAAATAGACTTTGCTTATGTAATATTTCCTTAGAAAACGATTGACATAAACTTTAGAACGCTAGCATGAACCGTTCTCCAGAGATTGCACATTTTTAAAAAAAAATTATCAAAAAATCATATAAAATAAAATAAAAATATTTCCTATTGAGAAACATGTTCACTTTTCATATCTAATACCATGCGATAAATTGGGTGACATCATTCTCGTGGATCTAGCTCGTTCCATTCATGAAAAAAGGTGCTTTGAGTGATACTTTTGTATTTGAATGCCAATAGTCATTTATCTGTTGTAATAATTACTTATTTCTCCGTCCATAACGCTTGGCGAGATGTTGGCGACGAATTTGGTGGAATGTCGCCAACTTGGCGACTTTTTCAATGTTGCTAAATTAACGAAAAACTCGCTAAATCGATGAAAAAGACGACACATTGACGAAAATTCAGTATCTTGGAAAGAATATAAATATCTACTATAATAATTATTTTTTTTACTGTAAAAGTAATGAATTCATTGCATTTTATAAGGAAAGTCATGTGCTGACCACGTCAGATTTTTTTTTAACACGACAGCGTCCGACGAAATTTGGCATAGTAGAGTTTATTTATGGCTCATTGATCACGGGACATAATAGTTTCAATTATTGTTTAGAAATACATTGATACAATTTTTTTTGTTCCTGATGTCATTAACCCTCCTTGGGGGGGGAGCAAGTTACCCCCCCCCCGGAGTGTACATTGTCAAGTATGGTATAAATCGATTTTTTCAAGCCTTTTAAATTTAAGGGTAACACGATATAGTTGTAATCATTTGGACCCCCGAAACCGATTTTTCAAAATTTTCTTTGTAAAATTTGAAAAAAAAAATGAGTTTTGGAATGAGAAAATTTAGTGGAGCAAATTTATGCCACATGGTATATTTTCTTGATATCATTGCAGGTACCAGCTATTATGTGATGACGATGCAAAACAAGTATGAACTAGGTTCAGGAATTCCGTTATCTGCAGTAACGGCGTCCCACACGTTTTTGCATTTGTTCACCATTTTAATTTAAGGGGACGGTGGACGTTGAAATTTTATTTATTTATTTATTGATTTAGAAACGTGAAAATTTGTATAAATATTCCTCTTAACATTATGCAATAGCATTAAATTTTGTTTTTCGATTTTGTTATAATTTTGTATTTTTTTTTAATTAATTTTTTTTTAACGAAAATTTGAAAATTCTCCTTGCGTGCCATTTGTTCACATTTTTGATTAATTTTACATTATGATCACTCAAAAATACATTATGAACGAATTTGGGTATTCGTTTTTAAATCCCTTAGAAAGTTAATTTTTTAAAAATATTTTTCTACATTGAAACTTAATTTTCATCATTTAATTAGGTTCTTTTTTTTATTCACTTTTAATTACCTTAATAAAGTTCAATTATAAAATGCATACCCAGTTTCATTAAAAAGTATAAGAGGTGTCTTCTTGCCAAATTTCATGCATCTCAGATAAAATTTAAGACTCACTGAGCATTTTCAGAATGTAAAACCTTTGAAAATTCCGTTTCGAAAAAAAAATGCATTCAACCTTTTGCTTACGGATGGGACAGCGTCCATCCCAAACGAAGAACCTCCCAAAAACACAGGTATTTGACATACACTGTCCCAAACAGTTCGATCCCTTTTGCTGGCATTGGCGTCCATGGAAATCGCTGACAGAAACATTGCACCTGCTGCAGCAGGTGCAATGTTTTAATGGTATGCCAAATACCTGTGGTACAATACCAATGGTATGTGTTCAATGGTATGTCAAATGCCTGTCTTTTTGGGAGGTTCTTCGTTTGGGATAGACGCTGTCCCACCCGTAAACAAATGTTAAATATATAAAATAATGTTATATATTAAAACTTTTTTTAGTCGATTTTTGCTCATTTTAACGTCCACCGTCCCTTTAACATTTTAATGCTATTTTCATCAATCTCCCGAGCCGAAACGTGGTTATGTTTGGAAGACAGCATGAAGTTCGTTCTCTGATAAAGGGAAGGTTACTTTCACCCGAACGGCTTTGTCTTGCCAATCGAAAGTGTTAACAATTTCAAAATTAACAATAATTAATAATGCTAGTTTGAAGAACAAAACAATACAGGTAATTTCAGAAAAATATCTGCACTGTAACTTTCTAGTCGGTTTCATTCATTCATATTTCGTGTTGTAGTTCTACTTGTATTACAATCACTATTAGAAGAGAAAAAATCAGATGTGGCCAGCATATGACATTTTTTACAGATTCATTCATTTTCTCTTAATAATTCATTGAGTATAATTGCACAAATTAACACGCATAATTATTAGTTTCCTTATATACAATAATGTACATGGAAAGTATTGTGACTCGGACGAAAATTCAAATACGAGTTTTCGACGGGAGAGCACGTTTCAAGCATCCCTGATCACGAATCGAACATTTTTGACGAGATGTCTGTGTATGTGTGCGAAAGTATGTGTGTGTGTGTGTGTGTGAAAGTATGTGTGTGTGTGTGTGTGTGTGTGTGTGTGTGTGTGTGTGTGTGAAAGTATGTGTGTATGTGTCAGTGAGTCTGTGGAGACGATAACTGACGAACGAATGGACCGATTCGAACGAAATTTGGTACAAAAATTACAATCCGTAAACACTGGAAGCCAATTGTTTTTATACGCAATCGAATGCTCAGAACTCACCTAAATTTTCGAGTGAAATTTTGAAAAAATCGCCAAAAAATCAAAACCTCTAATAAAGTTACGCAAATTGACATTTCTTATATAATGTTCCATTAGAAAACGATCGACAAATTTTAGAACGCTAACATGAACCGTTCTCGAGATTTTGATCATTTTTTTGAAAAATTTGCAATAAGTCATATAAAATAAAAAAAAATATTTCCTATTGAGAAACATGTTCACTTTTCATATGTTCATATGTAATACCATGCAATAAATTGGTGACATCATTTTCGTGGATCTAGCTCGCTCCATTCATGAAAAAAGATACTTTGAGTAATAATTTTGTATTTAAACGATAATATTCATTTATCTGCTGTAAGAATAACGTATTTCACCGTCCATGACGCTTGGCGAGATTTTGGCGACGAATTTGGTGGAATGTCGCCAAATTGGCGATTTTTTTTATATGTTGCTAAATTAACGAAAATCTCGCCAAATAGATAAAAATGACGCTAAATCAATGAAATGACGACTAATTGAAGAAAATCCAATATCTTGGAAAGAATATAAGTATCTACTGGAAGAATAACATTGTTTTTTACTGTAAAAGTAGTAAATTCATTGCATTACATGACGAAAGTCATGTGTTTCCCACATCAGTTTTTTGTTTTTAATATCGAAAGAGGCTGGATGACTGTTCATAAGAGCACTATATCTCATTTGGTAAAATGCAGATGGTAAATATGCAAATACCGATTTAAAGATTTCCTTTGGAAGACTGGTGTCAGTTCAGGGACATGGGTGTCTTTTCAGGGACACGGGTGTCAGTTCAGGGACAATAACATATTCACTGAATTGTCTTCACTGAATTGTCTGTCCACAGAATTCCCGAAATTGAACTGCAGAGCTTTCAAATAATAATAATAATAATAGAAAAAATCGAACAAACTATTTTACTTCACTTGCTATGTACAACAAATTAAATGCGGATTTTCTTCACATTCTAATACGCACACTGAAGAAATAAAAACAGGTAAACAATTTTCTGCTGACGTTGTCTTGTAGAAGTGAGACAAGAAACTGATAAGAAAATAAAATGATTTCAAGTTTCTCAGTTTGAACTCAAAGATGCATGGAAATTTGTTTCTGTGGTAGATTGCGAAAAATACATTTCTGGATCTAAGGTGCGGACTCGTATCAAAACTTAATTAAAAAAATTAAGGTTTAAAACTACTATCTTCCGTTAAACTTGCTTTAGTTATAAGAAAGCTCCAAATTTGTTATTTTTTCCGTATGATATACAAATTTGGTAATATGTAGCGAAAGTCATATGTTGGACTTACTATATTTTTTTAGATATCGAAATATAACTGATCAAACAAGCGTTATATCCTATTTCGTAAAATGCAGAAGGAAAATATGAAAATAGCCTTTATGCAAAGCAATATGCAAAAGATTTCCATTGAGAAACGGGTATCAGTTCGGGGACAATAACACCGGACTCATTCACTGAATTTTCTGTCCCCAGCATTCCTGAAATTGAACTGCAGAGCTTTCAAAGAATAATAATAAAAAGAAGAATTCGAACAAACCATTTTACTTCACTTGCTATGTAAAGCAAATTCAACTCGGCTTTTCTTCACATTCTAATACGTACACTGCAGAAACAAAAAGAGGGGAACCATTTTCTGCTGCCATTTTCTTGTAGAAGTGAGACGAGGAAATGATAAGAAAACAAAATAATTCCAAGTTTCTCTTTAAACTCAAACAAAGATGGACGGAGATATGCTTCTGTGGAAGATTGCGAGAAAGACATTTTTCGATAGAGGACAAAAATATTATCATTCCAACACGTGACTTTCTCTACATTTTAACAAATATCGATGTTCTAAAACAGTGTTATTCAAAGTATGTTTTCCGGAACTCTTAGGGTTCCACGACTTGATACCTTCGTGTAAACCTTCTTAAATATTAACAAAAACTCTTAAAATCTGAATGCATAATTTGGATCACAATGGATGAATTTGATGGCAGAACCTCAAGATGAGAAAATTTTAAAAAAGTTCCCCGGTTTAAATGTTTGAAAAAACTCTATTGTAAGAAAAGAAACAATAGTACAAATAAGTGCCTTATCATAACTAAATTTCGCCCAAATCGTACCACTAAATAAGGAGATTGGAGGAGAACTGTATTATAAACGAAAGCCTTTTTATAACCAGATCGTACTAAATTCGCATTAGTATATTTCAATGTCGTGGGAGAACAATAACGCAAAACATCTGATGTGGGCAACACATTACTGTCCCTACAGACTCAAATTCTTAGTTGCACAAAGTAATACAGGTACTTATTTGAAATTACTTGAATTTTCAGTTTTACCTAAATTTTTGTTTTCATTTGGCTATTGGATATATTTTTAAAGGCGATTTGGGAAAAATGTGGAAAAATTCAATTATCGCTAGAATGAGTTTTAGAGTTATGGAGTTGATCTTATTCTGTTTATAATAAAAAATTACGTTTAAAACAAGCATTTGATTGATACATTTGAGGGTAGGTAGTTTTTAATTCTAGATTTTTGCGGGTTATTTAGTAAAGGAAAGGCTGGTTTTATTTTTGCTAATCGTACCAAAATCAAATCAGCAACGAGGTAACTCAGGAGTAACTTATTAACCAAGTTTTGTGGAAGGTAGTCATTTAGTTTTTTTAACTAGAGAGAATAATTATATTGCACAGACAGGCAGACAGATACACAGACGCACAGATAGACACACAGACAGACACACAAACGCACAGACAGACACACAGACGCACAGACAGACACACAGGCGCACAGACAGACACACAGGCAGACACACAGGCAGACACACAGACAGACAACGCATAGATGCCACGCTAAAATAATTTATTCGGGTTTCAGACAGCTTGAAACATGTAGATCCTTCGAAAACACCAGTTGCGATTTCCGACATGATTTTAATGCTATCCCCATACATTACCGTATAGTGTAGGGAAAGTTATAAGTGCCTTACACAGATCTCACTAAAATCGGATTAACAAATTTTTATGTTGTGGGAGAACAATAACACAAAAGTGTGTTTTTCTCCTATTTATACAAACAAATGCATAAAACTCTTTACCTCAAAATGAGTTATAAAGTTTTACAATATCCTTGGTCGCAAATATCTGCAGTGCTCATAGTCTAGGATACGTGCTAGGAATTTAATATGTAAAATATGTCGGCATCTTTGACGTAAAATCTATAGGTATGTGTGCCGATTCTACTATTTACTTCAATCCTTTTCCTATTTACTTCGATTTCAATTCCATTTTACTTGGACGGATTTAGCTTAAATAAATATTTTTCTCCATTGCAATCCAGAGGTCATGGGTGAAATCTATTTTCGCATTTCAAAAGCTTTACTCTAACCTTGTTTGTGGAGCAGTCTCAATATTGAAATCTATTAATTGAATTTTTATGGAAGTTTTTTTATGAAGTGAAATTTTTATTGAATCTTTATGAAATGTCTTGACTTCAAATTTTTATGAAATTTTGAATTAAAGGGCAAAAATTATAATATTATGGACGAGCAAGGTAAAGTGCATTCTCCATTCCTAACGAAGCGAAATCAACATTTGCCTGAATTTTGTGATCCAATTTGCTCAAAAACTTGCACACTTATGTAAAAATATATGAAAATTTGCACACATATGTAAAATTATATATGGAAATTTGCATATATGAAAATTTGCATGCATGTGTAAAATTATATACAAAAATTTGCATATATGAAAATTTGCATACATATGTAAAATTATATACGAAAATTTGTATATATGAAAATTTGCATACATATGTAAATTATATACGAAAATTTGCATATATGAAAATTTGCATGCATATGTAAAATTATATACGAAAATTTGCATATATGAAAATTTGCACACATATGTGAAATTGCATACAGATGTGCTGAAATGCAATTTCAATAACGAAAACGATCTATAACAAGGCGAAACGCATATTTTTAAACCGCGCATGCTCACTACGCTTTGCACAATTAACAGCACACATTCGTAAAATTGTACACAGATGCGCTGAATCACAATTTTAATAATGATAACGAACTATAACAAACGCGAAACGCCTATTTTTAGACCGTGCATGCTCACTATGCTTAGAACAAATAACAGCGCACATATGTAAAATTGCACACTGATGTGCTGAATCACAATTTCTATGAAAACGAACTATAACAAAGCGAAATGGCTATTTTTAAACTGCGCATGCTCACTACGCTTCGTACAATTAACAGCACACATACTTTAAATCGCACACAGATATGCTGAATCACAATTTCGATAATGCAAACGAACTATAACAAGGCAAAACGCCTATTTTTATACAGCGGGTGTTCACTATGTTTAGTACAAATAACAGCGTACATACGTAAAATTGCACACTAATGTGCTGAATCACAATTTCAATAATGTAAACGAACTATAACAAGCTGGAACGCCTATTTTTAAACCGCGCATGCGCACTACGCTTCGCACAAATAACAAGTAAGCAACAACTTTTAAACATCTAATCAAAGTGTGTGCATTTGCATTCATTGTGATTTTACCATGCTTCTGTATATTAAATGCGTTTTTGGGGATTTAAATGTGCTAATTTGATTTCATTATTTTCCACTATTCTGATTTGTTTAATTTAATATTCAAATTCTAAAAACTTATAGGCTCTTTAGTACTAGCATTCTCAAATATTGCAATTAATTTTTTACACTTCTAATTTCATAATTATTTGTTAAATTAAATTTTAATTTGAATTAATCAAATTATTAAATTAATCAATTTTAATTTAAATCAAAGAGATACACATTCTTGCTTATTGTTCATAGTTAGCATTTTTAGTTTTTGAGATATAAATATTACAATCTTGAGAAACGGAAAATTTTTAATCTTCTTCAACTTGATGAGACAATTAATCAAAAATAATAAAAACTTAAAAAGTGTATATGGATTTTAAAATTAAATTTCCTCATAAACATTTTTGTTGTTTACTATTTATATCTAGTTTTTATTGTTTCGAAGATATTTTGAGTGAAAGGAAGAAAAATGAAAGTAAAAACTCATTTGGATATATATTTTATAAGTTGTTTCAGAAAAATAGCTCGATCCAAATTCCAATCATATGCACACTTATAAGGCTTTCAAAGAGCTACACTTCTTGCTTTTTGTTCATAGTTAGTACTTTTAGTCTTTAAAATATAAACATTACAAACTGGAAAAACGAAAAATTTCCAATCTTCCACAACTTGAAAAACGATTACTCGAAAACTATAAAAAAATTATAACAACAACGACAACAAGTAATAATAATGAAAATAGATTTAATAACTGAATGTCCTAGTGCATTTTTGTCGCTTACTATTAATATCTATCTTTTATAGTTAAGATATTTAGAGTTTAAGAGAAATGAAAACAAAAACACTCGCTCGGATATATACTTTTTTAAATACTTTTGAAAAGAAATTTAAAAATATTAAAATATTGAATTTTTTTTATATATATTCATAATCTGGACCCTATTTGTGAAATAAACCAGAAAAATAAATTATATTTTTATCTATTATCTCGTAGGTATAAGCGTACAAAGTGTTTACATTTTTCATAACACTTCTTTTTCCTGCACAGGAACCCTAAGCATAGATGTTATTCATATAAATATAGATGCTAAAAGTTAATAACTCTTAATTTAATTATTTGATAAAATATCTAAAACTTTATTTCTGAAAGTTAAACACTTTGTTAGTATTTTCAGCATATATGGCAAAAATACGTCCTTCAAATCTAATATGCCACATATGTCTCGCTAACCTTCAGGGAGAATCTACATATAAGCCAAGTCTTATTTACTTTCATTTTATTCCTGTTTGCTTCGATTTCAATTTTATTTTGCTCGGAAGATTTATATTCAGATAGGATAAATACTGAATTTCCGCATGAGCCTATAAGGCCACAGTTGAGATATTTGTTTTGCCTTTGAGTTCCATTTTATCAATATTGTTTGTTGATTCAAACCTGAATATTGAAATCTTTAAACTGATTTAGATTGTAAAATATTTGTAGTTTTATGCATAACTAAATTAATTTTAATGCTGATTTAGAAACTTAATGCCTTTATGAAAAATGCTCCCATTGCAGATCATAGTATACAGGGTGATTGAAAAAAGATGAACCAAATATTACGAGATGATAGTACACAACAAACTAAGCATTTTTCGTCATAATTTACCGGGTCGGAAATGAAACGCAGAGGCGCCAATGAGCGCTTAATGGTGAAACCAATGAGTTGAGGTAAAAACACAATGACGTTATAAAATTACATTTAATAAACAATAATTATAGTAATAGCTCAAAAGAGCGACCGACAATCTAAATGCACTACTCAGAGCGGCGACGTTGGGGTTGGCGAACTCTCTCGAACAGACCACGTAAGTCGCGCACTTCGGCAGCAGCGGCCGAAATTCTGGCGACGAGTTCTTCTTCAGATTCAAGGAAAGTATCATAGACGAGACTCTTGAGATATCTTCACAAAAAGAACTGAAGACAACAAATGGGGCGATCTGCCTCTCAAAAGTTGCAGCTGCGAATAAGTGCTGCAAACTGATAAGGCCGTGCATTTGGTGTTACGAAAATTTGCATAAGGGTTCTTCGTCTTCCCCAGATGAAACTTGCATATGTGGTTTTCTTCTTCAACAGAAAATAACAACCAGAATGACGCTTTTAAGTTTGCGGAGTGATCACTTCCCAAGGAGTAAGCTCTCTGTTACGCCTTTACGTTTCATTTCCGTTCCGGTAAACTGTGATGAAACATGCTTGGTTCGGTGTGTACTACCACCTCTTAAAATTTACACCATCTTTTTTTAATCACCTGTATATGGAATGGTTCGCGTAATTTAGCGCTCTTCAACACAGAATTGTAGATAAATGCAATAGAATCAGTAATATATATTTTTTATTTCTAGCAGTAGAACTTAATATAATGGTCATTCGCCAATTAACCGGCAGTAGTATGAACCATGTAGCCGTCACATGACGTTGCCACGGCGCACCAGTGGGGGTGGAACACACTACGCCCAACAACACAGCATTCATGTCTGCAGGTGGGACCAGAACCCACGACCGGCAGCCGAGCGAGCAGGTGGAAATTCTTGCTTGCCTTGACCACTCAGTCACCGATAATATATTAAGAGCAAAAATAAATTTAATGTCTTCATCTACATAACAGTGTAGCATGGAGAAGTAAAAATCAATTTTAATCGCACACGAAATTGAATGAAATTGAGGGTGTCAGCAAATTCAATGTAAAACGATACTATACAGGGTGTCCAGTGCTATCGGTGCCCAATGGCTGTTTCCTCAACCGTTAGTCACAGAGATATACTTCCAATTGCAAAAATGTTTCAAGATTTTAAAATCTATTATCTTAGAAACAGTTTTAATCAATAAATACATTTCTGAAAGAAATGCGAAATATAAATTTTTATACGGTCCCCCGATCCTACCAATTATATTTAGGAAAATCATCCTCATACAATTTTATGTTAAAAAAAAATCTTCCTTTTACGACCAAAATTTACTGATTTATGAAGCATTAAACTTTATGACTTAAGTCGCTTTTCCACGCATAAAAATCTGATGTGAGCAGCACATGACTTTCCCTGCAGACTTATATTAACGTTCTCCTTATTTTGATTAAATTTATTTCACTTTTATTTGAGCATACGTAGTTCTTTAGTATAGATTTTGACGATTTTGCGAGCCATTTTGCAAAAAAAGGCGGGTTATTTTTTTCTGAATCATACCAAAATCTAATCAGCACCAGGGTGACCCACAAGTGACTCATCTACCGAATTTTGTGAAATTCGGTCCATTAGTTTTTCAGTTAGAGTGGATACAAACTTTTGCAGGCCATTTCGCAAAAAAAAAAAGCGGGTTCTTTTATCCCGAATCATACCCAAAACTAATCAGCACCAGACTCGCCCACAAGTGACTTACCTACCAAATTTTTTGAAATTCGGTCGATTAGTTTTTTAGTTACAGTGGATACAAAATCTGCACAGACGGACACACAGACAGACACACAGACAGACACGCAGACACACAGACAGACAGACACACACACAGACGTCACGCTAAAAATGGTTTTTTCGTATTCTAGAGGTCTTGAAACGTGTAGATCCGTCGAAAACTCGAGTTGCGATTTCGACATGATTCCAATACTTTCCCTATACATTACTATGTATTGCAGGGAAAGTAAAATGTCCCGTTTCAGGCAACCAACCAATCAGGGACCGTATTGACCATTTCTCAGCACAAAAAGTGCTCCAACTTTAAACAGCTATAAGTGGGTCAATTTTGGTCGTAAAAGGATGATTTTTTTTTTATTTTGCATAAAATTGTATAAGGATGATTTTCCTAAATATAATTGGTAGGATCGGGGGACCGTATTAAAATTTATATTTTGCATTTCTTTCAGAAATGCATTTATTGATTTAAACTGTTTCTATGATAATAGATTTTAAAATTTAAAACATTTTTGCAATTGGAAGTGTATCTCTGTGATTAACGGTTGAGGAAACAGCCATTGGGCACCGATAGCATTGGACACTCTGTATAAATCTAACCATTGTCAAAAATTGATATTACTCAAAATTTATGCGGGTGTAAGCAGATTTTGAATTGAATCTGTTTATAACATCTTCGATAAGGTTCAATTTCGTGTTTGATTAAAACTGATTTTTTACTTTTCTGTGTGCCACTATTGTGTGGGGTCACGGATGTATCAGTTAAAGATTGTTTTTCTTTCCACATAATTTATATTTCACTTTTTAGTTTCCACTTCTTTTTTACTTTTCACACTTATATAGTATTTTACATGGATTTCTGTGTTAAAACTAGGAGAACATTTTATCTGAAAATATAGTGATTCACGAGAGAAAAAAAAATCCATGAAAATATCAAAAACATAACTATTGCGTATGTAAATGACGTAACGTAATGATGTGAATATTTGATATATGAAAATGTTCCCTGAGATAAAATGAGCCGAGTTTAAACCGAGTTTTAACTCTCTACGTGCTTTGAGAGCTGAGAACGAGAAACAACATAAAATTAACTATGTGCGGTTATACTTTGACTTAATATTCGATCGTAGATTAGATATATGAAGTGAATTTTACTTTATAGTTTGAATTATGAATCTTGCTTTATAGTTTACATAAGCCCATATTATCTGTTGTAAATGAAATAAATGAGTCTGAAAATATCGAATAAATTTATTGAACTTTTTAAGAAGTTATTTTATATAACGTTATTTACGATTTGGAGAAATTGGCATGGTTCTGTTTGTTCTTCAAAACGATGGTAATTGTAACAGTCATCAACTGTTTTAGCAATATCTGTTTAGGTCTTAGATGTGTGTTCTTGTAGAATAACGATAGTGGTGGTTTGACCATTCCGAACAAATGTTCTAATATTCTAATTTAATATCGATGATGTATCAGTCAACCCTAGAACGTGCAAGAACGTGCTTTTAGCCAATTTTTAGCCAACAAAGTTAAAGTCGGTTGCAAAATGCCTCATATGAATGAACATGAACTTGCGTATTTTAACATGAGAAATCTAATCGAATCAAAGAAGCGAAAACAGCACTGTTTGTACACGTCTGTAACTCCTTCAAAGCTATTTTATTAATCCTTCGAATAACTATCAATCTTTCAAATTCTCTTCCACATATAGAAGAAATCATTATAATTTCAGTAGCCCAATAGATAGAACGTTGGCTGTCTCGGCAGATGTATGTGGTTTTAATCACAATTGGAACATAAGTTCGTTATAGAAGGTTGATACAATACTCTCAAAATTCAGAAAGTTGATTTTTTCAGACCATGAATTAGTTTCCTTTCTCCTGAACAATTCAGATAGAATAGTAAATTAATCCTACAAAAATAAACGGAAACATAAAACAATTCCTTCTTATTGCTTTTTAAAATACGAATAATTTATCTCAACCAAACTCAAAGATAACTTATTCAACATTTGTTATTTAACAAAATTAATGATTTCCATTACTTTTCCTGACCCTAATTTGAGTTCATTTCATAAGAAATTACTGAAGACAATATTAGCTAAATATATTCCATCCGATAAATATAAAGAGCTCAAGTAAAATACTACTTTGAACTTTTACATTAAAGTTGAAATTTTTATTCTTCAATATCCAGAATTGAGTGCAATCTACCTTTTCAAGAACTTTAGTCATCTGATATGCAAATTGCAGGACTTTTTAAAGAAATAGGCGCATGCGATTAAATTAGAGTTCTAGAAAAATTAAGTATTTACAAACATAAATATCGTTGAAACTCTGAAAAGGTACTAAAAATTATATATTCGGCTTTAAAAAAAAAAAACATTTGATATTGATCGCTCATATCTTTTCCCCATACTGCAAAAATATACACCAAGTTCTACTATAATATGAAGAAATCCAACTGCCTGCAGGAAGAGGAAGTTATTTCGTTAAAAAGACTTATAACAAATATTTTATGAAGAAGTTTTTGTACGACGGTATATGGTGAAATTCGTTTCTAAAAAACACTTATACATTTATATACTCATTTCTAGACTTACTTCATGCAGTTATACGAAATCTCGTGAAAAGCAGAAGTGGCTTCTCTAGAACCGGAAGTGGCCATCCTTAGTGAAATCCCCACACTCTCCAAAATTCGATGCTGAATTCACATCAGTCAACATCTACAACCCATTTATAGCCAATTTTGAAAAATATATGTTCCAAGGGAAAAAATGAACCAGAATTGGGAAAAGAACCGGATGGGGAAACTCTTAGTAAATCCCCTGACTTCTCTGATACTTGATGATGAATCCATATCAGTCATTATCTAAGCTCTATTAATAGCCAATCCTAAGGAAAAATGTAAATTTTTTAATCGGAAGAGACATCTTCAAAACCGGAAGAGAAAATTCTTAATGAATATGAGTCCCCCTACCTCTTCCGATGCTAAATCCATATCAGTCACCACCTAAGCTTTATCTACAGCCACTCTTCAAGAAATAGATCTTTCAAGGAATTTATTTCGACCAGAAGCGGAAGTTACTTAGTGAACCACCATGCTTCCTCCAGAATTTGAGGCTGAATCAATATCAGTTGTCTTCTAAGCTATATTTTAAGACAATTTTGAAAAATAGATGTTTCAGGAACATAAATTTTTAATTGAAAATTGAATTACTAATTAATTTAAATTTATTAATTATTAAATTTATTTTTAAAATATATTTAAATTATATTTAAATGTATTAAATTTATTAATTAAATTTATTAATTTATTTATTAATGTAATTATTTATTAATTTAATTTTAATTGAGTTATTTATTAATTATTAATTTTAATTGAAAAGTATCGAAAGGGGAAATCTATAATATATCCTTCTACCTCCATAGAAATTTAATGTTGAATTAATATTAGTCATCATCAAAGCTCTATCTATCGGAGATTCTGACAAATACATGCTGCAAAAGACATTTTGGTAAAAACATTGCTATTGTTAAATTTATATTACCAACAAAATAAAGTCGATGTTTATTGCTCTTTAGTCGATGTTTATTGCTCTTTAGTCGATATTTATGGCTCTCTGAATGGAATATTCTGTTAAACTAATTTGTTTACTAATTTCTAGATATTAAAAGATAATTAACTGTTTTTATAACAATGATTACATTCACTTTAGAAGGATTATTTTTATTTTAGACAAAAACTATTTTTATATACTGTGAAATCTGAATGGTGCCATTTGATTATCAGAAAAAAAAAATACATATAAACTGGAAATCCCGATAGAAATTATTTTAGCAATCATTTTTACAATATTATTCGATATACAAATTTTTCAAAAAACTGAGAACCTTCTATTTACAGACGTACAGATTTACATATAAACCCACACACAAACACAATTATTTGAAAATGGTGTATTCGTATTGAGGGATACTCTAAACGTGTAGTTCCATCCAAATCCGAGTGTCATATTTTTTACCCAACACGATACTTTCCCTTTACACATACTATTCAATGTAGAGAAAGTAAATACAACTAATATTACCTCCAACCTGATGATCAAAAATTATAATAAACTACCTCCAACACTGAATCCAATAATCAATTGATCCCACCGCAGAAAGATGAATAAGCAATTTACACTGAACGCCCTAATCAACATTTATTTTCAAACAAAGCCAACATCAATGCATATTTCATTTACGAAATTAAGTTAAATTCAAAGCTCCTTCGAAGATAAAATGAGCTAAATATAAACGTATTGCGCCAATAAGTGAAGACTGTTGAAACAAAACGCTATTTTGAAATTTTAATTCAAAGTAGGAATTCATTTCCCTATGCCCTGCGCTTGGATAGTTGGGCAAGCTTACGTACTTTTGCTATGCAAATGAAGAATCGTTTAGAACAAAGGATTCGCTTGAATTAGTGTTCTAAAGGCGGCGTGAAATAAATTATTTATAAACGTAAATTCACGGCGAAAGAGGATGCCATGAATTCATTTGATTGGATAAATAAGAATGAGGATCTATAAAGAGAAAGCCAGCCACTTGTGAAATTATTAATAAATTAGAAATAAGACAAGATATCTATATACAGTGTTCCTAGGAAAACCCCAATAGCGTTTTAAGGAAAAGCCTATGATTGGTCACTTTATGTCTATCTATTAGTAAATTGACCATGCCCAATCTAGTAAAAATAATTGCAACGTCTCTAGCTGAGAATTTAAAAATCTGATGTAGGCAGCACTTGAGCTACTCTGCAGGCTTATATCCACGTTCTCTTCAATTTAAATAAATTTAATTCACTTTTATTTCAATTTTCTTTCTCATTTGGTAACTGGACTTATTTTCAAAGGTGGCGTAGAGAAAATACGGAAAACTAAAATATCTCGAGAACGACTAATCCTAGTGTAATGGGGTTGATCTTATTCTTTTCTTCGTTAAAAATTACATATAAAACAAGCATTTAATGGATATATTTGGGCTTACGTAGTTCTTTAATTTAGATTTTGACGATTTTTGCGGGCCATTTTGCAAAAAAAGGCTTATTTTTTCTCGAATCATACCAAAATCTAATCAGCACCAGATTCACCTACAAGTGACTTACCTACCAAATTTTGTGAAATTTGGTCCATTAGTTTTTTAGTTAGAGTGGATGCAAAATCTGCACAGACAGACAGACAGCCACACACACACAGACAGACAGACACACACACAGACGTCACGCTAAAAATGGCTTTTTCGTATTCTAGAGGTCTCGAAACGCGTAGATCTGTCGAAAACTCGAGTTGCGATTTTCAACATGATTCCAATACTTTCCCTATACATTACTATGTATTGCAGGGAAAGTAAAAATCTGATTTGGGCAGCACATGACTTTAGCTGCAGACTTATATTCACATTCTCTTTATTTTTATTACATTTAATTCACTTTTAATTCAATATTCATTCTCATTTGATAACTGGACTTCTTTTCAAAGGTGGCGTAGAGAAAATACGAAAAAATTAAAATATCTCGAGAACGGCTAGTCCTAGTGTAATGGAGTTGGTCTTATTCCTTTCTTCGTTAAAAATTACGTATTAAACAAGCATTTTATGGATACATTTGAGCATACGTAGTTTTTTATTTTAGATTTTGGCGATTTTTGCGGGCCATTTTGCAAAAAAAGGCAGGTTATTTTTTCCAAATAATACCAAAATCTACTCAGCACCAGAGTGTCCCACAAGTGACTTACCTACCGAATTTTGTGGAATTCGGTCCATTAGTTTTTCAGTTAGAGTGGATACAAGCTTTTGCGGGCCATTTCGCAAAAAAAAGGCGGGTTCTTTTATCTCGAATCGCACCCAGAACTAATCAGCACCAGATTCGCCCACAAGTGACTTACCTACCAAATTTTATGAAATTCGGTCAAATACTTTTTTTGTTAGAGTGGATACAAAATTTGCACAGACAGACAGACAGACACACAGACAGACAGACACACAGACACACACACAGACGTCATGCTAAAAGTAGTTTTTTCGTATTCTAGAGGTCTCGAAACGTGTAGATCCGTCGAAAATTCGAGTTGCGATTTTCGACATGATTCCAATACTTTCCCTATACATTACCATGTATTGTAGGGAAAGTAAAAAGTTAGGATTTCGAACTCGGCAAGAAAGGGCGATAGAAAGATAAGAGAAATGGGATAGATGAAACATAAATTAGAAATAAAATAAGATGTATACAATGTTCCTAGGAAAAACTTCAATAACTTTGTAAGGAAAAGTTCATGATTGACCACTTTGGGTCTATATATAGCAAATTGATCATGCCCGATCAAATAAAAATATTTGTATCGTCTCTAGCGGAGAATTAAAAAAGTTAGGATTTCGAAATCGGCAACAGAGTGGGATAGATGAAAACATTCATTTGCAAAGTTGCGGAGCATTGTCTGAGTAGTTGTTACATACCGACCATGAAACTGTAACAGAAGGCATTTATTTTGCACAGTATTGTTATTGGGGAAATGCAGCCCTATTCAGAAATGCTAAAATGGACCACACTTACATGCGTAAGAATGTGATCCTGTTCAAAATGTCGTCTGTCAGCAACAATGCGCATTTGAATTCAAGAAATAATATCACCGTGAACTTTCACAAGCATTCCAGGTATCATAGTGTTACAGTGCCTGTTATACTACTTTTTGACAGGTTTTTATTGTCTTCTATATATGCGTTTCGTATTCCAGGTATCATCGTGCTACGGTTTTTATTATACGACTTTTTGACAGGTTTTTATCGTCTTCTATATATGTGCTTCGTGTTCCAGGTATCACCGTGCTACAGTTTCTATTATATGACTTTTTGACAGGTACTTGTCTTCTATATATGTGTATCATGTTCCAGGTATCACCGTGCTACAGTTTCTATTATATGACTTTTTGACAGGTATTTGTCCTCTATATATGTGTTTCATGTTCCAGGTATCACCGTGCTACAGTTTCTATTATATGACTTTTTGACAGGTATTTGTCTTCTATGTATACGTTTCGTGTTTCAGGTATCACTGTGCTACATTTTCTATTATACGACTTTTTGACACGTATTTATTGTCTTCCATATATGCGTTTCGTGTTGCAGGTATCACCGTGCTACAGTTCTTATTATACGGCTTTTTGACAGTTATTTATTGTCTTCCATTTATATGTTTTGTGTTCCAGGTATCAACCCGCCACAGTTCCTGTTATACGACTTTTTGATAGGTATTTATTGTCTTCCATATATGCGTTCCGGGCGTTCCTGATGTCGATTTTGCAATTGACATTTTTTTTTATCTCGCTTTGTTATCTAGTATTACTCCAACTTAGTAAATTCTTCGCTAGGAGCCCCACAATTGCATTTATTTGGACGAGTATGGCCACTTTAATTCAGATAAACCTAACATGTACATTCATGGACCTTTCCTTACGAAGTTATTGGGGCATTCCTAGGAACCTAAACTACACAGGACAAGCTGGTTTTCACTTTCAGTGCAATACATGGGTTATATAAAATATGAATATTTTATCACTTTGATCCACAAAATACCTTAAACACCACCTATTTAAAAAATATACATTATAAAAATTCATCATTAATTAGCATATTTTACATATTGCACAATTTAAGCTAGATTCATTACAGGAGCTTTGCTTCCGATAAAATGAACAAAATATAATATGGTTAATATATAAAAATTGTTGAAGCAAAACGCCATTTCGAAATTTTAAAATCACATCAAATTTCCTCTTCCCGATACCTAGTGCTTTGATTGCTGGGAAACTCTGCACACTTTTTACTATGAAAATGAAGCATCCTATTGAACAAAGGAATGCCATCGCTTGATTTAGTGCTGCAAGGAGACGTAAAATATTATTTATAAGCGTAAATTTAGGGGGAAAGCAGGTACTATGAAGCAATTTGATCTGATAAATAAGAATGAGAATCTAACCGACATAAATCATATTATTTTACAATGTTATATATATATATATATAAATATATATATATATAATATATATATATATATATATATATATATATATATATATATATATATATATATATATATATATATATATATATATATATATATATGTATATATATATATATATGTAACATTAGAAAATGATATGTCCCCGTTTATCCATTTCTTCTATGAATCACTTGTTTAGTAAGAATTTTCATCTATCTTTACTTCATGTTCATATTCTGTTATGCTTATACGGGTGGTTGTTCTGTCTCCTGCTTTGACTCGCTGGACGGGTCTGGGAGTGTCGCAGTGAACGTTCGTCTGCCTCCTAGGTAGTATTTCGTCATGTTCGTTCCGGTGCTTCTAGAATTTTTTGTGCTGTTGAGGTTAAGCGAATGCACGTCGTGAAAGAAGAAGGGTTCTTGCCACATGGTAATACAAATTTTCTTAATGTTTCTTATCTTCATTTTTTCATCTTTTGGTGGCTGTAGTCTGAGTTTGGACATTTTTAGTAATGTACTATTGTCCAATATGAAACAGGCATTTGTTTGGGTTAATTAGAATTAAATACTCAGACCTGAAGATGAATTTAATTTTTTTTAATCTTCGAATTTGGGCTGGTGCTGATTTTGTCTATTATCGGCATTATGGCCGTAGTTTTGCTTCTATGGTGATGTTAATATTTTACGATTACTTGAATTAACTTCTTTTTAATATATATATATATATATATATATATATATATATATATATATATATATAACGTTATAAAAATATCTATGGGTTGGAGAGACATGTGGTTTGCAGTTTGATTCACCGTAGTGGGGGATTTTGTATGGCATAAAACAAAAATAGTTCAAAATCTCGACACTAGCTGCTGCAGATAAAGCCATGGAGGTGACTTATGCATATCGCTCACGCAATGCAAAATTAGGATCAGACAAAAACATTATTGAATACCACCCCACACGGCACGTCAAGTGATGGAGTCAACGTTTGGCGCCGATCGCCTATTGAGCAAGCATATCACACATGAGTGGCCTGTGAGATCCAAAAGATTTCACACCCTGTGATTTTTGGTTGTGGGGATACCTAAAATCACGGGTTTATAGAGAAAATCCCCAGTTCTTACCAGCACTGAAAGACGCCTTACGGCAAGAGGTAGCAGCCATTCCCGTTGATATGCTGTATCAGCGGTAATACCGCGACTGCACTCAGTACTGGAATGTGGTAGTTGTTGTTGTTGAGACCCAGACCGTCCGACCTACCAGAAAGGTGTAAGGTAACTGTTTGGACAGCCGGGAAGTGCCACCCAATTTAGACCGGAACCCAGTGGGGGAGGCATCCACAGGGACCGTACCCTCCTTCCCCCTACCACCAACCTCTCGGGAGGACTTACGGACCCATTTGTTTAACGTGACCGTACTCCGCATGAACACGACGGCAGTTTTAGCAGTGGCGGGAATCGAACCCGGCCCTAATTCCCGCACGCTAACCACTGGGCTACAGCGCCCTGGAATGTGGTGGTGGACACATTGAGTACTTGCAGCTCTAAATCATGCTGAAATAAAATATCTAATTTCACAATTATTATCTCGCATTGTTTTCTTTGCAGCTGTGCCCCCTAGTGTCGAGATTTTGAACTATTATTTTTCACATGCCACCCAAAATTCCACACCACGGTGAATATTAATCTGCAAACCGCATGTCTCTCCGACCCATAGATATTTTTTATAGCGTTTTACTTCTGTTCCGAACTTTTGAATCATCCTGTATATATATTCCCTTAATATTTCATATAAATATATTTTTCAAAAAGTTTAAATGAATAAAATATAACTTCTGCACGACTTCAATCAAAAACGGAAAAACGAATGTTTTAATTGTCAGTTGTGTACTTGAATAAGGCTATATAACTTAATCCAACACCAAATTAATGGGTTTTAGATCTCATTAAAATTACTATTGACCCAGATACACAAACAATTGAAATATTTGTGCATAATTCCGCATAAATCACTGTAAAAGTTCCCATTTTCTCAGATGAATGCAAATGTAACTTTTATTTCGAAAAACTTTTGCATGTATTATTCCAAGTACATAGATGAATCCGTAATTTTTTTTCTCGATTCTTCGTTATGAATTTATTTTTTATTAAATGCTTCTTTTATCAGACGAAAATAAAATTTTAATAAAAAAAATTAGCTCTTTGTGATTCCATATCTAAAATATGCATATAAATGACGGAACTTTTGATTATTTTATTGGAGAATTGAAGCTGTGAGATTGTTCATTTAAGACTTTTATGCAGAAAAATATATTTATAAAGCCACTTTTTCTCTATTGTGTCTGTGACGTTCTTAGAGATCTAGAAAAATTATCAGTCGTAGTCATAGAATATCTGAAAAAGTTGCACTTAACAATGAAACAAGCTTGCAAAAAATATTTAATCAATAATTCCATGCATTTAGAGGTTGTTTTGGAGTACATCGATTTATAATGAAATATT
The DNA here is from genome assembly GCA_951213105.1 of Amaurobius ferox. Classification (NCBI taxonomy): domain Eukaryota; kingdom Metazoa; phylum Arthropoda; class Arachnida; order Araneae; family Amaurobiidae; genus Amaurobius; species Amaurobius ferox. The sequence goes on from OX578151.1 coordinate 51,549,877, forward strand.
TGCTTTGTAACATTTCAAACCAACTACATTTATTGTATGAGATGAGAATACGAACATTTTAATTTTTGTTTCAGTGCATTATAAATGTATGAATCCTTAAAACCTGTAATTTGCTTGCTTGTTTTCTTATTTTAGTGCATTTTCAAATAAATGTGTGAATCCTTAAAACTTGTTTTTTTTGCGTGTTTGCTTTTTACTTTCCCTACAATACATGGTAATGTATAGGGAAAGTATTGGAATCATGTCGAAAATCGCAACTCGAGTTTTCAACGAATCTACACGTTTCCAGACCTCTAGAATACCAAAAAGCTATTTTTAGCGTGACATCTGTGTGTCTGTCTGTCTGTGTGTGTGTGTGTGTGTCTGTCTGTCTGTCTCTCTGTGTGTGTGTCTGTCTGTGTGTGTGTGTCTTTCTGTCTGTCTGTGTAATGTATGTATCCACTCTAACTCAAAAACTAATGGACCGAATTTTATAAAATTTGGTAGGTAAGTCACTTGGATATGACCCTGGTGATGATTAGTTTTTGGTACAATTCGTGAAAACAGAATCCGCCTTTTTTTGCGAAATGGCTCGTAAAAATTTAATTTATCCGCCGCTCTAGCTAAAATACGAATTTACCAAATTTCACAAAATTTGGTAGATAAGTTACTTGTTGGATATTCTGGTGCTGATTAGAATTCGGTACGATTTGAAAAAGAAGAAACCGCCTTTTTTTACGAAATGGCCCTTAAAAATTTCTAGTATCCATCCTAGCTAAAATACTAATTGAAGAAATTTCACAATATTTGGTAGATAAGTTACTTCCGGGACACTCTGGTGCTGATTTTGGTACGATTCGAAAAATGACAACCTGCCTTTTTTTACGAAATAGTCCGCAAAAAGCGCAAAAATCCAAAAAAAAAAAAAAGAATACGTATGCTGAAATGTATCAATTAAATTCTTGTTTTATACGCAATTTTTGACGAGGAAAAGAATATAACACATTCTGTTATATTTTAGGACTAACCGTTCTCAAGATATTTGAGATTTCTTGCATTTTTGTTACACCGCTATCGGAAAAATGTTCAATTTCCAAATAAAAACAAAATTTGAATTGAAAATTCAAATTTAGTGTTATTAGGTACAATTAAACTCAATCTAATGGATTATTAAAGAAATAAATCGAAATATGAATTTTAGTCTGCAGGGAAAGCCATGTGCTGCCCACATCAGATTTTTTATTTTAATGCATTTTCAAATAAATGTGTGAATTCTTAAAACTTATAATTTGTTCGTTTGTGTTCTTATTTTAGTGCATTTTCAAATAAATGTGTGAATCTTTAAAACTTGTTTTTTTCCTTGCTCGAATTTCTCCCTATAGGTGTGTACTCTCCTATTACGGGACCAGGACGGGTTAAACCGATAAGATTCAAAATCGAAAGAATTAAAATGTATCGCAAAAGAAAAAGACATGTCAAATTTCAAGTCACTTCAATTTTTGGAACCTGGTCAGTTAGGGCCTCAAATATACATGCATATATATGCTCTGATCAAAGTTGAGAGTTTTATAAAAATGGTTACTGCGCAAAATACATTTAGACATTGCATTTCCCTATATTTATCCGTAAATGTGCATAAGGAATATTTGAATTCCTTACATAAATATTATAGAAAACTTTTAAGGAATCTAAGCATCGACGTTATGTTCAATAGGATGCTATATTGGAGTTTGTACTACTGATGCTCAAGTGCTCTGCACATAAAATCGAAGAATTAGAATACATGTTGATCCTATATTAACATATTTTTCGAAAAGATTGAATGAATAAAATAAAACTTATTTATAATATTAGTCGGAAAATGAAAAACTCTGTTCATTAGTCTTGAATTTTAATAAGGCTGTGTAACTTATTCAGATACCAAATTAATGGTTTATAGTTCTCGGGAAAATTGTTGTTACAACCTAAATACATAATTGACGTTTTTCTGTATAATTCCGCAATAATCACAGTAAAAGTTTCCATTTTCTCGGATGAATGTAAATATAACTTTTTATTTCGAAGAACTTTTGCATGCATTATGCGAAATATTATATAAATAAATGAATGTATTATTTTTTTCTCGATTCTTAGATATGAATACATTTCCATTGAAAGCTTCTTTCATCCCACCGAATGAAATATTAATAAAAAAAATTAGCTCTTTGTTATTCCATTTCCAAAATTTTCATAAAAATGGTGGTACTGTTGATTCTTTTATTGGAGAATTGAGGCGGTGATTTGAAAATGCCTATTTAAGACTAAAAACGTTTATACAGAAATATATATTTACAGAAGCCATTATTTCTCCCTATTATGTCTCTGATATTTCTATATCTCTAGTAAAAATTATCCGTAGTAGTTTTAGAATATCTGAAACTTTTGCACTCAACGATGAAACACGCATTAACATGCAACGGTGAAACAATGCATTAATAAATGATTTCATGCATTGAATTGTGTGTTTTGGAGTACACTAATTTATAATGAAATATTTATTTGCTTTGTAAAATTTCAAGCTAACCGCTTTTATGAGATTAAAATGTGAACATTTTATTTTTCATTTCAGTGCATTATAAATACACTCTATAACAAAAAAATCGACGAACGAAGAAGGAGTTATCCTATTGTGATAAAAATTGGTGGATGTGAAGAACATACATAGAAAAAGAAATGATTAAAATTTCAGAACAATTTAATGATTTAGAGTTTGACCGTATACAAAGGGAGGAAGTCAATAAGGCGTTGGTCCACCTCTGGCCTGGATGCAAGATGTCACCCGGCGTGGCATAGACTGATAAAGTTCACGGATGGTGTCCTGCGGAATGTGTTGCCAAATTGTCTCCAACTGTCGGGCTAAATTTTCAACATTCCGGGATGGTTGCAATCGCGTTCCCATAACGTCCCAAATGTGCTTCATGGGAGAGAGATCAGGAGACCTAGCTGGGCAAGGAAGTGTTAGGCAAGCTTGAAGACAATTCATAGCAGCATATGCCGTGTGCGGCAGGGCATTATTTTGTTGAAAAGTCAGTCCGGGGTGTCGCAAAAGGAACGGTAACACAACTGGTCGTAGAATGTTGTCAACGTACCGCGGTGTTGTCAGTGTACCAGAAATGACTCTAAATGAAAAGTCGAAATGCAGCAGAAATTTTGACCACATAGTCAGAATCGCTCCTTATATACACCTGTTGAATTCGCAGTTCCGATACGCTAGAGCTCCCACTATTTATTCATTGGACATCAAATTTTATTAATTTGCATATTCGCTCAAAATGTCTTTGCATACGAAATTTCATTACAATCGGACAACTCCTTCTTGGTGCGTCGATTTTTTTTATTATAGAGTATATATGGATTCTAACACTTGTTTTTTGCTTGTTTGTTTTCTTATTTTAGTGCCTTTTCAAATAAATGTCTGGATCCTTAAAACTTTTTTTGCTTGTTTGTTTTCTTATTTTAGCGCATTTTTGAATACATGTGTTTGAAACTTTTTTGCTTGTTTGTTTTCTAATTTTAGTGCATTTTCAAATAAATGTGTGAATCTTTAAAACTTGTTTTTATTATGTTGCTGAATTTCTCCAAAAACGTGCATTTTTTATAGTGGGACCAGGACAGGCTTGGCTGGTAAGGTTCAAATACGAAAGAATTAAAATGTACCTTAAGAGACAATGACATATCAAATATCATGCCACTGCAATTTATAGAACCTGGTAAATTAGGGCCAAAAATGTACATGCCCATATACTTCGATATAACTTAAATGTTTTTAAAAAATTAGTGAAAGCTAGGCCATTCTGCCAGCAAGTAATTAAAAATTATTACTTTCCCTGCAATACATGGAAATGTATAGGGAAAGTATTGGAATCATGTCGAAAATCGCAACTCGAGTTTTCGACGGATCCACACGTTTTGAGACCTCTAGAATACGAAAAAACTATTTTTAACTTGTTGGCTCTGTGTGCGTGTGTGTCTCTGTCTGTCTGTGTGTGTGTGTGTGTGTGTCTGTCTGTATGTATGTGTGTCTGTGCAATGTATGTATTCACTCTAACTCAAAAACTAATGGGCCGAATTTCATAAAATTTGGTAGGTAAGTCACTTGGATATGATCCTGGTGCTGAGTAGTTTTTGGTACGATTTGTTGAAACAAAACTCGTCTTTATTTGTGAAATGACCGTAAAAATTTCATTTATCCGCTCTAGCTAAAATACTAATTGACCAAATTTCACAATATTTGGTAGATAAGTTACTTGTGGGACACTCTGATGCTGATTCGATTTTGGTACGATTAGAAAAATAACAACTTGCCTTTTTTTACAAAATGGCCCTCAAAAATCGCCAAAATCTAAAAAAAAAAAGACTACGCATGCTGAAATGTATCAATTAAATTCTTGTTTTATACGCAGTTTTTGACGAGGAAAAGAATATAACACACTCCATTATACTTTAGGACTAACCGTTCTCAAGATATTTGAGATTTCTTGCATTTTTGTTACGCCGCTATCGAAAAAATGTCCAATTACCAAATAAAAACAAAAATTGAATTAAAAAATGCAAATTTAGTGGTATTTGGTGCAATTAAACTCAATCTAATGAATTATTAAAGAAATAAAGAAAATATGAATTTAAGTCTGCAGGGAAAGTCATGTGCTGCCCACATGAGATTTTTTATTAATGGGATATAACATATTATAATAAAAAACAGCACTCAATCAGTCCTCGTAGCCACAACGAAAAAGGAGGTATTCCAATCTCCATTGTTATGAATAAATTGAAAATGAGTACAATATCCAGCTTCGTTTAACGTATCTGGCGTCATATGCTACTTAAAATTCCAGAATTATCCATTGTTGAAAATAAGTTAAAAATGTGTCCAATATTCAACTTCGTTTTCAGTATCTGTTGACATCCGCAACATAGAACTCCAAAATACTGCTCTATAGTAGATGGTTACTGCCCAAAATACAATCAAACATTGCATCTTCATACCGCTATCCGTAAACGTGAATCAGGAATATTTTACTTCCTCACATAAAAATTATAGGAAACTATATAGAATGTAGTCATCGATGTTATATTCAATAGGACGTTATATTGGAGTTCGTATTACTGATACTCAAGTGTTCTGTTTATATATACTCGGAAAAGTAGATTACATTTCCATCTTATAATAATATATTCTTCAAAAAGGTCAAATGAGTAAAAGAAAACTTATTTATAATATTAATCGGAAAAAGAAAATTTTAATCCTTAGTGTTGTATATGAATAAGAGTACTAAGCTTATTCAGATGCTAAATTAATGGTTTTTTGTTCTCAGGGAAATTATTATAACTTAAATACACAAACAGTTGATGTTTTGCTTCGTATTTCTGTACAAAATCCTTAAATTCCGTGTTCTCAGATGAATGTAAATATAACTTTTATTTCAAAGAACTTTTGCATGCATTATGCCGTCTTTGATATAAATGAATGCATTATTTCTTTCTCGACTTTTAGGTATGAATTTATTTCCATTAAATGGTTCTTTCATCACGCGAATTGAAAATTTTAATGAAAACTCAGCTCTTTGTCATTCTTTTACAAAAATTTACATATAAATGGCGGTACTTTTGATTCTTCTATTAAAGAATTGAAGCGGTGATTTGAAATTGTGCACTTCAAACTAAAAATTTTGATGTAGAAAAATATATTAACAAAAGCGAATTTTTCTTTCTATTATGTTTCCCATATTTTATAAATTCTAGTAAAAATCATGGGCAATAATTTTAGAGTTTCTCAAGGCGACTTGGTCTTCTATAAGCGAAAAATGATGAAAGTATTGAATGATGATAGATAAAATTTCAAAAGGTATATATATATATATATATATATAGTGACACATTTAAAATGAGTATAATAAAATTGGAAATGTTTCTATGAATTTATTTTAATTTAAAATCCAATAAATGATTTTTCAAAGTTGTTTTTTTTCAGTACGCCATATTGTCTTACTTTCCTTGCAATACATGGAAATGTATAGGGGAAGTAATGGAATTATGTCGAAAGTCACAACTAGGATTTTCGACGGATATACAAGTTTTGGGACTTCTAGAAGACGTTAAAAATAATTTTAGCGTGATATGTGCGTGTGCCTGTCTGTTTGTCTCTCTCTCCCCCTCTCTGTGTGTGTATGTGTGTGTGCGCTTCGCAATGAGTTAGAGTGGATATATATATTTTGTGGAGTTAGAGTGGATATATAATTTTGAGTTAGGGTGGATATACGAGGCTCGTCCACAAAGTAAGTTTCCCTGGGGTCGTTTACAGAAAAGAAACACAATTTCATGGAAATATTTATTGCAACAGATACAGCAAGTGTTCAGCTATTTTTCAACATATTCACCATCGGAATTGAGATATTTGTCATACCGTGGGACCAACTTTTGAATACCTGTGTCATAGAAGTCTGCTGCCTGGGATTTGAACCACTGTGTGATAACCATCTCTGCCTCTCTGTCATTCTCAAAACGCTGACGCTGACCGGACAGGAATATCTTGAGGTGTAGGAAAAGATGGAAGTCACTGGGAGCGAGGTCCGGGCTACCGGCACTAAACATCCCGCGCCGCTTGTTCTGAATGGCCCGTCGCAATTTCTGCAGTGTTTCGCAGTAACGCTCAGCAATCACAGTCTCACCTCTGGTCAGGAATTCGACGTAAAGAACGCCCCGTCTGTCCCAGAACACCATGCACATCACTTTCCGCGCCGACAACGTCTGCTTGAATTTCGTCCTACAGGGAGATCCACTGTGACGCCAATGCATTGACTGCTGCTTTGTTTCTGGGGTAATGTGGGCATAATGCGTTCCTGCACAAGCTCCACAAGGTCGTCCGTAATGATGGATGGCTTCCCACTGCGCTTCTCATCATGCACACTTTGTCGACCTGCCGAAAATTCTCTGCACCAGCGACGCACCATCTGCTGGTTCATGACGTTAGGCCCTTAGACCCGGCACAGCTGACGATGAATTTCGATCGGCGCTATGCTCTGTGCATTCAAAAATTTTATCACTGACCGCACTTCACAGTCGGCGGGAGCTGGAATAAGAGTCTTCATCTTCAACAGCTGCAGCCGTGCTACTGTGAGAACGCGGGAAGTACCGTTAGTGCATGCGCCATGCTACGGCATTGCTCTATCACGTACTCACAGTCGTTTCGCGCAATATAAGGTTTGCTAGCTGTGGGACGAGTGGGAAACTTACTTTGTGGACGCGCTTCGTATATAACCACTCTGTGATTTTTGTACCGAATTTCATTCAAATTACTCTATTTGTTCGTGAGATATCGTGTCCACAGACTCTCTCTCTCTCTCTCACACACACACACATACATAACCTCAAAAATGTTTGATTCGTGATCAGGGATGCTTGGAACGTGCTCTCCCGTCGAAAACTGGAATTCCAATTTTCCACTCCGTCACAATACTTTCCTTATACATTATGCATACAAGGAATGTAAAAAAATATTACGAATAAAAATGGGCTACGTCTGATTTGATAGAAAAGTTAGGATCTTTCAAAAGTATACCTTAGACTGGGAAGTATAGCACCTGTTCTGTGAAAACTTGGAGCAAATCATTTTGAGGTTTCATAACTTTTTTTGGGAAGGTTTTTTTTTTTACTTGGCGGGGCATTTCTTGCCATGAAGTGGTGTTTTTCTGAGACCTAAATATTTCTTGCATAAATGAACACAATATAGAATTTGCAACCTTTCTAATTAGTAACGTGAGATATTTGCACACATATAAACACATATAAACACATATAAACACATTTTACTTTGTGATCTTTTTTACATTATCATTATTTATTTGCAAACACATTTTTGTTTTTATTGTACTTGGCGGGGTATTTCTTACTATGAAGTGACGTTTTTCTTTCGACTTAAATATTTTTCCATAAATGAACACAATATAGCATTTGCAAACTTTTTAATTAGTAATATTTGACACATTGACAGTTCTATTTGGAAACACCTTTTACATTGTCATATTTTAACATTATCATCATCCATTTGCAAACATATTACTTTCCTTATATACATAATGTATAAGGAAGGTATTGTGACGGGGTCGAAAATTCGAATTCGAGTTTTTGACGGAAAAGCGTGTTTCCAGCATCTCTGATCACGAATCAAACATTTTTGAGATGATTTCTATGTGTGTGTGTGTGTGTGAAAGTATGTGGGTGTGTGTCAGTGAGTCTGTGGAGACGATATCTCATGAACGAATGGAGCGATTCAAATGAAATTTGGTACAAAAATCACAATCCGTGAATACTAGAAGTCTATTGTTTTTAGCCGCAGTCGAATGTTCAGAACCCTCCAAATTTTCGAGTGAAATTTTGAAAAAATCATCAAAAAATCAAAACCTTTCATAAAGTTACTCAAATAGACATTTCTTATGTAATTTTTCCTTAGAAAACGATTGACATAAACTTTAGAACACTAGCATGAACCGTTCTCGAGATATTGCACATTTTTAAAATAAATTTATCAAAAAATCTCTTAAATTAAAAAAAAATATATATCAACTGTTGAGAAACACGTTCACTTTTTATATGTAATATCATGCGATAAATTTGAGACATCATTCTCGTGGATCTAGCTTGTTCCATTCATGATAAAATATACTTTAAGTAATACTTTTGTATTTGAACGCCAATGGACATTTATCTGCTATAAGAATAACTTATTTTTCCGTTCATAACGTTTGGCGAGATTTTGGCGACGAATTTGGTGGAATGTCGTCAACTTGGCGACTTTTTTAATGTTGCCAAATTAATGAAAATCTCGCCAAATGGGTAAAAATGACACCAAATCAAATAAAATGACCATTAATTGAAGAAATTTTAATATCTTTGTAAGAATATAAGTATCTACTATAAGAATAACATTTTTTTTAACTGTAAAAGTAGTAAATTCATTGCATTATATAAGTAAAGTCATGTGCTGCCCACATCAGATTTTTTTTGTTTTTGTACCGGGCGAAGTATTCCTTGCTATGTAATGGTGTTTTTCATTGACTTAAATATTTCTTCCATAAATGAACACAACATAACATTTGCTAACTGTCTAATTAGTAAGGTTTGAAACATTCACAGTTCTAAGTGCAAACACATTTTACAACCTGTCTGTTTAAATTACCATATAACAAACGAGAAATTGCAGATTTCTGGTTTATTGCACAGCTCTGAAATTGATAGTGAAGTTCAAATGCGATCGATTTCGGAAAAGCCTCTGTATTTGCGACTGAACGTCCCTGAGTATAGTTCAAACACTTACATGATTGAGTAGTTGCGAATCTGTCATTGCTGTATAATCTGCTCTCGTATATACTAATACTCGTATGTACAACATACTGCTTTCGTAGTGTATGTAGTACTGACATGCACTTTTAGCCTTCTCCCTCCATTATATTCTCCGGGTATAATTAATCTACATGCGTGTTCAATTTATGTCAATAGGATGCGGTTTTTGAATTGATAAAATCAAAACTCTTTCGTAGCAAGATTTGTATAGATCTCAGTTGTTGTGTAGCAACTGAATTTACTAGAAAATTTGTTTGATGTATTTCACTTCATTTAATTAATATATATATATATATATATATATATATATATATATATATATATTTGTTTGTTTGTTCATATGACCCCTGTTTCTGCAGAGCATGAATACAGGTTCAGTGACGCCAGAAGAAGGACAGAGAGAATGACACACAAGACAAGAGTACAAAGTTTATTAATACATGCAAGCATCACTGACTAAGGTCTGAAGGGTGCAGCTTCTCATTTAACGAGGACCCAGAAGGCGGAAGACTGACTTCATCCTCAGGTAAACAACCATGCCTTACTCGGGATTCGAACCCAAGTCCACTAGACAGCAGCCGGAGACGCTATCCACTTCACCACCTGGGCGGCTTATATATATATATATATATATATATATATATATATATATATATATATATGTATATATATATATATAAGATAAAACGAAGTGTAAACGATTATACGGCGGAAATCCGCTTTCTTTAAGTGTTGGCGCAAAGCAGCACATGCACAAAAAGTATCATATAAGATTCAACTGAAAGAGGGAGAAACGACCAATTGCATAGCAAAAATGGCAGAGGGGAATTCCGACCCCTTTTTTCCGGTTAGAAGCGTGCTTTTAAGCCCGGGAAACACTCCCGGAACCAATGCCATGCAGAGGTCTATCTTCCGGAGATGTGTTAAGTCAAGGACACAGAAAAAGGTGCGATGCAAACCATCAAGATGCGACCACAAATGCAAGAGAAAGGGATGGAATGTAATCCATATCAAGTGCGTGCTGACGCTTAAATCAGAAATCGGTATCAATGTGCACCAGGGTGCGCTGTCCACACTTCTAACCGGGAAAGAGGGGTCGCAATCCCCCTCTGCCATTTTTGCTATGCATTTGGTCGTTTCCCTCTTTCATTTGAATCATATATATATATATATATATATATATATGAAATTGATATTTATAACCGAAAGCTATGCATAAACTACAGTAAGTGCCAAGACTAAGGATAAGAATAGTTGGTAACTTATCGCTATAATGGCAAAAGGGGATGAGGGGAATAATTGAGCATGGAATACAATCGAAAAGGACTAAATGTATAAGTTAATTATTAATAAATAGATATTTAAATATAAATATATATATATATAATGAAATAGCAAATATGGCTAAAATGAGAAAAGGCACTAACAATTACCTCAAGAAAATATCACGACATTGAGAACAATCAGTTGAAACGACATAATAAATCCGATGCGGGCAACACATGACTTTCCCTGCAGACTTATATCCGCGTTGTCTTTATTTTATTTAAATTTAATTCACTTTTAATTCAATTTTCTTTCTCATTTGGTAATTGAACTTATTTTCAAAGGAATTTATTTTCGTATATATATATATATATATATATATATATATATATGAAAATTTTGTGTGTCTGTTCCGTATATAAAAATAATAGTTTCGTATATAAAAGTTTATTAATAGCAGAGGTTGTTAGCAAATTTTTGTAAAAGATCTTTCCTAAAATGTATTTATTCGTGGTATTTCTGAAAATTTCATAATCAATGCCGTACCCCTAATCTTAATACACAGAGCTTTTCTCTTATCTTGGCATTTGCGAATAATTTCTCATCAATGTCATCTTCCTCTTCTGAATCTTTATCCTGTATTGTGCTTGGATCTTATTGAGGAGGAAACAATTTGAAGGCGTTGATCAATATCCATCTAAGTTTCCGATTCTTCATTACTGATGTTGAGCTGTTAGGTTGAGCCTTTGAGCTCTTTTATTTTTCTCTAATTTAACATTTGCTTCATCTTCTTTTAAAAATTGAGCATATTTAAAACAGTTCTTAATTGTCTGTTCTGACACTTGGTCATGTGACATATTCAGCTGATGTAGCCGATTCAGCTGATGTAGCTAGCCTATTCAGCCGATACCGCAAGATTAAGAGTCGTATGGCTTGTCTGGAGCATTTTAGTCACATTAATCGATTGCTGAGTAAAACAACAGAGGATTATTTTATACAACTTGTATACAATCAGGTAGGACTTCAGCAATCTAATAAAGCCGAATGCTTTTATTACCCGTGATCGCAATAAGCGGCGCCTACTGTAACATATTTGTGATTTATTACATAACTCTGCAATAGCAGTTAAGCACCAAATTAACCAATTTCGAAAAAGCCTCAGCATGCTCGGCTGCAGCGCCAAACTGCAGTTAAAGCATTTCTCTTACAGTACATGAGCAGTGATTTTTCTGTACATCCCGCCGGTGGTACAACATGGCCGCAAAAATCGTATGTATCCACTCTAGATAAGAAAATAATTGACCCAGGTTCACAAAAGTTGGTAGATAAGTCACTTATGGGTTACCCAGGTGCTGTACAAATTTTGGTACGACTCGAAAAAAAGAACCTGCCGTTTTGTGTGAAATGGCCAACAAAAATCATCAAAATTTAAAATAAAAAACTGCATATACTCAAATGTATCAATTAAATGCTTGTTTTATACGTCATTTTTGACGATGAAAAGAGATATTCTAATTTTTCGCATTTTTGAAACGTTTTAATACTACGTTTTAATACTTATACGTTTTGGTAATACGCATTTTAAGAATACGTTTAGTTACCAAATGAAGACGAAAATTGATATATAAAAGTGCAAATTCAGTGTAATTTCAAAAAATTCTGCTTGTTATTTTGTGCAGTTAAACCCAATTTAATGAATTATTAAAGAGAAAAAAAGCGAAAATGAATTTAAGTACGTAGAGAAAATCATGTGCTGCCCACATCAGATATTTTTTATTCTAGAAGGAATATTACACTATACTTACTTAAGTGACTTTGCATCTAGATAGCGATGAAATGTGTCAGGTATTTGTCTTCTATATACGCAATTCGCGCATTACTAATACCGATTTCGACTAATTAAACAATGCTCTACAATTCGTAATTTACATTATTACTTTATCTACAATACATGGTAATTAATCTATAGGGAAAGCATTGGAATCATGTCGAAAATCGCAACTCGACTTTTCGACGGATCAACACGTTTTGAGACCTCTAGAATACGAAAAACCTATTTTTAGCGTGACGTCTGTGTGTGTGTGTCTGTCTGTCTGTCTGAGAAATGTATGAATCCAATCTAATTAAAAAACTAATGAACCGAATTTCATAAAATTTGGTAGGTAAGTCACTTGTAAGTGACCCTGGTTCTGATAAGTTTTGGGTCCTATTCGGAATAAACCAACCCGCCTTTTTTTGCGAAATGGCCCTCAAAAATTGCCTGTATCCACTGTAACTGAAAAACTAATTGATTAAATTTTACAAAATTTGGTATATAAGTCACTTGTAGGTCACTCTGGTGCTGCTAAAATTTTGATACGATTCAGAAAAGAACAACCTGCCTTTTTTTACGAAATGGCTTGCAAAAATTGTATATTTCCACTCTAACTCAACTAATCGACTAAATTTCATAAAATTTGGTAGATAAGTCACTTGTGGTCGACCCTGGTGTTGATTAGATTTTGGTACGATTCGGAAAAGGACAACCTGCCTTTTCTTAGGAAATGGCCAGTAAAAATTTCATGTATCCACACTAGCTAAATTACTAATTGACCCAATTTCACAAAAATTGGTAGATAAGTTACTTGTGGGATACTCTGGTGCTGATTAGCTTTTGGTACAATTAGAAGAAGAACAACCTGCCTTTTTTGACCAAATGGCCCGCAAAAATCGCCAAAATCGAAAAAAAAGACTATATATGCTCAAATATATCAAATGAATTTTTGTTTTATACGCAGTTTTTGACAAGGAAAAGAATATAACACTCTCCATTACACTTTAGGACTAACCGTTCTCAAGATATTTGAGATTTCTTGCATTTTTGTTACGCCGATTTCTGGAAAATGTCCAGTTACCAAATAAAAACAAAAATTGAATTAAAAATGCAAATTTAGTGTTATTTAGTGCAATAAAACTCAATCTAACCAATTATTAAAGAAATAAAGAAAATATGAATTTGAGTCTGCAGGGAAAGTCATGTGCTGCCCACATCAGATATTTTTATCTCGCTTTGTTGGCGTGTTCGTGTTCAGGACTAGTTCAATTTTCCGCTAGAAGCGCTGCAAACATGTTTACTCGATCGAGTATTGTTACTTTATAATATATTGACTTAACGTGAACATGTATACGTGTTTTATTCCGAAGCTGTTGAGGTGCTTAAGGACTATCCGAGTAATATTTTGTATATATATCTATGATTACTGGTTTCTAGTTTTATTAATATGTGGCTAAATTCATTTGTTAGACAAATTAGGTTTTTTTTTCTTGCACCTTTCATTTGGAACTGTTTTCCACTCTGAACAATTTTTTGTTCTAATGAAACAAATCTTTTAAGAAACAAATAAAAGCTGATGTAGGCAGCACATGACTTTCCCTACAGACTCAAATGCATTCTCTCTTTATTTCATCAATAATTCATTAATTTAATTCCACAATTTAATTCAATTAATTTCATTAATTCAACAATTTAATTATACAAAAGGACATACATAGTTATCCGAAATTACACTGAATTTGCACTTTTAATTAAATTTTCGTTTTCATTCGGTAACTAGAAATATTTTCAAACGTGGCGTAGTAAAAATGCAATAAAAAAAAACTACAATATCTCTAGAGAGCGTCTAGTCTTAGAGTAATGGGGTCGTTCTTATTCTTTTCATCGTTAAATATGATGTATAAAACAAGCATTTAATTGATACATTTGAGCATAAATAGTGTTTGCTTTTTAATTTTGACGATTTTTGAGGGCCATTTCGCAACAAAAAAAAGCAGGATTTTCTCCCCGAGTTGTACCAAAATCTAATCAGCACCAGGGAAACAAAAAGTGACTTATATAATTTTATGAAATTTGATTAATTAGTTTTTCATTTTGAGTGGAAACATGCAATATTTGCAGGTCATGCAGGTTCTTTTTTTCCGCATTTTTGGATGTATACATTGCACAGACAGGCATTCAGACACACACACGCACACACACGTTCCGTTAAAATAGTTTTGTTGTGTTCTAAATGTCCCAAAAGGTGTTGATCCGTCGTAAAATCGAGTTGCGATTTTCCGCACGATTCCAATACTTTCCCGATACATTACCATGTATTGTAGGGAAAGTAAAAGTGACCGCTGCGTTTTATTTTACAGAATAATAACAAAATCATTCACATAAAAAGAATTTATTTAAAAAAAACCTTAGAATCCCTTAAATATTGCTCTTTGTCTAGTTCAAAATTATTAATGTATAACTTGTGTTATTTGATATCTTGACACCTTTAACGAAATTAATTTAATAATTATGTATAACTAACTGATTACTTTAATAATTATTTAACTAATTTAATATATCATGTATAACATATATTATTTCATATCTTGACATATTTAACAAAATTTATTGAATAACTAAGTATAATTAATTAATTATTTTAATAATTATATAACTAATGTAATATATCATGCATAACATGTATCATTTGATATCTTGACACCTTTAACAAAACTATTTTACAGTTCGATTTCTACCTTCGATTTCTATCAAATAAGCAAAGTAACATATTCTGCTTTTGTAAAACTACTCTCTAATTGACAGTCAAATCCAAATTCGACCAATTTCGACAGTCTGCACGTCCGACGGCAATTCCTGAACATAGTTCACACATTTCCATGATTGAGTACTTGCGGTGCTGCTATTCGTGTACACTCAGACCTCACCGGTGTTTCCGCTTGTAATTTGCAAATGACGCCAATTAAATCTTGTTACTCAATTGTTGAAAGTCAAATCATATTACAGAGATCTTGTACCAGATTCCTGTAGGCAGTCAAATTTCATTAAGACTCAAATTGTAGTACACATTATTTACTAGACTGAAAAGTATACATTATTTACATTAAGTAAAAATCATACATTGTTTACTAGATTAAGATTTGGAATGCAAGAAAAATGTAATTAATACTAGAATTAATACCGCCGTTGGCTATATAAGACGCAAACCTCTAATAAAAACTACACCAGAACAAAAAGCGAATTTCCGACAATACAGCCGCTATTCTTTCAGTTTAGCATCAATTTCTGCTATGGTAATTTGCTGTTTGTGCAATTAATTATTTAAATTAAAAAAAACATTTTTTTAGATTTCAGTATTTAAAATTTTGAAATTCTTTATTCGTGTTTAAATTTACAAATGTAGACCTTTTGTTTGCTCTGAAACAATTAAAATTTTGCTCTAAAACAATTTCTAGATGCATATGCTAATAGATGGCGGTGCCAGTCAGCTTTAAAGAACGCAACTTTATCTATCAGTATTCCTTCGGATGCTAAAAAAGCGATAGATTTATACCTTATAAAAATTATAATTGATGAACGGATGACTTAGATTTTTATTTTGTTTTAGAGCAGTATTTGACATTTAAAGAAACCGCTGTCAAATTATAAAAATCGGATTGCCAGACAATTTTTTAATATCGCAATTTAAAAGTCGGGACATTTCCAACATGCGGAAAATATATATTCTTTAAAAATTCATAGAAACTCTACTATTAATCGAATGGATTCTGTGCAAAGTTTATTTGAAAGATAGTTATTTTTATCTTTCAGGTGGTGTCAAGATGAAAACTTTGTGATGATATTTTCGGAAGCTAAGGAACCTATTTATGTGAATATCGCTCAAAATTTTGCTAAAACTAACAATAACTAAAAAAGAAAAAAAAAATTGAATAAAAAAAATAGCTCTAAGGTGCACATTCCCGAATCCTGAATTACATGTGTTACAAATTTCATGGGCATACGATGCTTAGATTTCCAGCTGCAGGTCACACACACACACACACACACACACACACACACACACACACAGAGTGAAACACAGATATTTTCTTTTATTATGTGGAAATAAGTGTAATCAGATGAGTTGCAAAATTTTTCACTCGACTGTTTGTTTTGTACAAAGTCCTAGATACAGCATCCATAAGGGGGAGGGGGTTCAAATTCAGAAACACATATATAATGCTTTTTGAATGCTTTATTGAGCTTAAAATCGGAAGAGTTCAAATTTTAACAAATTTCACCGACATCGCTCATCGCTTAATTCGTTCGTGATATGTTATTACCATGGAAATACATATATATACATACATTGACAATATTTTCGAAACATTCGATTCGAATTCAAAAGTGGTGTATTATTTTCTCTATGCAAATGGAATCCCAAAAGTATGTTTCCTTATTCCAGGCATACAAAACATTGAAAAATTCTGAAAATTATCTATTTTTTAAGTATCTGTAAGCTACATTTAAACGGAGTTACCAAGAATATGTAAGCATTTATCGTAACGTGTTACTAGTTTTTGAGCATCTGTGCAGTACCCTTCTGGACACTTTTTCATCCCGACACTGATCTTATTCTTGCCTCTCTTGAATCTATTATCTTCCAAATGTCATTTGACTTACGACGCGGATTAAAATCGCAATTAAGTAATATAGTATATGACCAAAAGCTTTTCACTTAACATTTATTAAAATTTTCTACTTGCCGAATGAGGGCGAGCATTGTCATGCACAATGAATTTTGACTGCACTTTCATCTTTATGATCAAAAACCAGATTATTACACGCACTTCATATTCCAACATGTTTGGAAGTAGCATATAGTATACTTATGGCTTATAAACCGGTACTGACTACATCGAGAAGGGGTGAGGATATAGAATGCGTTGTCTGCACATACACAAACGGGATTCCTTTCCAAACTCACACCTCTCGCATCGTGTATATTCGCATCGCTTTTATTCGTATCGTATTTATTATTAATGTGTATGGAACACTATACAGGGTGTCCCAGAAAGATTGAAACGCGTGTTAATTCTTTACCTGTTGGAGATAAGTGGGCAATGTAAATTGCAAAAATGTTGAAAGTAAGGTAGGGAATATGACTACTTTAATTAAATAGTCCTCCCATTAATTTTCAAAAAGTAACACTTTTAAAATTTTTATACGACCCCCTTAGACAAATTTGGTCAATCAGAAAATTTTTATTCTTAATGCAACAAGATCATTGAAAAACCCGCATATCTGTATCTTTAAAATTGTGCGAGTTATATTTAATTGAAAATTGAACATTGTGAATGGAAACCCTATATCAAATTAGAAATGTAAATTTGTTACATATTACAAAAAAGATAAAACTGAATGATAATACATAGGATACCCAACCGCGTAGTCAGTACCACTGCTTTATATGATCTCTGTCTGTGTAATGCTTTATTTAGATACATTTGTGATACAAAATTTTGACACATATTAACGTATTTTTTATCTAAACAATTTCCATCGTCAATTTGTTTATGATCCCTATTTTCAGCAATGAAACAGCCTTTCACATGGTACGGAAAAGTGGCATAAGTCAGATCTGTTCCTTTATCATAATTCAGTTGATTTTAAAGATACAGATATGCGGTTTTTTTAATGATCTTGTCCCATTAAAAATAAAAATTTATGATTGACCCAATTTGCCTAAGGGGGTTGTATAAAAATTTAAAAAGTGTAACTTTTTGAAAATGAATGGGAGGACTATTTCATTAACGTAGTCTTATTTCCTACCTTATATTCAACATTTTTGCAATTTACATTGACCACTTATCTCCAACAGGTAAAGAATTAAAGCGCGTTTCAATCTTTTTTAGACACCCTGCATAAGGTTTACCCTTGTAACATGTATGCAACTAAAATAACTATATTATTTTGACAAAATGCCAAAGTTGTGACATTATTTCTCCTGTTTGAAACCATCAAATATCTACTTGCAAACACATTTGGACCTGTCTGTTTCCGCTGCACTACAAGAAATAAGTATCAGTTTTCGGATGTGTTACACAGGTCTATAATTGACCGACAATTCCAAATTAGATCGATTTCGTATATAAACCTCTGCATTTGTGGAACATAGTCCGAATATTTTGAACGTCGAGTATAATCGCAATGCTGACATTAAAACTTTGTAACTGTGTTGGCTTCTGACTATAAACTTTGTTCAGAGGGAATTCAATATTCTGCTTAGCCATTACTGACAGAGTACATAAGACTTTGGCTTCATAGTCGAAAACACATAGGAAAATTAATAATAATAATAATAATATAATTAGTAATAATTAATAATTAATAATATATATATATATATAAATTATTTCATAAATACCGTAGATTGCTAAAAATATGAAGGATACTATGCAAATATGAATATGTAAAGAAATTAAAGATATTAAGTAAAAAGAAAGATATTAAGTAAAATGAGTGAAATGATTTGCAGTTTTATACTTTTATTTTGTGGGTGTTTTAGAACGTTGGGTTTTTCGAGTTGCAGCTTCTCACTTTTCTTGCATTGGACTTTCAAACTATTATTATTATTATTATTAATATATATATATATATATATATATATAAATTGAAATTTTTTAAAACTAAAACTATGCATAAACTACGGTAAGTATAAAAATAAACCCATCTCTAGCATATCTGTTACAAATAAGTAGCTATAGACCAAGACTAAGGATAAAAATAGAAGGTAACTTATCACTATAATGGAAAGGGGGTGGGGGGTAGAAGAGTATACAAAAATCATAATTAAAAAGGTATATATATATATATATATATATATATATATATATATATATATATAAAATAAAGCAAACATGGCAATAATAATTCAAGATTGAAGATCGAGACATGGAAAACAATCAACTGAAGCTACACAAAAAACTGCGATTAGTTCGAAATTGCATTCTCGTCAGGCCAGTCATACAATTCGAATTAAAATCGTAAGAATAGCCAGTTTCGGACAATGGCGATAGTATTTACCTATGGACACCATTGGAACTGTATACTGGCCAGTGGAAGGACAAATAATAAAAACCAAGTGAATTATAAACCGGAAATATAAAAAACAGAAATATTAACTTACAGGCACAGCCACAACGTGGGAGTCTATACTTTCGCAGGAGAACATTCGACAGACCATTTTACATCTCCTCGTTAAAGCGAGTGGACACCGGAATGAAGAACTTGAACGAGAAATAATGTGTATGAAGACTTTCAAAAATAGTAAACAGTATAGGACTCAGGACAAGTGGAAAGTAGTATTTCAAAAATAGTAAGCAGTATCAGACTCATGTCAATTGGTAAGAAGGTGATAAGAACGGGTGAAATTCACAAAAAAGAGTTATCCAATCAAGGATAAATAATGCAATGTGGTGTATTTGAAATTATTAATAATATTATTTACAAATACTTCCGGATAACTGTAATTTTGACAAATGTGTTTAAGATTATTGATGTGGAGAAAGTAAAACTGAGGATCAGAAAGTCGATGTATTCGAAATAGCTGGTTTAAAATGATGTTTCTAAGCAATTGAATAGAATTACAAGATCGATATGATAGCAGCTTAATGATAGTGAAGTTATAAGAATCTTTATATACTGGGTGGTCAGAATTAAAACACCCTTACTCTGAGCTCTCTATACATCGAACTACTCAGTGTAAAGGCTCCAAAATTGTTAATACTACTATTCAAGACATGGGGAAAGGGATTACGTGAAAAAAAATTAGTTCCAGAAACACCGATAGGTGGCGCTGTACAACAGAAAATATGCTGAAATGACACAAAATACTCCCAAAAAAACAAACACATGCGATATGGAATTTTTCCTTTTTAATTTCTTTTGCTGATATAAAAAAAAGAAGATAAAAAAGTGAAGAAACTTAAACTGTCATTGTAACTGCAATTTCGCACTGTAAGCACAAAAATTTGCATAAACCCTTGGTTTGCAGCTACTATGTTCTGGGCATAAAAGGGGATAAAACTGGGAAATTTTCATTCTTATCAGCGATGGCTATGTCAGCACTGCCGGAACGCGCTTTGCTTGTGAAGCGGTTTTATGAAAACATAGGACATGCTGCAGCTGCACTTCGAGAGTTTCGTCGACTTAAGAATTTGCGCAAAGGACCATTACTTCCACAAGCTCTCAGGAGAATGATCGCTCGATTCGAGGAAACTGGACATCTTGGAGTTCAGCCGGGTCGAGGACGCAAATCGACTCGTTCAGATGTCGTTGACGATGTTGCCACCGCTAGTGTTGAACAATCAATGGATAACGTTATACGCAGCGTTCCCTGCATCGATAAGGTCCTTGTGATATGAATGTTTGGTACGTTCGAATAAAATGTGTTACAAATGTGTATTTTGTGTCTTCTCAGCATATTTTCTGTTGCGCCACCTATCGGTGTTTCTGGAACAAATTTTTTTCGCGTAATCCCTTTCCCCATGTCTTGAATAGTATGTTCAACAATTTTGGAGCCTTTACACTGAGTAGTTCGAGAGCTCAGAGTAGGGGTGCTTTAATTCTGACCACCCGGTATATATATATATATATATATATATATATATATATCAGTTATATAAATAAATATATATTATTAAATATTATATTTAATAATATATGTAAAGAGCCTTGCTGCTTCAACAGGGAATCGAACCTTGGCTCTCCGAACTGACCAGCCGACGCTGTATCGCTGAGCTTCTTGGATGAATTTTCAAGCTCTTATCGTCGAAATGGACTTTGCATTCTCCACCCTATAATGTCAGATTGGTGGGCAACTGACAATCTGACTGACCACCTCCTGTTATTTTTATCTCTGGTTAGCCTCCTGCTACTACTATTTTAACCCAGATTAGCCTCCTGCTACTACTATTTTAACCCAGATTAGCCTCCTGCGACTACTATTTTAATCCAGATTAGCCACCTGCTACTACTATTTTAACCCAGATTATCCTCCTGCTACTACTATTTTAACCCAGATTAGCCTCCTGCTACTACTATTTTAACCCAGATTAGCCTCCTGCTACTACTATTTTAACCCAGATTAGTCTCCTGCTACTACTATTTTAACCCAGATTAGCCTCCTGCTACTACTATTTTAACCCAGATTAGCCTCCTGCTACTACTATTTTAACCCAGATTAGTCTCCTGCTACTACTATTTTAACCCAGATTAGCCTCCTGCTACTACTATTTTAACCCAGATTAGCCTCCTGCTACTCCTATTTTAACACAGATTAGCTTCCTGCTACTACAATTTTAACCCAGATTAGCCTCCTGCTACTACTATTTTAACCCAGATTAGCCTCCTGCTACTACTATTTTAACCCAGATTAGCCTCCTGCTACTACTATTTTAACCCAGATTAGCCTCCTGCTACTACTATTTTAACCCAGATTAGTATCCTCCTTGGTCGTTATCCTCTCACTTTGAAATCGGCACTCAATCTTCCAGAGTCCACTGAATCCGTATTAGTAGTACTAGGGTCACTTTCAGACCTCCGAAATCTTTGCACTAACCTACAAGGTTGATTTGTTCGGGCGCCAATGTAAAGAATTTTGCTGCTCCAGCCTAGAATCGTACCCTGGATCTCCGAACTGGCCAGCCGACGCTTTACCGTTGAGCTACTGAAAAAACGGAATAAAAAATTGGGTCTAAAACTGCTCAAACTCAATAATTATTTATTAAAAACAATTAATCAGATTAAAAACATATAAGCGTTAATTGATTAGAATAATAAAATAAGCATAGCGACATGTTCACTGGTTTAACAAACAGATGGAAGGCATTAAAACATTCAAAGTTTTAATTTCACAATGTAAGACGTAAATGCCCAAGTTAAAAGGTTTTTAGCTCTTTTGGACGCAAGCGCCCATCATCAGAAAGCATCTGGATAAACACTACTACATATAAAATTTATTATTCTTTAATTTAATTAATTATAGTATTATTTTGGTTTTATTCAAATTCCCTATGTAATGGTGCCCTCTTAATGACCTCCGATGATGGGCGTTCTAAAGATGAGTAACCTGATGGCTCTCGAAACATCAAAACAGCTTTTTATCTTGTGGATTTACGTCTTAAATTGTGAAAATAAATTTTAATGATTTAGTGCTTATAATCTGATTAGAATAAGCTTGTTCAACATTATTAACTCTTTGACTGGTATAGAGGTAAATTACGTTTTTACTACGGTCGCAGAGAGCGACAGGAGACAGAAATTGTGAGCGACAGCTACGTGAGTTGTCATCACAAAAACATTACGGCGGTTAAATGTGCTATAACTTTTAATTGTATTTTCAGATGGCTAGACTATATGATTACTTGCAAACTCCTTAGCTAGTACATAGATAACTCCTTATGAGTTATACAAAGAGTAATGTTAAAATCAATTTATAGGTCATTTAGTATTCTCTTTAATATATATTAATAATGTCGAGTAAAATTACTTACTTGATTCATTCTTGGAACAGCTGCTTAAACAGCTCTTCAGGCGATGATTTTTCTAAACGGGATATGTTACAAAGTTCATAGGGTTATCTGTCACAAAGTAGGGAAGCTTCAATTTACTCCTAAGAAGAGAACAAAAATAATAAGATTACACGGATAGTTATTAGATAGGATGACATGCTTCAAATGTTTTAAAATTTTATAGAAATATCACTTTATCAAGAATAAACAATCTGATGTGAGCAGCACATGACTTTCCCTGCAGACCTATATTAACGTTCTCTTTATTTTAATTAAATTTATTTCACTTTTAATTCAATTTTCGTTCTCATTCGGTAACCTGGCTTATTTTCAAAGGTGGCGTAGGGAAAGTACGAAAAACTAAAATATCTCGAGAACGGCTAGTCCTAGTGTAATGGGGTTGGTCTTATTCTTTTCGTCGTTAAAAATTACGTATTAAATCAGCATTTAATGGATATATTTGAGTATACCCAGTTCTTTAGTTTAGATTTGGACGATTTTTGCGGGCCATTTTGAAAAAAAAGGCAGGTCATTTTTTTCCGAATCGTACCAAAATCTAATCAGCACCAGGATAATCCACAAGTGACTCATCTACCGAATTTTGTGAAATTCGGTCCATTAGTTTTTTAGTTAGAGTGGATAAAAGCTTTTGCGGGCCATTTCGCAAAAAAGGCGGGTTATGTTATCCCGAATCGTACCCAAAACTAATCAGCACCAGACTCGCTCACAAGTAACTTACCTACCAAATTTTGTGAAATTCGGTCCATTAGTTTTTTAGTTAGAGTGGATACAAAATCTGCACAGACAGACAGACAGACAGACAGACAGACAGACAGACACACAGACAGACACACACACAGACAGACACACACACACAGACGTCACGCTAAAAATAGTTTTTTCGTAATCTAGAGGTCTCGAAACGTGTAGATCCGTCGAAAACTCGAGTTGCGATTTTCGGCATGATTCCAATACTTTCCCTATACATTACCATGTATTGCAGGGAAAGTAAAAAAAACATATTTCGAAGATTTGGAATTCCACCCAACAAAGCAAAGTTGGAGTTTCCATGCCGAAATTTTGTTCAACTAATAACAACAAATAGACATATAGACTACATTTTATATTGATAATCATCTTCTTTTATTAGTATTCACTATTTCTAGTCCTTTTAAAAACATTCATTTTGCCGCTACATGAATTCTTGCAGACCTACCATCCGAAGAGGATATTAAAACTTCCTAATTTTTTCAGGTTTCTGTAATTTTCTATGGTTAAAACTAACATATATGGAAATGGAACTGAAATACTAAATGTGTTCTCTCCATCGAGGATGTTCCCAAATAAACTGAATCCATGACATATCAATAGGAACAATATATCCCAGTAAATGATCATGTAGGCAATTCTTTACCACTGCAGTGTTGCTAACATTTGTATGAGCCTTATGGCTACAATCAGAAAAAATCTGATGTGGACAGCACATGACTTTCCCTGCAGACTCATATCCACATTCTCTTTATTTTAATTAAATTTATTTCACTTTTAATTCAATTTTCTTTCTCATTCGGTAACCGGACTTATTTTCAAAGGTGGCGTAGAGAAAATAGGAAAAACTAAAATATCTCGAGAACGGCTAGTCCTAGTGTAATGGGGTTGTTCTTATTCTTTTCTTCGTTAAAAATTACGTATTAAACAAGCATTTAATGGATATATTTGAGCTTACGTAGTTATTTAGTTTAGATTTTGACGATTTTTGCGGGCCATTTTGCAAAAAAAAAGGCGGTTTATTTTTTCCGAATCGTACCAAAATCTAATCAGCACCAGGGTGACCCATTAGTGACTCATCTACTGAATTTTGTGAAATTCCGTCCATTAGTTTTTCAGTTACAGTGGATACAAACTTTTGAGGGCCATTTCGCAAAAGAAGGCGGGTTCTTTTATCCCGAATCCTACCCAAAACTAATCAGCACCAGACTCGCCCACAAGTGACTTACCTACCAAATTTTGTGAAATTCGGTCCATTAGTTTTTTAATTAGAGTGGATACAACATCTGCACAGACAGACAGACAGACACACAGATAGACACACAGACATACACACAGACGTCACGTTAAAAATAGTTTTTTCGTATTGTAGAGGTCTCGAAACGTGTAGATCCGTCGAAAACTCGAGTTGCGATTTTCGACATGATTCCAATACTTTCCCTATACATTACCATGTATTGCAGGGAAAGTAAAAAATCTGATGTGGGCAGCACATGACTTTCCCTGCAGACTTATATTAACGTTCTCTTTATTTTAATTAAATTTATTTCACTTTTAATTCAATTTTCGTTCTCATGCGGTAACCTGGCTGATTTTCGAAGGTGGCGTAGGGAAAGTACGAAAAACTAAAATATCTCGAGAACGGCTAGTCCTAGTGTAATGGGGTTGGTCTTATTCTTTTCGTCTTTAAAATATACGTATTAAATCAGCATTTAATGGATATATTTGAGTATACCCAGTTCTTTAGTTTAGTTTTGGACGATTTTTGCGGGCCATTTTGCAAAAAAAAGGCAGGTCATTTTTTTCGAATCATACCAAAATCTAATCAGCACCATAGTAACCGATAAGTGACTCATCTGCCGAATTTTGTGAAATTCGGTCCATTAGTTTTTCAGCTGCAGTGGATACAAGCTTTTGCGAGCCATTTCACAAAAAAGGCGAGTTCTTTTATTCCGAATCGTACCCAAAACTAATCAGCACCAGCCCCGGCCACAAGTGACTTACCTACAAAATGTTGTGAAATTCGGTCCATTAGTTTTTTAGTTAGAGTGGATACAAAATCTGCACAGACAGACACACAGACAGACACACAGACAGATAGACACACACACAGACGTCACGCTAAAAATGGTTTTTTCGTATTCTAGAGGTCTCGAAACGTGTAGATCCGTCGAAAACTCGAGTCGCGATTTTCGGCATGATTCCAATACTTTCCCTATACATTACCATGTATTGCAGGGAAAGTAAAAAATGGCTAGATTTTCAACTTCTCTAGATAGTCTGTAGAAGTACCTTTCCAAACTTTAAACCTGGATTTAGTCATTTTGATGTGATATGCGTTCTATAAAGGAAGGCTAATTCTAGCTATAAAATGTCTGTGTTGGCAAAACAGTCTTGGACATGCAATGTTTTCGTTTAGCGGCATAGGGTATCATCATTCAGGGTTGTCAACTTAGCCATTTTATAACCAGATTTGGCTTATTTTTAGATTATTAATACCTCACAATGGCTATATCTAGCCATAAATTGGCTAAGATTGATACCTGATTAAAAGATATAAAATCTAGCCATTTTTACTACGATACTAGCTACCAAGTTAGTTAATTCAATTGCTGGTAGCACTAGTAATACTGGTAACACTGAGATGATCATCGTTGGGCGGTATGGTTTTCAAGGAGTTCTTATCTTAATAAGCTTTAATCTCCAATTTTGATCAAAAATTTGTGAACTTCATATCATTTGGGCAGTAATGATTTGAAAAAAATTAATTTAAAATTTTACATGAGAATAATTGTGTAAATAATAATAAAGATTGAGACAGAAATGATGCAAACAGCATAAAACATTTTCAAATTAAAAATTCTGAAAACTTTAGTGGTAGAAAAGAATTATTTAATTCCGGTTTTATCCATTCGATTGTCTTTTTAAACATTTACAACGTCCTTGGAGCTCAGGATAACAGAAGTGACTTTGCTGTAATAAATTACACCTTTGTTTCTTTACTTTCACTATTTAAAGCATGAATTATCACTCGCATGCATCAGACTGAATTCAAAATTCTCCACACATTTCAGGGATTAATCGTTTGCCCATTTTTCACCCATTCAATGAACACTGCCCATATTTTTAAGCATTCACACAATTACTCTTCCCATAAAATAGATGCTTCAAGAAGGAATGATGCAACATTTCGTAGGACCATGGCAACCAAGGATTTAGAGGAACTTAGAAGCAGTCTCATTGGTTCTCTTTACAAATCGGACCAATCAAGGTGCTCCTTGCATCATGGAACGATGTCTAGAATAGTTTTTACTGACAGTTACATGTTAGAGTTTGAGTAAATAACGTAGCTGGATGTGCACGATTCAAAAATTTGATTTCAGATATAGCAGTTTTACACACTGTATTTAATTTTATGTTAGTAGCACATTTTTTCCGAAAACATTTAATTAATATGAAATCTAAATATGCATATATACGTGCTCACACTTACAATACAAATATAAGTATGTGCCTGTAAGAATAAGACGATATGTTTGTTTGTGTCGTTTGTAGCCATGAATCTAAGCAACGTACGGGCATGAAATGTTGTACAGGGGACTTACGTATGTTGTACAGGGGAGGGTTTTTTAAACATTCGAATTAATTTAAAAATTATGAACTTAAAAATCGAAATTCAGCTGATTGGATTGACTAGTGAATGTTCCTCAAACTAAAAAATTGAAATATATTTTATTTGAGGAGAATTTTATTGACAAACTAAATCAGTATTTTTTTGATAAACAAAATCAGAATTTTATTAATAAATGAATTCAACTTCAATCTCTTTGTCTAACTTTTGCTTTCTTTATCTACCTCAAACTAAGGAAAAATGAGAAAGCTTGCAGGTGCCGGATATCTACAGAAATCGTTCTCCAGAAATTCGGCCGATTGGATTGGCGGCTGCATGCTGCTGAAACTAAAGCACATTCAATTTTATCCTTAGCGCCTTTTGAAAACTTGAATGAATGAATGTAATTAATCCATTCCCTGCTTTAACTCTCGGATAAGAAGCCAAAATTCCAAAAATCTAAAATATCTCGAGAACGGCTCATCCTAGAGTTATGGAGTCTGCTCTTTTTACTTTGTTGTGGAAACTTACATAGAGGGCAAGTACTTAATTATATCACCAATTTTATTCATTTAATAATGTATTAATGTATTTAAACAGTTTTAGACATTTATTTCAGATTTTCGTGATTTTTGCGGGCTATTTCGCAAAAAAGATTCGATTATATTTTTTCGAATCATCTCAGAATCTAATCAGCATTACAATAACCCTCAAGGGAATTAACTATTTAGAAATTTCATTGGAAATTTTTTTTAACTATAGTGAAAAACGTAATCAGTTCCTCAAAACTAAAAAAAAAATAAATATATCGAGAACGGTTTAGCTTAGAGTAATGGGGGGGGGGGGCGATTTTATTATTTTCATAATCAAAAATTGAGTATAAAATAAGTACTTAATTGATACATTTGAGAATGTGTAATCTTTTATTTTAGATCTTGACTTTTTTTCGGGCCATTTAGCGAAAAGAAAAAAAAAGATAGTCAAATAGGTCAAAAATTTGGTCAATTAGCTTCCCAGCTGGATTGGATACACACAAATTTTTGAAGATCATTTCACAAAATTAAAACAAAACAAAACAGGTTCTGTTTTCTCGAATCGTACTATTAAAATCTTATCAGCACCTGGGTGACCCACAACTGGCTGATCTACCAAACTTTTTGAAATATGGTCGAAAAGTTTTTCAGCTAGAGTAGATACATACGAATTTTGAGGGCCATTTCGCAAGAAAGGCAGGTTCGTTTTTCCGAATCGTACCAAACTCTAATCAGCACCGGGATAACTCATGAAGGACTTACCTAGCAATTACTTAGAATATTTTTTGAGCTAGAGTGGATACATACATTGCACAGACAGATACACACAGACATAAACGAAGAATGGTATTTTCGTGTTCTAGAGGCCCGAAAATACACTCTAAGACAAAAAAATTCGACGCGCCAAGAAAGAATAATTCAAATGAGACAAAATTTGGTACGTATAATGTGGATGTACAGAAAAAGAAATGATTAGAATTTCAGATCAATTGGATAATTTATTGCACTGAAAGGTCTACAAAAAGTGAGCACATCAATATGGCGTTGGTCGATTTCTGGCTTTGAAACAAGCTGTTATCTGACGTGGCATTTATGCATAAAGTTGCCAGATGGTGTTCAGAGGAATGTCGTTCCAAATGGCCTCCAATTGACGAGCTAAATCGTCTACATTCTGGGATGATTCCAGGCAACGTCCCATCTCAGCCCAAATGTGCTCAATAGGCGAGAAATCTGGGGTTCTGGCTATCCAAGGAAGTGTGTCGTAAGCACGCAGACAATCAATAGAGAGGCGTGCCCTGGAATTATCTTTCTGAAAAGCTAGCCCGGGGTGTCGCGAAAGGATTTGCAATACAACGGGTCGTAAATGTCTACAACGTACCGCTGTGCTGTGATGGTGCCACGGAGGGCTATCAAAGGGGTCCGGTTATCAAACGAAATGGCACCCCAGAGCATAACACCCTGTTACCGGACAGTTTGGCGTGTGACAGTAAGAGTAGGATCCTGACGATGTCCGAGCTGTTTTCTCCAGATTGGTCGTCGGAGAAAACAGCTTATTTAATTTTTCTCGAGCGCTGGTCGTCGGGACTCAGTTCGAAACGGGATTGATCACTGAAGACAGTTCGTTCCCAATTTGAACAATTCCACATTGATCGTGTCTGGCATTATTTAAGCGCTGTTGATGGTGCATACTGGTCAGTGGTAGGCAGCGTAATGGACGCTGCGAGTATAGATTCCGCTCCCGTAATCTCCGTGTTTGTCACACGTTGGGTGGTTGACAACGACGAATCAAGTGCTGTCACAGCTGCTGTGACAACCACTCTATCATCCCGTTCTGACGTCGCTCTAGGCCTTTTGATGCCCGCTTGCCGCTGAAATATGCCATTCCAGACCCATTCCTGCCAACATCGTCTAATTGTTGCATCGCTCCTACCCAAATGCCGAGCGATTCGTCATTGTGTCCATCCAGCCTCATGCCGTCCGACCACACGCCCTCTTTCAAACTCCTTCATATGCTCTTAGTGGCCGCGAATTCGCCGGCGAGGCATTGTTTTAATCAAGGTATGTAAACGCAATCGAAATGCACTGCACGTTTTGTTTCTGAAAGCACGGTTCGCTCCTTATATACACCACCGTGGTGCTCAGTTTCAATGCGCTGTAGTTCCGACTATTTATTCATTGGCTGCAAATTTCTGATCATTTCCATATTCGGTCGACATGTGTTTGCATGTACAATTTCATTACTATCGGATTATTTTGCGGGATGCGTCGATTTTTTTTTTTATCTTAGAGTGTATGTAGATCCAGTGAAAACTCGAGTTGCGATTTTCGACACGATTCCAATACTTTATCTATACATTACTATGCATTGCAGGGAAAGTAAAAATGGTCAATTTGCGTCTTGTTAATTTTCGTGTCCTCACATGTGTGATGCCATGAAGATGAAAGAAAATTTGAAGAACATTAAATGTATTTAAATCTCCGCAGAAAACGGGATATTAAAATTATATTTTTGTAATTCATCAGATAAAAAAATCTCTAATTACAGTAGAGAGAATTGTCATAGTGTAAGGTATCAACATTAAGAACAATTTAAAGTGATTTTAATCTTTTAGTGTTTTGACACCGAGCTTTTTACATTGGCATCAAGCGTTTTACTTTGAGGCTTACATGGACTTTTATTTGACAATTTTGTTATAATTAGATTCAAATCTTCCAAGTTAATAAGCATTTTGTTGCAGAAATTTTTTTCATCGCTTCATTATCAAACATATTTAATAATACAAAAAATTAGAGATTAGGGCACTTGTCATGTATTATACATATTACAAGAAAGTGCAAATTAAATTAAAATAAATTATAATATTTTGTAGGATCATGTTTTATAATAATTCATTAATACACCGTGGATTTTTAACGTGCCATTAAATCTTAAGAAGCATTTTTTTTTTATTAAAGGAAAATATTTTGAAAATAAAGTATGAGCTAAAAATTAAAATCATTCAAGTTTATTCAAAAGTTAATTGCTGTTTCTCAAAACAAGTTGAGGTAGTAAAATGTATTTTTTTATCTGTGGTTTTTGTCGGATTCTGACATCTAATTGAAAATAATTTTTTTATTTTCTTATGTACATTTTAAATATGAAGTGTTTACCTTATATAAGGCTCCGATATAGAGATCTGGCACATCCGCCATTTTGTATCATGTCAATTGGTTTCTACTTCGTAGTGAAAAAAATATGAACTAAAATTTTAAAATATTTCAAAATTTCTCAGAAATTAATAGCTGTTTTTCACAACAAGTTGAGGAGAATAAAATCTGTTTCCTTGTGACATTCGTCAGATTTTGACATCTAATTGAAAACAACTTTTCTCTTTTTATGTGAAGTTTAAATATGAAGTAAGGCTCCTATATAGACAGCTGGCGCATCCGCAATTTTGTATCATACTTGTTCATTCGTATCTATTGCGCAGTGACAGAATATCGTATATTGTGGTATGAATTCGCAATAAAATCGGAGGATGATCGGCCGTAAATTACTCTAATAATTCCTGAAAAGTGATATGAATGTTTATATTCCTGAATGAACAAGAAATAAGGAGAAAATGTATAAATTGTAGAACAGGTGAATGCAAGAATAGCGTTTTTCGCCAAAGTCGGCGATAAGTGGGCCACAACAGGTGTCTTCCAGTGATGTCAGCAAGAGGAGTGGACCAATTTTTCTCAAGCCGTTTCTCACTGTGATACAACATGCCATTCTGATACAGGTCAGCCTGTATTATACGGGCTCTAACATTCTACAAAATCTAAAATCATTTTTGAATTGCCTATATCATGTTATGTTACCTTGTCGAATTTTGAATAAATTGGATAAAAATCGAAAATTGATATTGAGCTGCAAAATGCGCATGCTCATACTGCGCAAACACGGGCAAACTTTAAAAATGCCGTTATGTTATTCTCTTATACATGTATCATTAAATATATATTTGAATCAAATATTGTTTAAATCGGGCGATTAATTGTGGATATATTTCAAACGTGGGTCAAAAGCGCGTGCGAGCACAGCACTTGCAAAATTTCAAAATAATTAGAAACCGCTAAATTAATTAAAAACTTTCGTATAAATATAAGATACAAAAAGTTTAGAAGTCCAACCGTTTTGAAGGCAAAAAAATAGCTTTCTTCTTTAAGAGTGTGTGTTTTTCTTTCTGTTTTGTCTTTGGAATCAGATGATTCCAAAATTTTCTTGTAAGCTTTATTTATACGAATATTTTATATTAATTCAGTTTTTACCAGCGGTTTTTGAGCTTATTTTGATTAAAAATAGCAACAAATTTCTCATTCATGTAATAGCCTATCTTTGTAACCGAATTTCGTTTTATTCGGTTGTATAGTTTGTTTATCAACTAGCATGAATGCGTTGTCCGAGATTTAAGAGGCAATTATGAGGTCTACATAACCTTTGGTCATTATTTTACTTAATTTATATACTAAATTATGATTTACTTTAAATTTACAACTTCTTGCTGGTTTGGTTATGTAGGCCAATCCTGAACCAGCTAGCAATTTCTTCGATCCTGTAATAGAACAGGATAAAGTTTCGGTTGGGGTAAGAGAATGGCTTGGACCAACGCGATACAGTGCATATGCGTATTAGTTTTGAGTTCCCACGTTCGCGAGTTCTAAGATGAGTTTGCTGCTAAGCCACATAAGACGTGTGACAGATGATCTAGCAAGACGTACTAGCCGAGATGTGTGTAATCATGATCAACAGGCTCTAGTCTACAAGAGTGCCTTCTGAAGTATCCAGACGTCCACTGATTAATTGGATAAGCATCTGTCATCCGTATTCTATTATTAAAATTAGTCAAACTTTCATTTGATCACTAAACCCCAGGTTTATCTATTTATATTCAATCACTATATACGAGCATGTGAAATTTAATATCTGTTTTGCACATAAGCCTCTTTAGTTTTATAGCCTGTTGCTGTATCAGCTGTGTGTGGTCAATAAACAGTTTAGATTGAAATACTAGTATGTGTGTTTTAGATTGAAATACTAGTATGTGTGTTTTAGATTGAAATACTAGTATGTGTGTTTTACCATGGCCGTAAGGCAACTCTGACGTGATACGAAAGCTTGTAGTTGTCAGTGGCGACTCGCGATTTGACGAATGGGTGAAGCAGATTCCCTGGCGGGATTCTCCCCTCTTTCTCGGCAACGAACATCATCAAAACACATCGCACTACCGGCACAAGTGTTGCCAAATAGTATCTAGAAATAACCAAATGAGTCTGATAAATTTGCCACATAATAATAACAATCTATTCAACAGCTGACGTCAGGTGACGCAGGGTGAAGCGCTGCTTTAACTGCGTAACCTGACTAGCCGCCACAGGTAGTTGCTGTTGTTGAGACCCAGACCGTCCGACCTACCAGAAAGGTGTAAGGTAATTGTTTGGACGGCCGGGAAGTGCCACCCAATTTAGGCCGGAACCCAGTGGGGGAGGCATCCACAGGATCCGTACCCTCCTTCCCCTACCACCAACCTCTCGGAAGGACTTACGGACCCGCATGTTTAACGTGATCGTACTCCGCGTGAACACGGCGGCAGTTTTTGGCAGTGGCTGGAATCGAACCCGGGCTAACCGAGTGCAACTCCGTGTCATTTTTGGATAAGGACTATAATGACCAACTTCATCTGAGATAAAGGCTCGAATTTTACAATGATCCCCGAACAGAGGTCAGACATTACAATGGCGCCCAAATTATAAAAAGAAAACACACAGAGGGATAAAAGTAATCATATTAAAATTTTTCTTAAGCTGTATTAAGCAAAATAAAAGGTAGAAGCAATCGCGACGCAGCTCAGCAAAGCACTGGATATATCAGTGAGATCAGAATTTAGTTTTGATGCCCTGGATTTTTAAACATATTAGAATGTCAGCCCTCCCTCCCCCTTCCTTCATTTCCGAATGAATTGTGGAAAACAATCATTAAAAGATCTTCAATACTGTTAAAAATAATCATTTCAAGCGTAATTTTTCATTATAAAACGAATCACGCAAATTTTAGAACGCTAGCATGAATCTTTCTTAACGTATTGCACTTTCTTAAAATAAATGCATGAACAAGAAAGATCAATCATGCATAAAGCACTGATTACGAAACACTCTCCAACTGAAATGCAATTTTATTTAAACATCTCTAAATTGCGATACGCACAGCGCTGATATATTTTAAATTATGACAGTACTACAATAATTTATTACATTTGAAAACTTAAAACTTCATAGTAAAAATAAACTTTATTCAAATGACGTCATCGAAATATAAATTGTCTGGCTCTCTATGTTCGTTCGTTACTAATTCCCCCGTGGTGAAGGAGCGCCTACACACCACGTCCACAAGAATGTCTGGGTTTTCGACGGTCTGGGCTTTCGGAGGGTCTGGGCTTTCGACACCACGTCTATAAGACCCCCCAGGGTATCCCATGGCGAAGGGGAGAAGAATTGCAGCTTCACTTTTATAGAGGCTCCCCGAAGGGCGGAAGTCTGACTTGGCCTCGACATGACAATATCCATGCCCGCTGGCGGAATTCGAGCTCGCAACCCAGGGCTCTCTATGTAAATGCAATGAATGTTTCATTCATATCACTTTTATTCCACACTCTAGAGCTAAATAATTTTGAGTGAAAAAAAAATTCAGCAATTCTTATACAACTCTTCTTACAATCACTTGTTTACATTCTGCATCCATTAAAATTAGTCTTGGTTGTAGAAATAATCAAGTTTGATGATCATATTCAAACTCAATTTTGTAATTGCGTTGGCGCAGAATATAGATGCACAGAAAATACGCAAAAATCAAGCGGTTTTAGGACGGATGGGACACTAATTATTAATTTTAAAAAACTTTAAAATCACAATTTTTTACACTGTGAAAAAGTATGGATGCCATATTACTTTTCTTATATACATAATGTATAAGGAAAGTATTGTGACGGGGTCGAAAATTCGAATTCGAGTTTTCGACGGGAGAGCACGTTTCAAGCATCCCTGATCACGAATCAAACATTTTTGAAGTGATGTCTGTGTGTGTGTGTGTGTGTCAGTGAGTCTGTGGAGACGATAACTGACGAAGGAATGGACGATTCGAACCAAATTTGGTACAAAAATCACAATCCGTATACACTGGAAGCCTATTGTTTTTATACGCAATCGAATGTTCAGAACCCCTCTAAATTTTCGAATGAAATTTTGAAAAAATCGTCAAAAAATCAAAACCACTATTAAAGTTACGCAAATAGACATTTCTTATGTAATTTTTTATTAGAAAACGATTGGTATACATTTTAGAAGGCTAACATGAACCGTTCTCGAGATATTGTACATTTTTAAAAAAAATTATCAAAAAGTCATAAAATAAAAAAAAATATTTCTTATTGAGAAACATGTTCACTTTTCATATGTAATACCATGCGATAAATTGAGTGACACCATTCTCGTGGATCTAGCTCGTTCCATTCATGAAAAAAGATAGTTTGAATAATACTTTTGTATTTGAACGCCAATAGTCATTTATCTGCTGTAAGAACAACTTATTTCTTAGTGCATAACGCTTGGCGAGATTTTGGCGACGAATTTGGCGGAATGTCGCCAACATGGCGACTTTTTTGAAATGTTGCCAAATTAACGAAAATCTCGCCAAATGGATAAAAATGACTCTAAATCAATGAAAATGACGACTAGTTATCGAAAATTCAATATCTTGATAAGAATATTGGTATCTACTATAAGAAAAACCTATTTTTTTTACTGTAAAAGTAGTAAATTCATTACATTATATAAGGGAAGTCATGTGTTGCCCACATCAGATTTTTTTACTTTGAAGTGGGTCACGTGATCTCTTCATATAATATAGGTGTAATTATTATTTTAATTTTTATTTAAAAGACTATTGAACATATTTTCATGAAATATTTTTTATATATTTTATGGGATAATTTGAATATTTCCAAAAATTTTCGAAGCAATATGTGAACTTTAACTTTGCTTAAAAATGTTTGAAAATTTAGGTACTATAGGGTTCAATGTATTTCACTTTTTCAACCCGGGTTCTATTCCAAGATTAATTGGGGGATGTTATTCATTTATATTCCCATATGTCCCACAGATCATCTCAACACCATACTAAAATTTCATTTTGATAAAATCTTTTTTACTGCAGTTATCGTGCGAACGGACACACTGACAGACAGACAGAATGAACAAAGTCAAACACTTTTCAACTATGTTGGATAGTGTTAAAAAATTACATGAAATTAAAAAAATTCACTTTTCATATACAATATTATGCAACAAATATGTTAACATCATTCTCGTAGATTTAGATTGTTCCATTCTTGAGAGGAGATTTTTTTTTGTGTGTGTTTTATATTTTGAAGCTTTAGAATTCGCCAATAATCATTTATTTCGAGGATATTAATTAGATGTTTACTGCATTTTGATGGGGATTTTGCAATTAGAGTATGAATATCACATTTTGTTTGGGCTAATAAAGTTCAATTTTGACTTATGTGATGTTAAAACAACGACAAAACATTGTACTGTTGATCTTGTACATCATTATTTCGCTGTGAAAGAATTAAAGTCACTGCATTATGTAATGAAACTAATTGCATTATGAACTGAAAGTCATTGCATTATGTAATGAAGGTCATTGCATTATGTAAAGATAGTTATTGTATTATGTAATAAAATTCATTGCATTATGAACTGAAAGTCATTGCATTATGAACTGAAAGTCATTTCTTTATGTAAAGATAGTCATTGCATTATGCAATAAAATTCATTGCATTATGAACTGAAAGTCATTGCATTATGTAATGAAAGTCATTGCATTAAAGATAGTTATTGCATTATGTAATAAAATTCATCGCATTATGAACTAAAAGTCATTGCATTATGAACTGAAAGTCATTGCATTATGTAATGAAAGTCACTGCATTATGTAAAGATAGTTATTGCATTATGTAATAAAATGCATTGCATTATGAACTGAAAGTCATTGCATTATGTAATGAAAGTCATTGTATTATGCAATGAAAGTCATTGCATTATACTATAATGAAAGTCATTGCATTATGTAAAGATAGTCATTGCATTATGTAAAGATAGTCATTGCATTATGTAATAAAATTCATTGCATTATGAACTGCAAGTCATTGCATTATGTAATGAAAGTCATTACATTAGGTAAAGAAAGTCATTGCATAATGTAAGGAAAGGCATGTGCTGCACACATCAGATATTTTACATTAAGAATATTGTGAAAAATCTCGAAAACAGATCCATAAATCCTCTAAACACATTTTCGTCTACACAATAAACAAAGTAAAAATTATAATTTCTTTAGGCTTTTAAAACTTATTTGAAATCTTGCCAACGAACATGGAACATTGGGCAATGGGGAATTGCCTTGACCTCTCATTTGTCTTTTATGTTCCACATGGCCCTTTAAACCATTATGAGTTCTTTTAATGCAAAGTTTCCTTCCTACTCCTAAACAATTATATTTAATACATAAAGAATTACTGCATTTTACTGAAGCTATAATTCCTGTATCCCTGTCCTTCAGGCTCAATTAACTTGTATTAGATATCTCTGGCGTTGCATCGTCTGCAGTTGACGTTGCCAAAAACTAGCGGGATAACTCCCTTCTGCAAAACTGACCTCTGCCTTCCTTCAATTATTTCGCTGCTGTGTTTGGATCGTTGCCATCGCTCGGAAATAAATTCCCGCTTTCGAACGCAAATTTATTTTTTTGGATTATTTTGAGTGAAAGACAGAGGATTGAAGGAGAGGGTGTTGAAAGGGTTGAACAGAATTATGGGTTGCTATTGAAGGTAAAGTGGAAATCTTTATGCCTGTGACATGTTTCCTTTAGAAACCGCTAGAGGGTATTTAACACAAAAACAATGGAGTTTAAGTTTTGTTTTTTGTTTGATAGAATACAGCATGGAGGTAAAAGGAGTTAAAACTTCATATTAAGAAAACACCCATATCGTTTAAAACAACATATCAGGTGGTGCTGGGATAAGATAAGTAGTTCTGCATTGTATGCATTTCTATGGCGAAAGGCTTAAAATACTTATTTAAACTGTGAATTTCGTAAAAGTAAATTATTAGCGCAATGTAAAAAAATCTGATGTGGGCAACACATGACTTTCCTTATATAATGCAATGAATTTACTACTTTTACAGTAAAAAAAATAGGTTTTCCTTATAGTAGATACTTATATTCTTTCCAAGATATTGAATTTTCGACAAGTAGTCGTCATTTTTATTGATTTACCGTCATTTTTATCCATTTGGCGAGATTTTCGTTAATGTAACAACATTTCAAAAAGTCGCCAAGTTGGAGACATTCCGCCGAATTCGTCGCCAAAATCTCGCCAAGCTTTCCTGACGGAAAAATAAATTATTCTTATAGCAGATAAATGACTATTGGCGTTCAAATACAAAAGTATTACTCGAAGTATCTTTTCTCATGAATGGAATGAGCTAGATCCACGAGAATGATGTGACCCAATTTATCGCATAGTATTACATATGAAAAATGAACATGTTTCTTAATAGGAAATATTTTTTTTTTATTTTATATAACTTTTTTATCATTTTTGGAAATATGTGCAATGTCTCGAGAACGGTTCATGTTAGCGTTCTGAAATTTATGTTAATCGTTTTCTAATGAAAAATTACATAAGAAATGTCTATTTGCGTAACTTTTTTAGCGGTTTTGATTTTTTGACGATTTTTTTAAAATTTCATTTGAAAATTTAAGGGTGTTCTGAACATTCGATTACGTTTAAAAACAATAGGCTTCCAGTGTTTACAGATTGTGATTTTTGTACCAGATTTTGTTCGAATCGGTCCATTCGTTCGTCAGTTATCGTCTCCACAGACTCACTGTCACACACACACACACACACACACACACATCACTTCAAAAATGTTTGATTCGTGATCAGGGATGCTTGAAACGTGCTCTCCTGTCGAAAACTCGAATTCGAATTTTCGACCCCGTCACAATACTTTCCTTATACATTATGTATATAAGGAAAGTAATAGAACGGAAACAATAAAGAATATTTTTACTTATTCAAAATTAAATTATCTTGCAATTTATTTTTATTTCTATATATTCTGCACTCTATCTAACAATTATAATAAAATACCAGTTAATTATTCTTATAATTAGGGAACCCTTAATTTAAAAATAATCAAAAATACATATACTAAATACTACTTCTTTCTGCTGTGTCAACTAGCAATAGCAGCTACTTTAATAACACTAGCTACACATAGATATAATTTTCAAAGCGTTATGGCATTTTCAAGTGTTTCATCCAGAGTTTTATTCCCTTCTTTTTAACTCCATGGAACAAGGGTTCCCTTGTAAGTCGTTATTCATTCCTTAGATTGAAATAAGCTGCAAACGCAGGATTAACAGGAAAGTGACTATGAGCCATCAATTGAGAAAGTTTGTAGCGCCTCTTGCGAATTGAGGAAGTTTGAATTTTTATCTCAAAAACGAAGCAAGATAGGCGGAAATTTTTAAATATAAAGTTGTAGAGCGTTCTCTATTTAATATGGAATGACGTGGGATGTACACATAGCATGTATACGAAGTGCAAAAATGAGATATATGAAAAACGATAATTATGCAAATGAATCGTTTGCTACTGAAGTATTTGTGAAAGAGATGGTGTGAAATACGCAAGGCAAAAATAATAAATCGTGTAATAAGTTAACTTTAATTTATTTATAATTATCCTTTGCATTCCCTTTGATGATAAGATACTGCGATTCCGTTCCAGTATCTCAACGGTAGAGCGTCGGCTGGCGAATACGAAGATTCGTGGTTCGATTTCCGGTTGAGGTAGAAAGGTTCTTTATATCTCTTGCAATAAATAATAAATGTTGTACAAAAATTGCACACGAATGATTCAGATCAATAATTATTGCATTTCGTCGAATTCATTTTTTATAGTCTATGTGCACATTATCTGCAAACCGCACATCTTTGCATGCTAAGTAGGGAACGGTGTACACATTTGTAATTGAAAATTTGCGCATGTTTACTTGGTTTTCGAGGTAGGAATTATAACTTCTTCACTTCACCGCTAGAGGCGCTGCATATTTATTTCGATTGATAGCGTATATTCGATTTCCTATTAGTAGAACCTCATTCTGCAGCTTAAGACCATCTCAATCAAAAGTCAAAGGGTAAAAAGGATTTAAGAGGTAAATAGACTTGATATTAGGGAACTCTATGGGTTAACTGTTAGAATGAAACTAAAATTATTCATAATAACCACCAATGCGCCTAACATGGTGTGAAACATAGTGTGGAATAATTTAGACGCATGATTTATGCAGACTTGCAACAAAACATAGTGGGCTGTATCACATGAGGCAGTTGATGCTTTTATGTACTAATTCTAATATTGCCCTTAGTGGTTTTACGGCTTAGAGACAATGATGGTAACATTTTAACTTAATAATGGCAATACATAGGAAATAAGGATATTTTCTAGCAACTTTTGAGTAGTGAGGGGATATGTACACAACTTTAACTTTGTTGTACATATGATTAAAGGATATCAAAATGCTTAAAAACTAAATATCTTATGGCATGATGGTGGACACAAGCCTTTAGATGTTACATATTTATAAAGATGCTGAGTTTAAAACAAAACATTCTAAATTTTGAAACCACCTGATTTTTATTCTTATTTATCCTTTCTTAGAGTTGCATTTTTTCTTGACACGGCTATAAAACGTATAACATCCTTTATAATCCTGGTGTATCATGTATCATTCAGATCAAATTTGTGTGTATTTAGTGTGAATATTTTTTCAGTTTAGAGTAAATATAAATAAATAATTTCAATAGTCTAAATATTTTATTTATGAACTTGCCGATGAACTCCATTTATTTATGAACTTGCCGATGACACATACACTGCAGAATTCTGCTGGGTGTAGTTAACTATCGTAATTAAATTAAAGGTCCAGGTTTACTATTCAAGAAGATGTCATTGTTACAGTGTACGGATGACACGCTTTTGCGCATAGCCATAGTGTTGATCTGTATTTTAATCAGTCAGCCCTGAAATAGAGGGTAACTCTTAATGGAGCTAAATTTTATTTGAGTAAGGTTTTCATAGTTTAAGAGAGCTTTAACTAGTACTTCAGAAAAAGTCTTTGGGCTAGTGGTCAGTCCTTCAATTTTTCAAATACATCAGCCATTGAAGAGGCATCCCAAGTCTGAGTTTCAGCAATATAAATATTTCGCCAGAGGATCCAGTGTTCATATTTGTTCTGTTGCACCCAACAACTAGATGATGATTTATGTTGGTATTACTTTTATTGCAAAAACTAATTATTTGACCTACATTGTCACATTCGTCACTTGGAGCATCTCTATATTTTAAGAGACCTAAAATTTCCTTTACACACATTTAACACCATGGCCAACGGCCCTACCGTGCTGATAACACCGGTTCTCATTAGATCACCGAAGTCAAGCAGCATCGGGCACGGTTAGTATTTGGGTGGGTTACCACCTGGGAACACCGCGTGCTGTTGGCACTTTTCGGGGACGGTAGCCCGGTGGTTTGCACGCTGCCACAACTGCTGACGTGTTCATGAGGACGATCACGTTAAACATGTGGGTCCGTAAGTCCTTCTGAGAAGTTGGTGGTAGGGGAAGGAGGGTACGGTCCCTGGTGATGCCTCCCCACTGGGTTCCGGTCTAAATTGGGTGGCACTTCCCGGACGTCCAAACTGTTACGTTACACCTTTCTGGTAGGTCGGACGGTCTGGGTCTCAACAACAACAACACTTTTAACACCAAAGCGCAACTTTCATATGCTCAGACTGTGAGAAATCTATATCTTTTTTTTTCACTCTACCCTAATGAACAGTTTAAAAATCTATAACCTATAAAAGTAATTTTACTGCACAATGTTTCACTTCAAGCAATCTTAAGGTTAGTTAGTTCTCTTCACAGTCGTTCACAGTATCCCATAAATTCAGAGAATTCATCGACGAGCCAGTTAGTGCAGTAATAAATGGCCGACAATGTTATATTTCGAAACAAAGAGGATGAATGATTGAAAAACTTAAGCACTCCCAGGAATCGAGTTCTAGAGATACTTTTTGAGAGCGTTCCAAGTCAGAGTTTGAGATCCCGCCGTTCACTCATTTTCTGGCATCATTTGTTGGCAAACTGCGACGGAATAAAAATACCCTCCTCTCTCCTCGTTTGCTACATCTGACATAAGAAGGCTAGACTCTGATATTCTGACATTTCCTGTAAGTTTTGCATCCCAGTTTGGACCCCGTTTTAAGAGCAATTTCTTATTTTCCTTACAGTTATAGTACACTATTTGGAAGAGTATGGAAATGGGGTCAAGAATTTGATTCTTAGATTTTTATGGGTCTACACGTTTTGACCGTACGTGTATTTAATATGAGACAACTAATAATGATGGACGATCGGATGGACTTATTTCTTTTGAGGAAGTAATATTTTGTAAATTAAATAAATTATTATATATAAGCAATTATTTTGTAAATTGCTTGAAGAAATAAATATACATATATTACTTTCATTATATACATAGTATAATGTATAAGGAAAGTATTGTGACGGGGTGAAAAATTCGAATTCGAGTTTTTGACGGGAGAGCACGTTTCAAGCATCCTTGATCACGAATCGAACAACATTCTTGAGGTGATGTGTGTGTGTGTCAGTGAGTCTGTGGAGATGATATCTCACATACGAATGGAACGATTCGAATGAAATTTGGTATAAAAATTATAATCCGTGAATACTGGAAGTCTATTTTTTTAAACGCAGTCGAATGTTCATGTTCAGAACCCCCCTCCCCCCCTAAATTGTCGAGTGAAATTTTGAAAAAATACTCAAAAAATCAAAACCTTTAATAAAGTTACGCAAATAGACATTTCTTTTGTAATTATTCCTTAGAAAACCATTGACATAAACTTTAGAACGCTAGCATGAGCCGTTCCCGAGATATTGCACATTTTTCAAATAAATTTATCAAAAAATCCCATAAATTAAAAAAATATATATTAACTGTTGAGAAACATTTTCACTTTTCATTTGTAATATTATGCGATAAATTGGGTGGCATCATT
This sequence comes from Amaurobius ferox, assembly GCA_951213105.1. Classification (NCBI taxonomy): domain Eukaryota; kingdom Metazoa; phylum Arthropoda; class Arachnida; order Araneae; family Amaurobiidae; genus Amaurobius; species Amaurobius ferox. The sequence continues at coordinate 51,593,011 of OX578151.1, forward strand.
CTCGTGAATCTAGCTTGTTCCATTCATGAGAAAAGATACTTGAACAATACTTTTTTATTTGAACGCCAATAGTCATTTATTTATCTGCTATAAGAATAACTTATTTCTCTGTCCACAACGCTTGGCGAGATTTTGGTGACGATTTATATTTAGATGACGTTATATGACAAAGTTCATTTGTTTTCGATGAAGTTTTCAAATATAATAAATTATTGTAGTATTGTGATAATTTTTAAAGTATCACAGTTGAAGGTATGGCATTTTAGAGATGCTTAGATAAAATTATATTTCAGTCGGAAAATGTTTCATAATCAGTGCTTTATGTATGATTGATCTTTCTGGTTTTTCCTTTTGCAGTTTGCAGTAGCTGTGCTCGCTTTGGTATAAATCGAACCTGGTTAAGAAGAGAGATAAAAATATATTAATAAAAAAATTATAGCCCTTTTCAATACATCTCTGTGAATTCAAGCTAAAATGGAACGAAAACACTACTAACCATTGACTTTGCTTCTAGGGCCATCTATCTTTGATTAAAAGAACCATTACCTACACCACTTTACAATATAAACCATATAATTCTAAACACCTTGTTTTTTATTCCCCCGTTTTTCCCTCAATATAGTCCAAAATATAAATTAGCGTTCAAAATTCAGATTTTATATCTGATTGAAGGCAGCAATTCAATAGCCTAAATAAGAGAGTGAACTAAGGCTAATTTCTCATAATGGATTTTTCCCGATTGTTCTTAGTATAACGTCAAGAGCACACAATGCGACATCAGCGGCATCTAATGTGAGCTAATGGAGTCTGAAGGACAGAAAAATGGAAGTATAGCTTTAGTAATATGCTGCCATTCTGAGGTAATAAATAGAATTGTGTCGAATTAGGAACTCCATTCAAAGAAATAAAACTGGCTATAAATTACATGTCAAACGATAAAGAAAAATCTGATGTGGGCAGCACATGACTTTCCCTGCAGACTTATATCCATGTTCTCTTTATTTTAATTAATTTTTTTTCACTTTTAAATCAATTTTCGTTCTCATTCGGTAACCGGACTTATTTTCAAAGGTGGCGTAGAGAAAATACGAAAAACTAAAATATCTCGAGAACGGCTAGTCCTAATGTAATGGGGTTGGTCTTATTCTTTTCTTCGCTAAAAATTACGTATTAAACAAGCATTTAATGGATATATTTGAGCATACGTAGTTTTTTAGTTTAGATTTGGACGATTTTTGCGGGCCATTCTGCAAAAAAAGGCAGGTGATTTTTTTTTGAATCGTACCAAAATCTAATCAGCACCAGGGTGACCTATACGTGACTCATCTACCGAATTTTGTGAAATTCGGTCCATTAGTTTTTCAGTTACAGTGGATACAAGCTTTTGCGGGCCATTTCACAAAAAAGGCGGGTTCTTTTATTCCGAATCGTACCCAAAACTAATCAGCACCAGCCCCGCCCACAAGTGACTTACCTACAAAATTTTGTGAAATTCGGTCCATTAGTTTTTTAGTTAGAGTGGATACAAAATCTGCACAGACAGACACACAGACACACGCACAGACGTCACGTTAAAAATGGTTTTTTCGTATTCTAGAGGTTTCGAAACGTGTAGATCCGTCGAAAACTCGAGTTGCGATTTTCGGCATGATTCCAATACTTTCCCTATACATTACCATGTATTGCAGGGAAAGTAAAAATATGTAAATAAAGATTTTCAACATCGAACAAAATATTTTTTCAAAATGCTTAATACAAAAAATAATTAAATAAAATAATTTTATATCTACACTTTGTTGTAAAAAAAGTATATGCACACATAAAAGAAATTGAGTTACAGTCCCGAAACTCGGCTGTAGAATGTAAATGCCATGCAAATGTCGTATTAAGGATTATCAAACTGTCAATGCCAACAGGGCTTATGCAACGCATAAGAGAACGACGACGCATTGTGCAGCATTTAAAACGACCGGTGTTCTCATTCATGGGTAAATGGAACTGTATTCTCTGATTTGATACTGCAAGTTGTGTACAAAGATAGCTTTGAGACGTACTCGACGGTGCTGCGACGGTGTAGGTTTTAGAGATGTCGCATTATAGTCCTAAGGGAAGCTGGTTGGTCCAGCAGACGTATCAGTCGCCATCGTGGTGTGAGCGACGTGGTAATTGTTCGGTGTTCCCAAGAATGGATCAAAGAAGGCACATGTAACCGTCGCAGAGGCTCAGGATGCTCCAGACAGACAACTGCTCGAGAGGATCATGCAGTCAGGAGAGGAGCCACGTCCATATCAATGGCGTCGCTATCAGCTATTTAAAGATATTTGTCATCCTCCATGCATCCTGCATCAAGGGATACTATTCGGAGACGACAGGAAGAAGGGAGATTAGGTATCAACGTCCATTAAGGCGCCTACGACTGACCCCTTAGAATAGACAGAGTCGTCTAGATTGGTGCCGAGTTCGGTCAGCCTAAACAGGTATTGATTGAAGGCATATTGTCTTTAGCGACGAAATTCCGCTTTGCTCTCAGTGCTGATGGCCGCTGCATACATGTATGGAGAAGGACTGGTCAGTGTTCCGATCCCGTATTTGTTGTCACAAGGCAAGCGACCATGACACTTTATGTAACTGTCTGGGAAACTATCTCTTGGAACAGCAAATCACATCTTGTGTTACAAACCGATCTGACGGATCACTTGTTCGTCGACTATATTCTGCAGCCAATTGCTCTGCCTATACTGTCAAGCCACCCAGTTCCATTTACCAACAAGACAACGCTGGATCACATACTGCATGAACTTTTCAATAATATCTTCGAGGGTTTAATACCTTCCTATTGTCTTCCAGGTTACATGACATATCACGAATAAAAAAAGTCTGGGACGGCTATTGCAACTTTCTCAGAATACCACTGAATTAGTTGACCAGTTGTGTAATATTTGTGGCAGAATCTTCCACAGAGGGACATAAGCAAATTAATTGGCTCTGTGCTGCAACGAATATCAGCTTGTTTAGCTGCTAGGGGAGGATTTACCACTTAGTAAAATATCATCTTCTTGTCGCCACAATTTCTTAATTAATCTTTTTTTTGCTCCCAAATTATAATCATTTGCATATCTCCTCAAACTATATATACATACTGAGTTTCGTGGCTGTAGCTCAAATTCTCACAGCTGCATATATTTTTTTTTTGCAACAGTGTATAAGGAAGAAAATTTTTTATTCATACAATGAATATTCAATTATCAGATACCCTAAAATCTTTCATATAGTTATGTAAAATTAGGCTATTAGGTTATAAAATATTAGACGCGTAATATATTAATAAACATAACAAAAACATAATTTATTAAACTTTTAATTTTAATTTCATTAAACTTATAATGAAAATATTTTAATAATAAAATTTAAATTTAAAATTCATACACACACAAACACACACACATATATGTATATATATATTAAGCCGATTAAAGATATTGGTAAATATATAATAGCATTTTGAGTAAGTCTGTCTTTTTATGTAATCAAATTATTTTTACCATGACTTTTAATTAGATTTTCTACTTATTTTCCTGTAACCGCATAAGTATATTAATTCGTAAGAAACTAATCTAAATAAAAAAAAATCTTGATGGTTGATATTACATTCAAAATTCTTTACCTTCTTCACATGCCGAGATATTTATAATCTTATAAAAAGTAACCGGATAACCAGGGTGTAAAATAATTTGTACATCAAATTTCCGTCCATTTTTTTTAAGGATATTAAAACTGTATTTTGTTTCTATTTTGTAGTAATCAAATTATCATTGTGGGACAAAAACGTCTTAATAGGGAAAACAAACAGATTATATAATGAAAAACTTACCACACGTAGAATATCATATAAAGATATATAAAAATTTGATGTTTACAGTACATGACTTTTTCTACAGAAATTAAATTATTTATTTTTCATTATTCCTGCTATTTTAAGTATTATATGATATTATGTGATATATGATATTAGTGATGTATGACATTAATAGTGATATATATGTATATATACGTGATAATGATATATATATAAATGATATATAATATTTAAGTGATATACGATATTTTAAGTGATATATGACTAGTAATAATACATAACAAATACATAGTAACTATCCACTTACACTCGCCCTTTAAAAATTGGTTGGGGGTCATTAAATGTGATATTTAAGCACTTCATAAAAGTCATCGATAACTTTTCTGAAAATCAAAAACACTTTGAGATTTAACAATAAAAATGATACACATTTTATAATTCTGTTAAGATGTTAAATGGGAAAATATATTTCACTTACTGGAGTCTTATTTCTGAGCCGACAACAAGATTTTAATTTCTTAATTTTTTCGATTGGGAGTGAAATTATGTAAAACCGCGTTTTTCTTATTTCTAGGTCGTGAATATCTTGAATATCATTTCTACGCAACAAAAACGTATAACTATGGTAAAATGATTTTTAAAAATTAGAAAAATTGTATCGCGTTATATTTGTTATTTCTGTTTTTTACTTTTTTTTTTGGCAACGAAAGACTAGGTTTTTAGTATTTCTGGGAGACAAAGTGCTGTAAGTGTTTTGAAAATACCTTTGCATAGCCACACCTAATTCAAATTTTTCAATTTTTCCATTCATCTGGAAGCTGAGGCAAATCGAACAAGATCATTAGCAAGATTCTAACTAGAGTGGAAGCCTTAAGAAATTTTCATATATTTTAATATCCCTTCGTATCGTCCCCCTTCATTCGGAGTAAAAAGGAAAAAAATGTCCCACCCCCCCGGCCCCATTGCTCGTTTGGGCTTCTAGGTGTGGAAAACCCAGGCCGTCCGACTCGTCCAGAGGACTTGAGCAACTATTTGGACGACCGGGGGCTTCTAGGTGTGTTGGTTCTCTTGCACTGACGAAGGAGATCCAGCGGATCCTCGAAACAGCTGTATGCATTGTGTTATTCGTGCATAAATACATTGCTCAAGCTTTTTTTATCCTGTGCACAAAGTGTATTTTACTTATCTGAGCGTTTAATTGATATTATATTGTACCTAAATGTTCTTTAGGGATTTTGTAAGATATTGGACTGTATTTCAACAGCTTAATACGTGATTTAAGGATAAAAATTTAGAGTATATTAAAAAGAAAATTTAAATGCGAAAGAAACTCTCTATATATAAAACGACTGTTTATTTACAGTCAGAGTTCAATTTGGAAGTCAGGTAAGTGATCTAAAGCGGATTAGATCATTTAAACTAAGTTCTTGAAAAGGATTGGCTCCCTGTTGATGTTAGTTTTCAAGGGTTGCTCCTTTGCGCGCTTGAGCACTGTGCTGGGCTCTTACATTTTTGGACTACGAAATATCATGTAATTTTTTTTTAATTGTTCGATATATAGCACTGCATGTGGAAAAACTTTTCCAATATCTTGCAAAATGCTTGGGATAATTCCTACACAATGGTTTTCATTTATTTATGGTCAAAGTATTTACAAAGCATTCATTTATCGGACAATGCTGAGTATGTTTTGTGACATTTTCCCTATTTATATAAAACTAGTAGTTTCTTAGGGAGTCCTTTGGAAATCAAGATTTATTACCTCAAGTATAAAATATATTTGCCAGTTCCGGACTCGGACATGACGACTTGTTGGGTAGCACCGCTATCGTGTTCTTAAAACATCCCCCGGATATGGTATATTCAGAAGTAATAGTAATATAACATTGGTCATGGAATTATCTATTGCACACAAATAGTAAGCTGTCTGTCAATAAATATGATAACAGAGAGATATCAATTTTAATATATTATCAAGAAACTCCGAATATTGATATTCTGATAAGACATATTCGTTCCGAGAAATATTATCCTAAATCAAATATTAATGAATCATACGGTAACAGCCAATAACAGAGATCTTAATATTACTTAGACTACTGCATACTCTCATTTTATGGTAATAAATATAGTATCAGCGTATTAGCAAGACAGACAGCAAAAGAAATGCGTAGGAAGAGGGAGAGAGAGGAAAAGTGGGGGCGATAGAAAGTAAGAGAGAGAAAAAGTGAGAGCGAAAGAAAGAGAGAGAAAGAAAGAAAGAAAGAAAGAGAAAAAAGGAAAGAAAAAGGAAAGAAAAAAAGAAAGAGAGAGAAAGAAAGAGAGAGAGAAAGAAAGAGAGACAGAGAAAGAAAGAGAGAGAGAAAGAGAGAGAGAAAGAGAGAGAAAAAAAGAAAGAGAGAGAGAGAAAGAAAGAAAGAGAGAGAGAGATGGTGAGAGCAAAAGAGAAAGACAGAAAGAAAGAACATTACACCTGGCAGCAGGTGCAATGTTTCTGTCGGCGATTTCCATGGACGCCAATGCCTGAAAAGGGGGATCGAATTGTTTGGGATAGGGTATGTCAAATACCTGTCTTTTGGGGAGGTTCTTCGTTTGGGATGGGCGATGTCCCACCTGTAAGTAAATGTTAAATGTGTAAAATAATGTTATATATTAAAACTTTTTTTAGTCGATTTTTGCTCATTTTAAGGTCCACCGTCCCCTTAAGGCATGTGTTGTGTTCTTAAGCTCGTACAGAACAGCTTAAACACTTTCAATCATCTTCTTTGATCTGGTTTCCCAGAGTGATTTCAGCGTACATGTGTAGTCAGAATTTCCCAGCACTTCACAAGTGCAGAAAATAAGGTAAACAATCTGTGTACCACACCAAAGAAATTTAGTGCAGTTATTAAAAATTTAACTACATAACTATAACAATCAGATTCATGCTTAAGCCGAACTAGGTATGTAACAAGCTCTTTGGTTTTCTAGAAGAATCCAAGTTTGTGCGCAATTATTTTTCTCTTTCATGCTGCTTCCATTGTTGTATGACTGTCAGCGACAATCTGCAAAACGTATTCCATAGTCAGATCAGTAATTCAGCAAGACCTTTTCCAATAGTACGAGTATCTCCAACTTTATAAAATCCCCAAAAATATTATTCCGTGATAACTGGTTTAGAAAACTCATCCCCTTTTCTCAAAATCACACTCAGCTGTTCTATGTAACTTGAATCTAGAACTATTGAATAATATTTGTTTCTGACTTCATTATATTTCATAAGAGATATAATTCCCTTAGAAATTACTGTATTTATTTAATTTTGAATGTCTGTACTAAGGTACGTACCCAGTCTTCCTGCTCGTTGAACATGTTTTTTTTTTTAAAAAACAGCACCCTATTTGGTCATTAATTCATTTTATCCTAAAAGTTCTCATAGACTGGATATCCCAGCTTCTCTTGATCGCCCCTTAAAAGAAGATTCCTATCCACCAGAAACACAATGATAAAAAATAATCTCCCTAACACTAGCCGCCACCTTTCTGATTTCTTCTCAATTTCATTTTGTGTTATTTGGTCCATTAACTTTGAGCTCTGGACTCAGTTGTGGAGACAGTTCTGGACTCAGCTCTGGAGACAGTTCTTTTCATTTGCAGATATGATCTGCAGCCAACCCTCCTATAACGCGGTACTCTTATAATGCGGTTTCCATATAACGAGGAGACCCCCCCTCTTATAACGTGGTACGCATAAAACGCGGTTTCCATACAACGGGGTAGTCTTATAACGCAGGTTCTCTATAATACAACTCAATGAGCTTAATCAGTCTCCCTATAACATGAGTTTTTCTATTACACTTTTACGGTTGAAATTAATGGGGAATTCCCTGTTCTTCCATCCACGTACATCACCATTTTTCAATTCCAGTTATCAGGCAAATCCTCTGTAAAAAAATTAATACATTCATCTCAAATGTATTGGTAGATGAAAATATGGGTAAAAAATGGGTTGAAAATTTCAATTTAAATGATTTGAAAAGGAGTCTTGATTTGGGTAAATAATTAGAAAATTATTTTATTGAAAATTATACTTCAACAGTGAAAAGTGTAAAGTTTAAAAGAGAATGACAAAATTGCTTAGCTTCTTATAGAGAGATTTTGGTAGAGTTACAAAATAAAACTACATTTCAAAATGAAAATGAAGATATGCAACGTGAAGAGGACATTAAAGGAAAAAGAATTAGGCTGAAAATATTTGGCACCTATGATGCATGTTAATAGGATTTTTATTCGAAAAAAGTTATTAAGTTTATATTTCACATTGTTTGTTTAGTTTTCTTATATGAAGTCTTAATAAAAATAATTCGAAATATGTAAACATACATTTATTGCCTTTTGTATCTACAAATTTATATTTCATAACCGTATTCATCATAACGTGGTGCTGATTTATATGTTCTGAGTTTCATTTTATGAGGTTTCCATATAACCCGGTACGAATTAATCTGATTTGCACTAATCTGAGTTTCTTATAACGCGGTTTCCATATACCGCAGTACTAATTAATCGCGTTATAGGAGGGTTGACTGTAGTTGATTGCGGGTCAGATCATGGTTAGAGAGAAACTTCGAGAGTCATTGTCAATCTCTGTACCCACTTCTTACGAGAGACTCACGATTAGAATTGAACAATTTGAAACAAAAGTAATACACAGGACCCTTTGTTTCTGTGTTTGCAAGCCGATTACGCTTCACATGCTTATCATTTGGAAGCCACCGAAAGCTGTGAACACTAAAACAGAGAATTGTTTATTACTTTCCCTGCAATACATGGTAATGTATAGGGAAAGTATTGGAATCATGCCGAAAATCGCAACTCGAGTTTTCAACGGATCTACACGTTTCGAGACCTCTAGAATACGAAAAAACTATTTATAGCGTGACGTCTGTGTGTGTGTCTGTGTGTCTGTCTGTGCAGATTTTGTATCCACTCTAACTAAAAACTAATGGACCGAATTTCACAAAATTTTGTAGGTAAGTCACTTGTGGGCGGGGCTGGTGCTGATTAGTTTTGGGTACGATTCGGAATAAAAGAACCCGCCTTTTTTATGAAATGGCCCGCAAAAGCTTGTATCCACTGTAGCTGAAAAACTAATGGACCGAATTTCACAAAATTCGGTAGATGAGTCACGTATAGGTCACCCTGGTGCTGATTAGATTTTGGTACGATTCAGAAAAAAATAACCTGCCTTTTTTTGCAAAATGGCCCGCAAAAATTGCCAAAATCTAAAATAAAAAACTGGGTATACTCAAATATATTCATTAAATGCTGATTTAATACGTATTTTTAACGACGAAAAGAATAAGACCAACCCCATTACACTAGGACTAGCCGTTCTCGAGATATTTTAGTTTTTCGTACTTTCCCTACGCCACCTCTGAAAATAAGTCCGGTTATCGAATGAGAACGAAAATTAAATTAAAAGTGAAATAAATTTAATTAAAATAAAGAGAACGTTAATATAAGTCTGCAGGGAAAGTCATGTGCTGCCCACATGAGATTTTTTTCTCTACGGGAAATGGCAAGTTCTCGTCCTAAATATCTATAGGACCATTCTTAACACGTTAAACGCGATGTCAGTCCGTGGGGACTGACTGTGAATTTTTCGTTTGGGTGACGTCGTTGGGACAGGCAGTATCCTGGCTAAAAAATAAATGTTATAACTTTAATGGAGTTTGTTAAAACATTCTAAGCAAAGATGTGATTTGGTTTTACACATATTACAAGAAGTGACGACCTGTTTGGTTAACTTGCTGGCTGTATTGCGTCCAAATGTTTTTGCGCCAGTCGTATAGCCGGAACAGACAGTGAAATACAATCGTCTCCTCGACGTGTGTGTTACCTTCTGTTACACACACGTCGCTACTCTATGACTGAACACCTCGCCGAGCAATCGCCGGCCGCTGTGTGCCGCCTGAACGGTAGCCAGAGCAAGAACAGCTACGTGTTAACTAAACTCATTCCAAAATTGTTATCCACAAAATCTGGCTGAGTTCTTCTCAAACGACTATGTATTGAAAAAGGTTATGTTCTTCCGATGAGTTTTCTTTTTTCTGGTGGAGTTGAAAAGCACCCGAATTATTATTTTTTTTCTCTTCAGAAATAACCAAAAATATAATGATGTGCAACTCAGTTTTGTGATCGATATATATAAAATCGATAGTTGAACTGGAAATTCAACCTGTTTTAAATATTATGCATGCACGAAGATGATGATGGATTGATTTCTCAAGCTTGGACACACCACAAATGCTGGGCGCGGTAGCCCATTGGTTAGCGCGCTGGAGTTGCACTCGGTAGGCCCGGGTTCGATTCCAGCCACTGCCAAAACTGCCGCCGTGTTCATGCGGAGTACGATCACGTTAAACATGTGGGTCCGAAAGTCCTTCCGAGAGGTTGGTGGTAGGGGAAGGAGGGTACGGTCCCAGTGGATGCCTCCCCCACTGGGTTCCGGTCTAAATTGGGTGGCACTTCCCGACCGTCCAAACAGTTACCTTACACCTTTCTGGTAGGTCGGACGGTCTGGGTTTCAACAACACCACAAATGCTGGTGTTGCGAGGCCCTTAGACTGGATCTGATCAGAGATTTGCACACTAAATACCGGGCAACGCCGGGAATATATTCCAGTAATTTATATTTATACATATTCTATTTATTTATTTAACCAAAGGCGTAGTTTGTAGAATTATTTCGAAAATATTTTTGAATGATTGTTTTCTAAGAAATTGAATTATTTATCCACAAGATGAATAAATCTCTATTTTTATCTAAATAAATCCATGCGCAGGATTTTACTTTCTTACTTATTATTTTCACATACTGTTTATATTTTTATGGTTATCTTCTTTTGGAGTATTTTTTTACAGGGAAATTCTTTCTTTTGGAAGACTTTTTTTTACAAAGTTTCTTCGTACAGATTTATGTTCAAGGAATTATGTGCAAAACACGCTGTGTTCTAGCATAAGCTATATAAGAAGAGAGAAATTTTATAATAAAACGTAGATTTTATAAAGATTTGTTTCGACAAAGTTTCAAATAAATCCATTTGTCTAAAATCTGGAAAATATATAGTGCAAAGAAACATCTGCTGTACTCTAGGTTCAACACATGGCATTCATTACTGAATAACAAATTTTGTAATTTTGTGAAATCGATAACAAAAAATCTGATGTGGGCAGCACATGACTTTCCCTGCAGACTTATATTCACGTTCTATTTATTTAAATTAAATTTAATTAATTTTTAATTCAATTTTCGTTCTCATTTGAAAACTGGACTTGTTTTCAAAAATGGTGTAGGAAAAATACGAAAAACTAAAATATCTCGAGAACGGCTAGTGCTAGTGTAATGGGGTTGGTCTTATTCTTTTCTTCGCTAAAAATTACGTATTAAACAAGCATTTAATGGCTATATTTGAGCATACGTATTTCTTAAGTTTAGATTTTGATGATTTTTGCGGGCCATTTTGCAAAAAAAGGCAGGTTATTTTTTTTCGAATTATACCAAAATCTAATCAGCACCAGTGTGGCCCACAAGCGACTTATCTACCAAATTTTGTGAAATTCGGTCCATTAGTTTTTCAGTTAGAGTGGATAAAAGCTTTGGCGGGCCATTTCGCAAAAAAAGGCGGGTTCTTTTAACCCGAGTCATACCCAAAACTAATCTGCACCAGATTCGTGCACAAGTGACTTACCTACCAAATTTTATGAAATTCGGTCAATTAGTTTTTTGGTTAGAGTGGATACAAAATCTGCACAGACAGACAGACAGACACACAGACAGACAGACACACACACAGACGTAACGCTAAAAATAGTTTTTTCGTATTTTAGAGGTCTCGAAACGTGTAGATCCGTCGAAAACGTGTAGATCCGTCGAGTTGCGATTTTCGACATGATTCCCATACTTTCCCTATACATTACCATGTATTGCAGGGAAAGTAGCAAAAAATTAACTGAAGTATTGTTCAACTGAAGTATGGTTCAACTGAAGTATGGTTCAACTGAATTATGGTTCAACTGAAGTATGGTTCAACTGAAGTATGGTTCAACTGAAGTATGGTTCAACTCGACTTTCTCATACCAGAAACCATTTTTTTTCAAAGTTTCTAAGAAAAAAATCTAAAGTGCTATCCTTCACTTTAAATTTTTTTTTTGAAAATTTTTTCAATTGACACCATCCCCAAGGGGGACTCATGACGTAACGAACAAAAAAAAATTTGTTTCGCGTTTATTTTTAGAAACACTGATTAAAATTATTAAGTCTCAACATCATTGAGCCATAAATAAACCCTTTTATGCATAATCATGTCAAATTTTTTCCCATGATGACATATTAAAACATAAAATTTCAAAGTTTTCGTTCGAATTTAAAAAAAAAGTCTATCTAGTTCTAAATTTTTTGACAACAAAGCCGTGTATAAAGTTTGGTGAAAATCCTTTAATAATTGTGGCTGCTATGGTGTACACATAAAATCCACCACAGACATGAAGACAGACGGACATCACTGCAAAAATAGTCAAAACATGTTCAGGAGGTCTTAAAACATATATTGGCATCAAGATCTCGAATTTGAAAAATTTCGTGAAAACAATACTTTATACTATATCATATACCACGAGAAAGAAAAATCTGATGTGGGCAGCACATGTCTTTCCCTGCAGACTTATATTAACGTTCCCTATATTTTAATTAAATTTATTTCACTTTTAGTTCAATTTTCGTTCTCATTCGGTAACCGGACTTATTTTCAAAGGTGGCGTAGAGAAAATACGAAAAACTAAAATATCTCGTGAATGGCTAGTCCTAATGTAATGGGGTTGGTCTTATTCTTTTCGTCGTTAAAAATTACGTATTAAACGAGCATTTAATGGGTATATTTGAGTATACCCAGTTCTTTAGTTTAGATTTTGACGATTTTTGAGGGCCATTTTGCAAAAAAAAAGGCAGGTTATTTTTTTCCGAATCGTATCAAAATCTAATCAGCACCAAGGTAACCCACAAGTGATTCATCTACCAAATTTTGTGAAATTCGGTTCATTAGTTTTTTAGTTAGAGTGGATACAAGCTTTTGCGGGCCATTTCGCAAAAAAGGCGGGTTCTTTTATCCCGAATCGTACCCAAAACTAATCAACACCAGATTCGCCCACAAGTGACTTACCTACCAAATTTTATGAAATTCGGTCAATTACTTTTTTAGTTAGAGTGGATACAAAATCTGCACAGACAGACACACAGATAGACAGACACACAGACACACACACAGACGTCGCGTTAAAAATAGTTTTTTCGTATTCTAGAGGTCTCGAAACGTGTAAATTCGTCGAAAACTCGAGTTGTGATTTTCGGTATGATTCCAATACTTCCCTATACATTACCATGTATTGCAGGGAAAGTAAAAAATCTGATGTGGGCAGCACATGACTTTCCCTGCAGACTTATACATACATTCTCTTATTTTAATTAAATTTCATTCACTATTAATTCAATTTTCATTCTCATTTGGTAACTGGACTCATTTTCAAAGGTGGCATAGAAAAAAAAACAAAAAAAACAAAAATATCTCGAGAACGGCTAGTCCTAGTGTAATGGGGTTGGTCTGATTCTTTTCTTCGTTAAAAATTACGTATAAAACAAGTATTTAATGGATATATTTCAGCATACGTAGTTTTTTATTTTAGATTTTGTCAATTTTTGCTGGCCATTTTGCAAAAAAAGGCAGGTTATTTTTTTCCGAACTGTACCAAAATCTAATCAGCACCAGGGTGTCCCTCAAGAGACTTATCTACCAAATTTTATGAAATTCGGTCCATTAGATTTTTAGCTAGAGTGGATGCAATCTTTTGCGGGCCATTTCGCAAAAAAAGGCGTGTTCTTTTATTCCGAATCGCACCCAAAACTAATCAGTACCAGATTCGCTCAGAAGTGACTTACCTACCAAATTTTATGAAATTCGGTCAATTACTTTTTTAGTTACAGTGGATACAAAATCTGCACAGACAGGCAGACAGACACACAGACACACACGCAGACGTCACGCTAAAAATAGTGTTTTCGTATTTTAGAGGTCTCGAAACGTGTAGATCCGTCGAAAACTCGAGTTGCGATTTTTCGGCATGATGCCAATACTTTCCCTATACATTACCATGTAATGCATGGAAAGTAAAAATGGTGAAAGAGTCTATCACATGATGAAAAATTTTGTAATTTTTATTTTAATTTGCATATTTATTTCGTGCAGGGATAAGATTTTTTGGGCAAACCGAAAGTAACATTTCCCGAACTGGAAATGGAAATCATTAGTGAACTCTCCATCTCCTCTGCAATTCGTTGCTGAATGCATATCAGTCACTAATTGAGGTTATTTATAGTCAATCTCGAAAAATAGATGCTTAATTTTTTTTTAACTTGAAGTGGAAAGAGGGGAAATGGAAAACCTTAGTTGAATCCCCCCCCTATTATTCTCTGAAATTTGTTGCTGAATCCAAATCAGTAATCATCTGATCTGTATCTATAACAGATAACCCGAAAAATAGCTATTTCAAGGAGATATGTACCCGAGAAATAAATATTTCAAGGACAAATGCTACCTGAAAACGTTAGTATTGTAAATATCTTGCTACCAAACATAATTGTCTTATATTTATTTCTCACTTTCATGTTTGCTGTTGTTGTTATCAATTAAAAAAAATCTGTTGTGGGCAACACATGACTTTCCTTATATAATGCAATGAATTTACTACTTTTACAGTTAAAAAAAATGTTATTCTTATAGTAGATACTTATATTCTTAACAAGATACTGAATTTTCTTCAATTAGTCGTCATTTTCATTGATTTAGCGTCATTTTTATCAATTTGGCGAGATTTTTGTTAATTTGGCAAAAGTTAAAAAATCGCCAAGTTGGCGACATTCCGTCAAATTTGTCGCCTAAATCTCGCCAAGTGTTATGGACGGAGAAATAAGTTATTCTTACAGCAGATAAATGACTATTGGCGTTCAAATATAAAAGTATTACTCAAAGTATCTTTTTTCCTGAATGGAACCAGCAGTTCCACGAGAATGATGTCACCCAATTTATCGCATGGTATTACATATGAAAAGTGAACATGTTTCTCAATAGGAAATACTTTTTTTTATTTTATATGACTTTTTGATAATTTTTTTGAAAAATAGGTAATATCTCGAGAGCGTTTCATGTTAGCGTTCTAAAATTTATGTCAATCGTTTTTTAATGAAAAATTACATAAGAAATGTCTATTTGCGTAACTTTATCAGCGGTTTTGATTTTTTGACGATTTTTTCAGAATTTCACTCGAAAATTTAGGAGGGTTCTGAACATTCGATTGCGTTTGAAAACAATAGGCTTCCAGTGTTGTGGATTGTGATTTTTGTACCAAATTTCGTTCGAATCGGCCCATTCGTTCGTCAGTTATCGTCTCCACAGACTCTCTCACTCTCTCTCTCTCTCACACACACACACATACACACACACACATACACACACACACACACCACTTCAAAAATGTTTGATTCGTGATCAGAGATGCTTGAACCGTGTTCTCCCGTCGAAAACACGAATTCGAATTTTCGACCCCCGTCACAACACTTTCCTTATACATTATGTATATAAGGAAAGTAATAAGCATACCAAGTCGTACAATTCGCTTGATTTTTTTCGAATGTTTTTGAGTCTACTAAAGAAAAGTAAGATTTCTAATATCTCGAAATCAGTTTGTATTATCCCCGAAGAAATGGTTTTCCTATAATTTTTGATTAAATATTCTTGCAAAATGTTAATGCATTTTATTAATAGTGAACATATATAATATATAACGATTTTTTTTCCATTTTAAATCACAACCCCAGTACCAGAGCAACTAACTCTATTTGATGCCTGGTGTGAGGCTATTTTGACTGCACTTCTTTCCTTACATGTCGTATGCATAGAGGGCGCTGCGATTTTTCCATATCGATAAGGCGTCTAGTGAGGTGGCACCTCTTGCATTTCCCTTGCACGACGCTACAAAACATTCAATATATTGAAAGTTATCTTATTTTTATAACTTTACAACATAGCTGAAAAGTGTTCATGACTTTGTTCATTCTGTCTGTCTGTCACTTCGCGCGGGAACTGTCATAAAAATGCATTTATCAAAATGAAATTTTAGTATGTTTTTGAGACGGTCTGTGGGACATATGGGAATGTAAATGAATAATATCACCCAATTAGTTTTGGATTGAACCCGGGTTGGAAAATTGAAATACATTGAAACCTATGGGATCTAATATTTCAAATGTTTTTTCAGCAAAGTCAAAATTCACAAATTGCTTCGAAAATTTTAGGAAATATTCAAATCATCCCATAATATATATAAAAAAAATTTCAGCTAAATATGTTCGGTAGTTTTTTAAATATAAATTAAAATAATAATTACACCCATAGTGTTATATGAAAAGATCACGTGACCCACTTCAAAATAAAATATAGCATCCATCTTTTTTCTCAGAGTAAAAATCTTGATTTTTAAAGTTCTTTTAAATTTATATTTAGTGTTGCATCCGTCCTAAAACCGCTTTGTTTTTGCATATTATTTGTGTATCTAAATCCTGCACCAACACAATTGCAGTATTTTTGAGTTTAAATGATCATCGAACTATTTCTACAACGAAGCCTAATTTTAATGTCTACAGAATGTAAACAATGTAAGTGATTGTGAGATGAGTTGCATAGGAATTGCTGAAATTTTTTCACGTAAAATTATTTAGCTCTGGAGCCTGGAATATAAGTGATATGAATGAAATATTCATTGATTTTACATAAAGAAGCAGACGATTTTATAGCATTGCCTTTCTTGAAGAAGTTTTAAGTTTTGAAGTAAAATAAATTATTGTACTGTGATAATTAAAAATATATAGCTGCTAAATATATGGCATTTTAGAGATATTTAAATAAAATTGTAATTCAGTTTTTCATAATCAATACTTTATGCATGATTGCTCTTTCTTGTTTTCAACACTTTACAACATAGTTGAAAAGTGTTTATGACTTTGTTCATTCTGTCTGTCTGTCTGTCTGCCTGTCCGTTAGCACGATAACTGCCGTAAAAATGCCTTTATCAGAATGAAATTTTAGTATGCTTTTCAGACGGTCTGTGGGACCTATGGGAATATAAATAAATCATATCACTCTCAATTAGTTTTTTATTGAACCCGGGTTGAATAAATGAAATACATTGAACCCTATGGGACCTAATTTTTCAAACATTTTTTAGGCACATTTAAAATTCATAAATTGCTTCGAAATTTTTAGGAAATATTCATATTATCTCATAAAGTATATAAAAAAAATTTTCAGTAAAATATGTTAGGTAGTTTTTTAATTAAATATTATATAATATAGCTAGAAAAACGAATTGAATTAAATTCTGACTTTTGCGATATCCTCCAGAAAGAAAAATATAGATATATTATATATTAAATATCTTTCCAAGAGTTTAATTATTTTGTATATGAGAGAGGTTTCACAATGTAAAATAAATTTGGTAGATAACAGTTTTCCAAAATTTTTTTTTAATTTTATATAAGTTTTCATGATATACTTATTTGATGTCGTTTTTAATGCACTTTCCTACGTCCTAGAGAATTAAAATTTGGTACACAGATTGAATGTGTAGAACATTTTATTCCACAACAATTTGGTGGTTCTTTAAATATAGATCCTACATTTTTTTTGAAATGGCCTGCAAATAATCCCCGTTCACTTCTATAAATCATTGTTGTAATATTGTTAAAAATTCTGATGTGGACAGCACATGTCTTTCTCTGCAGACTCATATTCACGTTCTCTTTGTTTCTTCAATAATAATTTGAGTTTATCTGCACAAAATAACATCCATAAGTATTTTAAATGACATTGGATTTGCACGTTAAACTTAAATTTGGTTCTCATTTGATAGATGGACTTATTGTCAAAAGAGGCGCAGCGAAAACGCAAAAAAAAAAAAAAAAAAAAAAAAAAAAAAAAAAAAAAAAAAAAAAAAAAAAACCTAAAATATCTCAAGAACGGCTAGTCCTAGAGTAATGGGGTTAGTCTTATTCTTTTTGTTGTCAAAAATCACGTATAAAATAGGAATTTAATTGATATAATTGAGCACACGTAGTCTTTTATTTTTATATTTAACGATTTTTGCGGACCATTTCGCAAAAACAGCCCGTTCCTTTTTCCCGAATCGTACTAGAATAACCTACAAGTGATTTATATAACAAATTTTGTTCAATTTGCTATATAAATCACTTGTAGATTATTAAAATATTATACACCAAATTGTGTTAAATTTGGTCCATTTGTTTTCAGCTAGAGTGGATAAAGGCAATTTCTGCCGGCCATTTCGCAAAGACGGCAGATTCTTTTATTACGAATCGTACTATAATCAAATGAACATCAGGGTTTCCCACAAAAAACTTGCCTACCAAATTTTATTAAATTCGGTCCATTAGTTTTTCAGTTAGAGTCGATGCAATATCTTCACAGACACACAAAAACACACACAGATACTTACTCCCTTACACACACAGACGTCTTCCTAAAAATAGTTTTTCGTGTTCTGGAAGTCCCAAAACGTGTAGATCCTTCGAAAATTCGAGTTCCGATCATCGGCACGATTCCAATACTTTGAATACATACAAACGCACACACATATATTATCTGTGTATCTGTATTATCTGTGTATCTAAATTCCGTGCCTACGCAATTACAATAGTTGTGATTTTAAATGTTCCCCCAAATTTTTATTATTTCTTCAACGAAGTCTAATTTTAACTTATGCAGAATGCAAATATCTCAAGCGATTGTAAGGTGAGTTACATAAGAATTGCTGAATTTTTTTCACACAAAATTATTTAGCTCTGGAGTCTGAAATGCAAGTTATATGAATGAAATATTCATAGATTTTGCACAGAGAATCAGATGATTTATATTTCGATACAGTTTTAAATATTTAAGTATAATAAATTACTGTAGTACTGTGATAATGTAAAAGATATCTCCACTGAATGTATCACATATTAGAGATTTTTAAATGAAATTGCATTTCAGTTGGAAAGTGTTTCATAATCAATGCTTATGCATGATTGATCTTTCTTGTTACATCTTACTTTGGGATATGTCTGGATATCGTCTGCTGATTAAAAAATCTGATATTGGCAGCACATGACTTTCCTTATATAATGAAATGAATTTACTCATTTTACAGTAAAATAATGTATAAGATCCACGGTACTGTGTTTTTAACGTTGAATTGTACATTGGGCAATTTTCTAGATGACAGCATGTAAAACTATTTGAAAGTACTAAATTAGCTTATATTTCAGGCAACTCTATATAAACAATTATCAATATTGATATCATCCTCAATCAGCGATATAATCTATATATTGAAATATTTTAATAATTAATTCATCAATTAGGTTTCATTTTCATAAATTTAGCGTCACTTTTGCAATTTTGACGTTATTTTCGTCAATCTGGGGTGAAATATCGCCAAGTTGGCGGTACTTTGCTAGATTATACCCAGGTTCGCCAAATGCATCACCAAGTGTTACAAACAAACGAAGAGATGAGCATTTCTTATATACTAGAAGATATGCCCGTCATAAGACGGAAAACTGAATTCGCGAGACATTACTTTCCATTTGGCGTCATTTTTTTTAATCAATTTGACGACATTTTTGTCCCTTTGGCAACATTTAAAATAGTCGCCAAGTTGGCGACGTCTCGCTAAATATCTCGCCAAACGTTACAGACGGACTGATTTTATTTGGCAATATATATAAAAAGTTGCCAAGTTGGCGATATTCTGACAAATTCGTCGCCAAAATCTCGCCAAGCGTTTTGAACGGAGAAATAAGTTTTCCTATAGTGGATAAATGACTATTGGGGTTCAAATACAAAAGTATACCCATAGTATATTTTCTCATGAATGGAACGAGCTAGATCCACGAGAATGATGTCTTGAAATTTATCGCATGATATTACATATGAAAAATGAACATATTTCACAATAGTTAATACTTGTTAATATTTTATGTTATTTTTAATGCATTTATTTGAAAAATGTAACATATCTCGAGAACGGTTCATGTTAGCGTTCTAAAATTTATGTCAATCGCTTTCTAATGAAACATTACATATGAAATGACTATTTACGTACCTTTATTAAACGCTTTTATTTTTTGATTATGTTTTCAAAATTTCACTCTAAAATTTAGGGGGGTTCTGAACATTCGATTATGTTTAAAAACAACAGACTTCCAGTATTCAAGGATTGAAATTTTTGTGCCAAATTTCACTCGAATCGCTCCATTCGTTCCTGAGATATCGTCTCCACAGACTCACTGACACACACACACACAGTTACACAGACATCACTTCAAAAATGTTCGATTCGTGATCAGGGATGCTTGAAACGTGATCTCCCGTCGAAAACTCGAATTCGAATTTTCGACCCCGTCACAATACTTTCCTTATACATTATACTATGTATATAAGGAAGTAATAACGCCTGGAACTATAAATCTACATTCTTTTTCTCGCATTTTCAATTTTCACACAGTGTATCAAATATAAATTATTCGCAAGAAGATAGAATAGAGTTAATTTTCTACAGTAAATTTGCATATTAGAACAGCAAATTTAATATTATATTAGTCGCCGTGTAGATTATTATTAGACTTTATTTGAAGTCAAAACAATAACGAACAGTAAACGGGTATCTCACGCTGGATTGCGGCAAGATGCGTTATCAGTTGCACCAATCCTTAATAATTTGAACCACGGATTTTTTTATCTGTCTAGGCGATGTCTAGACTTTTCTTTAAGCTTCGTCGGATACCGCTTCATATTCACGCAAAAATTAGAATCCTGTGAATTTTCAATTCGCGGATGAACGGATTCAGAAAAAAAAAATTCCCCCAAAACTGGTTTTGTGAGGTATTTTCAAAAATTTATTTAAAAATAAGCTAATCGTCATACGCATTCCGATCAAAGATCGTTATAAAGAGATTCTTCTAAAGATGCTAATATGCGTCTATAATGCTAATACTTTTGATCGCTAATATGACGATTCGTATGAAAATCGCTCAAAATTACCCTTCGTAAAATCATACTCAAGTCCAAAAGTTAAGCAACAAAGGGAAAAAACCGAATAAAAAGAAAAGTATTTATTAGAATTCATTAAAACTTTCACAGATCATGGGGTATAACAAAAGATACTAGCGTGGGGGAAATGCAAAGAAAATTATCAATAAATAACTAAATAGAAATAAATAAAAACATAGGACTTTGGGTAGCGGAAACAGTTAGTTCATGGGTGGAGATCTGCCAATGCGGAATGTGATGACTTCTGCTGGAAACACATGCCCGACAGCGTCAATTCATGCCTAGTTTAAGATCATCTATGGTGATTTGGGGTATATGTGCCCATTCACGGAGCAGACATGTTCTTAGCTCGTAAAGGTTCCGGGTATGATCATGAAGAAAACTTAAACATCTCCCAAGCATGTCCCATACATGCTCGATGGGATTCAAGCCGGGTGATCTCGCTGGCCATTCTGTACGAAGCAGTGTTTCCGATTCTAAGTGCTGGCGGACAATACGAGCCCTGTGAACTCGCGGATTATCGTCCATAAAAATGGCATCAGGATCCATGGCCGTAAGAAATTGGCGAACATATTGAGTACGGATGTCATATCTACTGCAGACACAGTTGGTCATCTGTAGTGTAGTACTGCAGTCACGGTAAAGCGAGGGGAGAAGTGGAGATCAGTGGAGCCGACAGCAATCCCTGCCTAAACCAACAAACCACCGTCTCTGTATGCCTGCATTTCGCTGATGTTACTGGCGTGTTAGTGGGTTCCAGGCGTTCTCCAGACCAACAACCGTACCTTTGTACACCAAACCGCGACTCATTCATGAAGAGCACAGTACCCTATTGTAGTGAAGTCCAGTTGAGGTGATCTCGAGCCCAGTTTAAGCGGGACTCTCTGTGCGAGGGCGTCAGTGAGACGCAAACCACTAGTCGTCTTGCATTTTTGCGCCCATACAAAAAAAAAGTGTGTGTGTGGGGGGGGGGGAGGGGCCTCTTTTTAATAATATTTGATTTTACCCACGTCAGGACCGTGGTAGACGGGAGCAGTTGGCGGGGTCTTTGTTTTTAAAAAGTTAATTGTTCGACGTTGCTACGATTTTAACGAAATATTAACGTTGTATTTTTTATTCTGATATGGACACACTCACTTTACGTGCACACGATAAACTTTGACCAAATATTTTTGCTTTGCGACTTTTACTCCCACGCAAGAAAAGGGGAGGTGACAGGAAACGGATATCGGGACAGACAAAAGAAGGGACGTTTTAATCGATCTTAGGACGATTAAATGAAGGTGGTCGGGAGTAAAGCAGGATAGGAGGGAAGGCCCTTTTTAAAATCTTCGTTTTTATCTATCCTAGGGATTCTTGTTCCGACTTTTGCGCAAACTTCACGTTGTATTTCCTACTCTACAATGAATCCGTTCGACCTGTTCAAGTTATACTTCACTACACTTCGACACACTTTTGTTGCCGCCGGCCGTCCAAATGGATGCTCAAGTCCTTGTTGACGAGCCGGACGGCCTGGGTTTTCAACACTTTTGTTGCTCCGGGCCAACGGCCGTACCGTGCTGAAAACACCGGTTCTCGTTAGATCACCGAAGTCAAGCAGCATCGGGCGCGGTTAGTACTTGGTGGGTGACCACTTCGGAACACCGCGTGCTGTTGGCTATCTCGGGTGCGGTATCCCCGTGGTTTGCGCGCTAGATTTGCACGCTGCCACAAATGCCGCCGTGTTCATGCGGAGTACGATCACGTTAAACATGTGGGTCCGTAAGTCCTTCCGAGAGGTTGGTGGTAGGGGAAGGAGGGTACGGTCCCTGTGGATGCCTCCCCCACTGGGTTCCGGTCTAAATTGGGTGGCACTTCCCGGCCGTCCATACAGTTACCTTACACCTTTCTGGTAGGTCGGACGGTCTGGGTCTCAACAACAAGACTTTTGTTGCTCCGGCCGTCCTCTTGGTTGCTCAAGTCCTCGGATGAGTCGGACGGCTTGGGTCTTCAACACTTTTGTTGCTGTGCGACTTTTGAGCATGCACAACAGGCTCAAAAGTTGTAAAATATTTTATTTTATAAAAACTGGTGACTGGAATTAATGACCGCTAGTAATTTTATAAGCTACGAACTATTGCAATTTTATCATCAGATTTTTACCCTATTTTTCATCACATGGCACTTAACTAAGATACCTTTTGCTCTTTTGACTTTCCTCCAGAAAATTTCCTTTTATTTTTAAAATTTTTACACGGTCTTCCTGGCCTACATATTGTCACAATTTTTTAAGGGGCGAGATCTTTCTTTTGTTGATACTGCAGCTCTGTCTCAATCAGTGTTTCTTTCAGGCATACATCCAAGTCCCCCCCCCCCCCCGAAGACGAATTTTTTACCCTCCATTAGAGCCATTTTATGTTAACCTAGTTTCTGTTTATGTGACAGCATTAAGATATATTTATATACGGCAAATAAAAATCTTGCCCCCCATAAAGTTTCATTCGCCTCTCCCTTCTTAGCCTAAAAGTCCTGAAAGAAACACTGGTCTCATTTATCTCCAGAAAGAAGATTTTTACTTTCCTAATACACATATAATGTATAACGAAAGTATTGTGACGGGGCTGAAAATTCGAATTCGAGTTTTTGACGGGAGAGCACGTTTCAAGCATCCCTGAACACGAATGAGACGTTTCTAAGGTGGTGTGTGTGTGTCAATGAGATAGTGAAGACGATAAGTGACGAACGAATGGACCGATTCGAACGAAATTTGGTACAAAATTTACAATTCGTGAATACTTGAAGTCTATTGTTTTGAATCGCAATCGAATGTTCAGAACCCCACTAAATTTTCGAGTGACATTTTGAAAAAATTATCAAAAAATTAAAATTTTTAATAAGTTACGCAAATAGACATTTCTTATGTAACTTTTCCTTAGAAAACGATTAACATAAACTTTAGAACGCTAGCACGAACCGTTCTAGAGATATTGCACATTTTTCAAATAAATTTATCAAAATATCCCATAAATTAAAAAAAATATTAACTGTTGAGAAACATGTTCACGTTTCATATGTAATATCATGCGATAAATTGGGTGACATCATTCTCGTGGATCTAATTCGTTCCATTCATGAGAAAAGATACTTTGAGTAATACTTTTGTATTTGAACGCCAATAATCATTTATCTGCTACAAGAATAACTTATTTCTCCGATCATAACGCTTGGTGATTTTGGCGACGAAATCACGGAATGTTGCCAAATTAGCGACTTTTTTAAATGTTGCCAATTTAATGAAAATATCGCCAAATGGATAAAAATGACGCCAAATCAATGAAAATGACGCCAAATCAATGAAAATGACGCCTAATTGACGAAAATTCAATATCTTGGAAAGAATATAAGCATCTACTATAAGAATAACCTATTTTTTTTTACAGTGAAAGTAGTAAATTCATTGTATTATATAAGGAAAGTCATGTGCTGCCCACATCAGATTTTTTTTATTGTCCCTAAAACTGACTTATATTTGTTTTCAGCCGTTATGTGCTCTGTTCTAATGATGTTTTTATTTTCAGAATCAGGCCGTTTTTTAAGTAGTTCTCTTGGAATATCAGACTTTGTGCAACTAACAGGGTATTACGTTTTCCACACACACCAAAGCTTTAATACATATGTACATTGTCGAGAGAGATCTAAGCCCCCAAATCTTCCTCTATCTGTCTCTCAGACACGATATTAATTTATTTTTCCCAAACTAATTCCGTCTTTTAACTTAACGAATGGCTGGATAATGGTTGGTTAACGGTTCAGTGCTCAAAAAAGCTTTAATTAGGACAGAACTATCTCCATTCTTTTTCTTTTTTTTTTTGGAATTCGCAACCAAAATGAAAAAGCATTGGAAGAAAAGGGATAATTATAGGGTGGTGATGAAAGGAACAACTTTCATCTAATTTTCTAAAACTAACTGATCAGGCGTGAAGACAGAAAACATGTTTTTCAGCAAAAATGTATCAAATAGAAAGAATAAAGTAGTCGGGATAAAAACAGGATTACTCAAGATATAAGTATTTTGTGAAAAGTTTAAGTTAATAACGTTTGTTTCGTACAATCTATATAATAAATGTGTAACTAATTATTTTGGTACTTATTTTGTCTTTCCATACCCTAAAACAGCCCCTCTGTGACCCAGAATGCTCAATCTTTGCATATTTGTAGTATCAAACGCGATGCAATATTTAACCCAATGTTCAACCCCCCCCCCCAAAGGGGTGAAGAAAATATGATTTTTTCTAAAAGCCACTTCAGGACTTCCAGAACTGAACTTCTTTGAATTGAAAATTTTCAAGAAAGTATTCATAAAAACAATATGTAAATTTTCGCCATTTAGTTATTTGTAGAGATGTGGATTTTTCGGAAATTTTTGAAATGAAAATTCTCCGGAAAAGTTTGAAATTATTCTCTATATTACATTTTAGTTGGAATAACATGTTCAGTGACTTTTTAAAAGTATTTATTCTTATATTACAACTACAGTGAAATATATATTATATGAAAAGGCTTAAATCTAGAAATATATATACAAAAAATATGCATAATAACTTCTTATATCTGCATACTGCGGTTAGCAGCTACAATTGATTATTTTTATTAAATACACTTGTTTTTAAAAACTTATTAAACATTATATTTCATCTATAATAATGCCTTAAATTCCAATTTTTAAAGCATTGTACAAAAGAAATGAATAGGCATAAAAATAATTTAAAATTGTTAAACCCTATCAGAATCGTAAATCATTTACTGTTTATTATAGATATAAAAAGTAAATTATAAAATATAATATTCTAAAAAAAACATAACTGATTATAATTACAAAGTACATTAAATATTATACTGCATTTCTTTCAGTGCCTACTGACAATGTAAGGGAAACATTTTACCATCTTCTTAAAAGTAACAAAAATAAAAAAATAAATTACTAATTTATTATATGTAAAAAAATAAATTATTTAATATATAAACATAAAATTTACTTATTTATTTATTTTTAATATATAAAGATATACTTTATTTACGACAAAAAAAAATTAAAAACAGCTTGTAATTAAACACTTTTAAAATAAGTTATTTTATATAATAATAAAAATTGTTTAAAAATACCTGCTTGTAATTGAACGAGCGAGTATCATGAGAAAGAAGGGACAATATGCAACGTGAGTTAAGCATATATTTAGTGATCTTAAAACATTCCATTTTCTAAACATTTTTATAGTTTGGAGTACCGAATACTGAATGAATAGGCATATTAAAACTTTATTTGTTTTTTTTTTCTGAGAATGAGTAAATGGTCACTTGTACCCTTTTGGTTGTCATCCATTCTTTTTCTTTTAAAATAAAGTGCATATACACACTTGCCCGCCCTCCTTAATTTTCCTTTTCAGAATTTGAAAGAGCAATGATCAAAAATTTTTTGTAAAGCTACTGGCTTTTTAGAAAAATAGTTTGAAAAGAATATTACTTTCTATTCCCAAAATTAAAAAAAAAAAAAAAAAAAAAAAAAAAAGTGGAAAATTTTCCGTTCCATTTTCCACCTCTAGTTATTTGTAATGAAAATATGTCCTAAATCCAACAACATGTTTGTTTAAAATATGACGCTAATAAGACATAATTGAAGAGAGAGACACTAATATGACGTAATTAAAGAGAGAGAGTATTGTTTCTTTTACTCGCAACGTTGCATTGGGGAATAGATATTTCAAAGAAAATGTAAAATTATGTTGTAAATGGTAACCACTTTTTTAATAAAATAAATTCATATAATATAAATTTTTAATTTTGTATATGTGCTTTATTTCTAAGAATTACCAGAATTAAACGGATTAATTAACCAGAATATTTAACCTCACTGGTTTAGAGTATTTTGAGGGTAAATTAAATTTTCGTTCCAGTAGTAAATACAAAATTCTTCATTTTCCAGTAAATCAGTCACAAACCAACTTAGCAAGCCATGGTGATCGACAGGTTGAACCCTACTGCTCCAGATATATCTAACGTGTACACTTATGAAACTTTCTTTATAATAAGTTATTGGTGAGTTCAAAACCTTTCCTAGGAACCCCTATATAAAATCTGCATAAAAACGCTATTTGTATTAAAAACAAGTAAATAACAAATTCATAAATAATGATTGTTGCAAAATTTTAAGATGGCATCAACTTTCATTACTTATATGTGACACTGTTAAAAATGATAGTCCATTATAGATGTCCATTAAACACAGATTTGGTGGAAATTAAGTTGGATCCAAAGCAGATGAAAGAGCGAACACTTCCGGCATGACTTCCTGCAATAAAGCAGAAGGTTCTAAATGACATAAAATCGTCGAAATCGAAATATATGATATCATTTAGTCGATAAATCAGTTCCTACCCAATAACTTCCGACCTAGGAAGCCGAGTCTGCTGACATTTTATCTTCTCATAATCACACGTATCTGTCAGGACGGTTTGATTTCAGAGGGCGGATAAATTATTTTTACTGATATAACTGTAGATGCATTGCGTCATGCAGAAAATTTCTATGATCCTTAAAAATGTGCGATGTACTAGCCCGATGTTTGAATGATCATGATAGGAAAATTATCGAAATTTATGAAAGAGCCTTTATATGGCTGCTAGTGGTTTGTACACTTCATTTTTAACGGAACTGTTAAGTATTTGTATACACTTTTGCATACTTATTTTATTTTGTACAGTCGTACAAATTTTCGGTTAAACAGGAAGTGTCATTGACAAAAATGGAAATAAAAATCCTAAAAAGTGATAATTTTTTTCTTAGAGTGCTAGTTTCCCCGTCTTCGAAAGACTTAAATACTAATTTTAAAATAATTGATAAATCTATATTAACATTTCATCCTGATTATTTTAACACTAATATTTAAGCCTGTCAAAGACAGAGAAACTAGCAATCTTGAAAAATTAAGCTGCAATTTCTTTTAATAAATTTTATATTGTTTAATAATGCATATTGTTTAGCGCCAAGAATGGCTGTCACAATTGACTTAGTTAGATTCGGTTTCATGTCGAGTTCCAGCCTTTTATATTCCCGGAGTGGACTTCGTGTGTGTGTGTGTGGGGGGGGGGGGGCTGAGGGACTTGACCCCTCTCTCTCCCCATTTTGCTTACTATGGGAGAAAAATAGAAAATGCATCTATGTTCGGTTCAATGGTTGATACTATAAATGGTTCATACTATAAGTTTCAGCCTTCTAGGTAACCAAGGTGGCTTCTAGAGAATCTGAAAAAACTTTTCGAGACCAGACTCTTTTCCTCCCCCCCGGAGGGGAGCGCAAAAGTAGGTATTAGTTTCAAAATCTGCAGTTTGAGGCATAACAGGGAAACGGAGATATATAAATATTCTAAATACTCTCGTAACAAAATCATAAATAAGTCACAAAGCCTAAAGATAATTCTGAATAATTTATAAACCCGTATTAATGTTTCATACTGAGTATTTTAACATCACAAGTTTCATCTAAAATTTACTTTTTTCATCAAAAACTCTCTAAAACGCTTCTTTCAGAATTTAATTTTCCCACCTTTAAGAAGTTTAGAAACAAAGCTGTTGCAAGCATTTTTCTTGTTCTGTAATTACGAACTTTAGAAGGGAAAAGCCAGTGGGACCCGGATGACGACACACACATTCTTGGACCACATCCAATTGGGTCGCGGGAGGGCCTTAATGAAATCCCACATTGAAGGACACGCGAATTATTTGGAATTTGTAATTAATGCTCTTTCTGAAGCGTGTTCAGCGAGAGGAAAATATTTGGGAGTATTTCTCTGAAAAGACTAGAATTGCAAAACTCAAGAAATGAAGTTGAAACTGGGGTTAAAATAAGAAGAATTTGAAAATTTTTAATTTAACAGAATTATGAACAAAAAAAATTATTTTGGTGGCAAGTGTGCATTTCATTGTCGACAGAACTTTAAGCATTTTAAATCTCTTTTTCTCTGTCTTTATTTAAAAACATCATCTTGGCGTACAGGAAAATTTTTACATTTTAAAGTGCCATATCGCTTTTAGACATCATAATGTCCGTCATCAGTGGCAATGTTATCACTATTGCCACTGATGATTCCTTAGCATTGCCACTGATGATGGACAATATGATATCTGAAAGCACTATGGCACTTTAAAATGTAAAAAAGTCCCTGTACGACAAGATGGTGTTTTTAAATATAGTTTACAGATCCTGTAGTCTTTTAGATAGAACATATTTGAAATATTTTAGAAGTGTTTACCATATTTATGAAAAACTCTTTATCTCACTGATTTCGTACAGTCATATTGAGCGAGGATACGAAATCACTAACTTAGCAGTGCCGGGATTTGATCCCGGACCCTCAGCGTGGTTTTATCCGGAGCCCAAAGCGTGGTAGGTCAGTATCACAGCGTTGAGTTAATGACGTCTCCACATCAAGGCATTAAATACTGCCTTATGAGCGTTTGCTACGGTCCCCTCCCTCCCCCTCCCAATGAGTTTCGTCGAAACCGAATGAAAATGCTGCTTGGTTGCAGATGCGAGCTCTAAGTTGGAGTGAAGGAGCGGTTACAAGCGGCCTGGTAGTGAGTCACAAGGTCCAATGACGTATAATGGGTCGACGTCAGAGAATCTCGGATGACCAAGTAAGTGTGGTGGCGCCATCTCATGGGGAAATACAGAAATGCATTTATGCAATGTATATATAATTCTCAAGAAGCTGAATAACTGAAGATAATTGAGCGAAGGATGTTTCGTGTTCGTCCAAGGTCACCAATGTATCAAGAATACGAAATCACCAAATGGCAGCGCCAGGGTTATATCCTGGAACTAAAGCGTGTTTGGCCAGTATCATAGCGTTGAGCTAAAGATGTCTCCAGATCAAGGCATTTAATATTACCTTATGAACATTCGCTGCACGTATGAATTTTTGGAAAAAGTGAAAGTGGAAAATGTTAGTTAATTCCCCATACCCCCACTGAAATTTGATGCTGAATCCAAGTAATCCATCATCTCAGCTCTATCTATAGTTGAGGTGAATCCTAGTCTAGAGAGAGAAGGTCATACAAATATGCATCGAATAATTAATAAAGAAATTAAACTTAATATTCCGAGATATTTGTTTTTTCATTTTGTGACATTTTCGAAAAGTCGTCAAGTTTGCGATATTTCGCCAAATTCGTCACCAAGGCGTCTAAATTGTTTCGAAATTTGCAGTCAAGTGGAACAGACAGAGAGGAGGGTATTTTTTATATTGTAACCACTATTTTATTTTCTTTTATATTTATTTTATTATTTTCTCAATTCGTCACAGAATTTCATTTCATTTACACGCTAACATTTTGTCATATATAAATACGATATACGAGTATAAGAATACAAGAAATTTAAAAATAAATTTGTGTCCAAAATTAAAGATCAAAAGCTATTTTCGAGGGAAAGAAACTGTGTGAACGTGTGTGAATTTTGATAAAGACAAAATCATACGGTTAATAAATACTGTATCACAGAGAAAAATATATACACATAGTACCTATAGCATCATAAGTGTGGTGTCAAAGGTAGGATGGCTGATTTTTTTTCAAAGATGATTAACAAAGAATATGATCACCTGTCACGGATAACTCTGGCACAATGACGAGTCATACGCAATGCAAGGTTGTTGATAAGCTCTTGAGCTAGGGAATAATATTCTTTGCTGAGAGCAATACAGAAATCATATAAAGTTTCAAGAAGGTGGTTGAACACAATTCGTCTCCCAGGGGAACCTAGGTATTATGTCGGCAACCCCTCTCTTGGGTTGCTGTAAACCTCTGGAGCAGTCGTGTGGTCTTGGTCTTCAACCCCTCTCTTGGAGCCTAAGTGGTCCTAGGCTCCAAGTCGTCCATGCCTAGGTTGCCTCGTGCCTTGCACAGGCAAGCTAGGTATCAAGGGAAGCCTCTATGCTTAGGAAGCCCGAAACATGCAACCTCCTAGGCATAGAGGTTGTTCACACGAAGCATTCTACACTAGTCAAAGGTGAATTTGCAACACCATGAAGGAATGCACGTAGCTATATGCAAATCACAGTACCGGTAGAAGAGATTGTCATATGCAAATGATTAAAAGAACAAACAAGGATATGCAAAAGAAACGTATTTATTCAGTGGCCCCACGGGCAGCTATACAGGCCGCTAAACGGCGAGGCATGCTATCGGCGAGGCATGCTATTATTGGTTGCCTGAAGAAATCTTTCACAAGCAGCGTTCATTGCGGTACGCAGTTCGTCTACGCCGTAGACGAACTGCGTAGAATACAGTAGACTTTACAGTATGTATCGGTGTTCCCCCGTGAAACTGACGTCCGATGAGGGCCCACACGTGTTTAATGGGAGAGAGATCCCTCAAGGCTGCCGGGCAGGAAAGGATGTGAATTCCGTTCAGTCTGTTGAGAGTTATCCGTGCGGTGTGGCATTGTCCCGCTGGAACACCGTGCTGGGAACAGTCTACAAAAATGGCCGACCCACAGGAATCACAACTTGTGTGACGTACCGGTCCGCTGTCAGATTACCTACAGTGTGAACCAGAGCTATCCGCTGATCGAACATGATACCGCCCCAAACCATGATGCTCGGTGTGACGCTCGGTGATATGGGCAAGTGACATTCCCCGGGAAGCCGCTACACCCGTCCACAGCTGTCATTCCTCCACAGTGCAGAAGCGAGATTCATCCGTAAACAATCCCCAATGCCATTCATTGGTCCAGTTGCGATGACAAAGATACCACGTCAGACGTGCATCCCTGTGTCGAGCGCTTAATGGGCACCCCAGTGGCTGCCGCGGTGTGCGTAGCTGTACTCTATGCAAACTGTTGCGAATGATTCGGGTTCACGCAGATGCAACCGTTGATGATGGCAGGTTGTTTCGGATGCCACTTGCCGTTGCGAACGGGTCTCGACGCACCGTTCAGTGAATCTGCCGGTCTGTGCTTCTATTCGAGCCACTTCCTCTTCGGCGTGTTTTCCGATGTTCCTGCGTCCATCGTGTCACATATCGCTGGATGGTACTTCCTTCGTGCCCAACACGAGTGGCAATTGCACGCATCGACAAACTCACCTCACGCAGCTTCAAGATAGGGTCTCATTTCCCAGCCGTTAACTGTTGGTATACAGCTCTATGACGTCCTCGAGACATCGCTTCTTCACTTTTTCGAAAGATCGGCTTCTGCAAATCGTCACTGATAGCATTTACGGGATGAGCCGTCTGACGGTCTTTACGCCCGAAACTGTGTGACACATGGCCCGATATGTACGAAAACTTTATCATTTGCATATGACTCTCCCTTGTACCGGCACTGTGATTTTTATATGGCTACGTTCATTCCTTCATGGTGTTGCAATTTCACTTTTGACGAGTGTAATATATTGTATACCTGAAACAGCCTCAGTGATAGCAAACAACTTTACACATAGACTATAAATGACTGGTGACGTTTCACTGTTGTAGCAAATAACAGTCTTCATGAGGTGTCATATTCTTTAAACGATTCCATTCAGTCCTTTGTGCCATCCAATTAGTGTATTGAAATTACTATCATAACTTCTCTGGGTTGGAAACCAATTTGGTGTCCACGTCTCTTTCAGGTTTGGGATTTATTGCTCTCTAAGCGTCTTATTTCCAGCATATTTTGTCGGATAAACATGTATGAGAAAAAAATGTAGCTTAAACGCTTCTACTTACATTGCTAAAAAGAAATGGTTCCTTCTGCCCCGTCTTGGATTTCAGTAGGACTTTTGCGTGGTGAACAGATTTATACTACGTGTAATATGCTAATTTCACTTTATGATTATAACAGTCTTGTTAATTTGCATATGCAATGTAAATTTCTTTAATTTTAATTCAGTGGCAACTTTTATCCCCCAAAATGTCGTAAATACTATTATACAAGAAAAATGAAGGATTTTTAGGATACTATTATACAAGAAAAATGAAGGAATTTAGGATACTATTATACAAGAAAAATGAAGGATCAATTGCCCAAAAGGCTGATGAGCTTGTACTGTTTATCTTTGGGTCTACACTGGAAGTTGCTGGTTCGAATTCGGTTCAGAAGGTTTATGTTTTTAGGCAATTGGTTTTTCAAATTTCTTATAAGCAAAATATATTGAAAGCAGACTTATGAACAAAGCATCGAGCATTTAATACTTTATTTAAATGCAAATTAACGCAATGTTTAACGTTATTAGAAGAACATGCGATTAAATTGACAAAATTTTTAAATAATTACCTTTCCTGTGAAAACTTGATAATGAGGTGATTTTTTTTTTCAGATAATCTGAAAGAAACATAAAAAGAAATACTGAAAAATTATTCTTTACATGGTATAAAACAAGGTATATATAATATTACAAAGGTGATATATATATATATATATATATATATATATATATATATATATATATATATATATATATATATATATATAAGAGAAAAATTTTAACACTTGATAGAGAAAATTTTAGAACGTGATAGAGAAAATTTTAACATTTGATAGAGAACAGTTAAACACTGCCAAGTTTCTAATATCAACCATTTAACCATTGATCAACTTGATTTCTTATGATTTGCCTCCATTAAATCTGCTGATAGCGAACTATGAATTTTACACTTAAAACGCAGTTTTTATATTTACTTGTTTACATATTTACTACTTTTTCATTTGTCTATATTCTTTTATAGCTATTTAAAGATATGTACTGACTAACTGATGAAGATTATATATTCACTGAACTGACTGATTGACTGAAGATTATATATTCACTGAATTGATTGACTGACTGAAGATTATATATTCACTGAACTGACTGATTGACTGAAGATTATATATTCACTGAATTGATTGACTGACGGAAGATTATATATTCACTGAACTGACTGATTGACTGAAGATTATATATTCCCTGAATTGTTTGACTGAGTGAAGAGATGATTTACAAAATTATCGAGCACGTCCATTAGGCCTAGAATCTTAGTTTGAATATCATTCAATCCATTTCAGTTTCAAGACCAAAGGAAACCGCTTTGCTTAATTATGAAGCACGTCAACTCTAGCTAGAATCTCGCTTGTGGTTTCATTCGATTCGTCTCAGCTTCCAGGTCAATAAAAAAAATAATTTTTCCTAGATGTGAATTTTCAATGATGATACAAATGAATAATTAAAAAAAATTCAAAAACACCTTTTTAAAGAGATCGAGTACTTTCACTCGATAAAGAATCTTGGTTTTGATTTCATTCGATCCGTCTCAGATTCCAGATTAACGAAATACTCGAACTAGGGGTGACATTACAAAGGGATTTTCAAAAAGTTACACCACTTTGCCTCTCAAAAACAATAAATACACAATTTGATAGCTTTTCGCTGCTAACAATTAAATGTATAAATTTCGCTGAAAAGAAGTAAATATATAAATTTTGCTGCTGACAATTAAATATATATTTCGCTGTTCACAATTAAGTATGCAAATTTCAGTGCTAACAATTAAATATATAAATTTCGCGTCTAACAATAAAATATATAAATTTTGCTGCTCACAACTGAATATGTAAATTTCGCTGCTAACAATTAAATATATAAATTTCGCTGCTAACAATTAAATATGTAATTTCGCTGTTAACAATTAAGTATATAAATTTCGCTGCTAACAATTAAATATATAAATTTCGCTGCCAACAATTAAATGTATAAATTTCGCTGAAAAGAAGTAAATATATAAATTTTGCTGCTGACAATTAAATATATATTTCGCTGTTCACAATTAAATATGCAAATTTCACTGCTAACAATTAAATATATAAATTTCGCGTCTAACAATAAAATATATAAATTTGGCTGCTCACAATTGAATATGCATATTTCGCTGCTAACAATTAAATATATAAATTTCGCTGCTAACAATTAAATATATAAATTTCGCTGTTAACAATTAAATATATAAATTTCGCTGCTAACAATTAAATATATAAATTTCGCTGCTAACAATTAACTCTGTAGGTGTCACATCAAATGACTATTAGTCATTGAGAAGGCTTGAAACATATGGGGGAGAATGTCGAAGTTATATATACAATTGAATATTCAATTCAACTCATTCAAGTTCTATTCGCAATGTTATTTTAATATTCATTCCAGTAAAACAACTTGTGATTCGCCTGCTAATATTCGTTCCGGAAGTTTGACATCTTTATCGGCTTCAGGGAGAATTGTGCTGCTCAGCACTGTAAATGCTTTGTTTTCTTGGCTGGCTCATTTTCAAATGTACTGTTGTATTCCTTCCAGTTAGACACTTTGATAGTGCCTAATTTTCAGGAACTTAGCTGCAATCACAGATTGTGAGGCCTTCTGGAGAAGTCTTAATTCTGGGATTGTATTTCGTATAATGCGGGCCAGTAACCTATTTTGTCTGATGCTGTCAACTAAGTCCTTATTAAGCTTTCGATACTAAATTTTCAATTTTTCATATAGTTTTATATATAATATATTTTTAATCAATTTTTAAGTAAAATACACTTATACTTTGTATTAATCTAGTGAAGCTGAAACTTGCTTGCTTTCAAATGAACTAAAATAATAAAAACTAAATAAAATACATACATTTTATAATTATAGCCAATTAATTAATGTTTTGTTTAATAAAACAATTTGTTGCTATGGAGACGCCTTAGTCTATATTACGTAAACCTTGATTTCTCTTTCTATTGATATCTACTGACAAGAAAATGGAGAAACGTATAATGCTG
The DNA here is from genome assembly GCA_951213105.1 of Amaurobius ferox. Classification (NCBI taxonomy): domain Eukaryota; kingdom Metazoa; phylum Arthropoda; class Arachnida; order Araneae; family Amaurobiidae; genus Amaurobius; species Amaurobius ferox. The sequence continues at coordinate 51,628,863 of OX578151.1, forward strand.
TTGAGGTATATTCATGGATGATTAAGTATGCACACACGAGTATGTACACATAAATTATGTATCTATGAAATATATCTCATTAGTAGATAAAACAGCTTAATTTTGTTTATGTGAATTGCACTTCCATAACTCGTCAGTTTAAACTAGGCGGTTATACCTCAACCCGAAAAGGACGCGAAGCCGAATATCTAGCTACTATTTTATTAAATGAGACGTTTATTTCATGAATATAGTGAAAACTCCAAATATCATATTAAAAATAAAATAATTCATAGAAAATTCTGTTTGGCGCGCGAATTTTTTTAAATTAATATCTCTCCATAGGGTTAACGTTATCTGGCCTTTGGCTTCATAGATCGAAATGTAAAATCTTCATGGTTCGTTATGGCCTAAACACGATTAGTTCAAGCTATGACAAAATTTTATTCCAATCAGTTGAGTTTTACTATGTCAATGGAACGTTTGCCCAGAATTAAATTTTGAATCGGTGTAAAGGAAGTTATCGTTTCAATAAAAGATAAGGAGTTTGCGTTTAAAAATAAAGTTATTTATCTACCATAAATGTTTTAAGAAAATATTATTCATAAAATGAGATTTCAATTCTGAAGGGTCCACAGGTTCAAAAATGCTTCAACCATTAAATCAAGAAAAGCTGCTCTGATATGGATGCAGCAAATTGAAATAAAAAGACCTGGATTTCACAAACGGTACTTCAGCAAAAATCGCGGCTATGGTGACCATGAGTACAGATTTCTATCTGAGAGTAGGGAGCTCAGAGCTTAATTTTCTGCTGTAGAGATATAGCGCATTTTTTCCTAAATACTCATGGATGTAGAGATATTTTATTTTTGACGGTTCTATACAATAAAATGTGATTTTTTTTAAATATTACAAATTATTATTATTTTTTGTTTATTTTTGCAGGTTAGATTATACAGTTAAAAAAATATGTTTCAATAAATTCTAAAAAAAAATGTGATAGATAAATAGAGTAAGAACAAAAAGTGTTACTATTATAATATTTATATCCAAAGTAAAGTTTATTCACCAAGAAAGTTGAATACACTAGGGATACAAAATATAAAAATGCTGCTTGTGAGAATAACACAATTAGTACTTTCTAAAAGAAAGCGCCAGCAGTCACGTAATTTCCATATGTCTGCTTTCTTTAAGAAAGTATTATATTGTGTTATACTAGGGTTAATTTTTGTCCAACATGCTAGTTTGTTTTTATGTTTTCCAAATGATACACGAAATAGAAATTACCTACCAAATGATTGGAAATTATCTCGGGAATTAGACTCTTAACGAATGTCGTAACATCAGCCTCATTTTAATTTCGTTTGAAAATTGAAACCTGCGCATCCATCAATGAGCATCTCAAAATTAATCCCCCTGCATTTCGAGTTGTCATTCCGAAGCAAATCTTTAACTTTAAAATGGCGTCTCTACTGTTTCCACAGAAGAAAAAAAGTGGAGTTTAACAAACATTTTTAGTTCAGATGTTTACAATATTTATATTACTTTTGTATATTCATAAATATAGAATCAAACTTGTTCTACAAAACAAGTAAAAAATCTGATGTGGGCAGCACCTGACTTTCCCTGCAGACTTAGATACACGTTCTCTTTATTTTAATTAAATTTAATTCACTTTTAATTCAATTTTCGTTCTCATTTGGTAACTGGACTCATTTTCAAAGGTGGCGTAGAGAAAAACGAAAAAACTAAAATATCTCGAGAGCGGTTAGTCCTAGTGTAATGGGGTTGGTCTTATTATTTTCTTCGTTAAAAATTACGTATAAAACAAGCATTTAATGGATATATTTAAGCATACGTAGTTTTTTAATTTAGATTTTGACGATTTTGGTGGGCCATTTTGCAAAAAAAAGAAAAAGGCAGGTTGTTCTTTTTCGAATCATACCAAAATCTAATCAGTACCAGGATATCCTACAAGTAACTTATCTACCAAATTTTGTGAAATTTGGTCAATTAGTATTTTAGCTAGAGTGGATACATGGAATTTTTACTGACCATTCCGCAAAAAGAGGCGGTTTCTGTTTTTACGAATCTTACCAAAAACTAATCAGCACCAGGGTCTCACCCAAGTGACTTACCTACCAAATTGTAGGAAATTCGGTCCATTAGTTTTTTTAGTTAGAGTGGATACATACATTGCACAGGCATACAGACAGACACACACACAGACGTCACGTTAAAAATAGTTTTTTCGTATTCTAGAGATCTCGAAACGTGTGTAGATCCGTCGAAAACTCGAGTTGCAATTTTTGGCATGATTCCAATACTCCCCCTATACATTACCATGTATTGCAGGGCAAGAAGAAATGTTTACACTTTTATATATTAGATTCATAGGTATAAGCATTGGAAGTGCTTACATACTTCATAGCGCTTCGATATCAGCCACACATACCACGTCCATAGACGTTATCCATATCACAAAACATCTGTTATCCTGTTTTTATCTATATTATTAACCAAAAAATTCTTAATGTGCATTTATACAATGAAAAATATATTAAATATTGTAAATATATTTACACTGTCATGCAAAAGTAATTACTACTTTTCTCTTTAAATATTAATATCCCTTTTTAACACTTTACAACAAAGTTGAAAAGTGTTTATGACTTTTTAACACTTTACAACAAAGTTGAAAAGTGTTTATGACTTTGTTCATTCTGTCTGTCTGTCTGTCTGTCTGTCCGTTAGCACGATAACTGCCGTAAAAATGACTTAATCAAAATGAAATTTTAGTATGTTGTTCAGACGGTCTGTAGGACCTATGGGAATATAAATAAATAATATCACCCAATTAGTTTTGGATTGAACCCGGGTTGAAAAAATGAAATACATTGAACCCAATGGGACCAAATTTTTCAAACATTTTTTAAGCGGATTTAAATTTCACAAATTGCTTCAAAAATTTTAGGTAATATTCAAATTGTTCCATAAAATATATAAAAAAAAATTCCGCGAAATATATTCAGTAGTTTTTTAAATAAAAATTAAAATAATAATTACACCTCTTACATGAAGCGATCACGTGACCATGATATGAAACGATCACGTGACCCACTTCAAAATATAATACGGCATTCATCTTGTCTCAAAATCGTCATTTTTAAAGTTCTTTTTAATTCATATTGAGTGTTGTATTCGTCGTAAAACCTCTTTATTTTCGCTTAAATTCTGTGCATCTACATACTGAAACAACGCAATGACAATATATTTGAGTTTAAATGAGCATCCAACTTTGATTATTTCTCTAACGAAGCCTATTTTTCACTTATGTGAAATGTAAACAGCAAAATATGTAGGATGAGTTGTATAGGAATTGCTGTATTTTTTTAATGCAAAAGAATTTAGCTCATGGAGTCTGCATAGCTGATATGAAAGAAATATTCATTGACTTTACCGAGAGAAGGACGATTTTTTGCGATGAAGTTTTAAGCATAGAGTTTAATTACTTATAGCTCCATGGTCTTAATTTTTAAATAAAATAAATTATTATAGTATTGTGATGAATGACATGAATGGGAAATTATTTATGAATGAAATGCTGCTTTTTTAGAGAGAGCCAGGCGTGTTATTTTTTCTATGACGTCATTTGAATGAATTTCAGTTGCTTTCGATGAAGTTTTAAATATAATAAATTATCGTGGTATTATGATAATTCTAAAATTGTTACCGAGTAATATATCACATTTTAGAGATGTTTAAACCAGGCAATTTATGTTTCAATGCCGTCATTTGAATGAAGTTCATTTTTTTGGATGAATGTTTAAGTTTTCAACTATAATAAATCAATGTATTATTGTGAGAAGTTTTAAAATATTACCGAGGAATGTATTACATTTTAGACATGTTTAAATAAAATTGCATTGAAGTTGGAAAGTGTTTCTTAATCAATGCTTTAAGCATGATTGATCTTTCTTGTTATAAAAATCTCGTGAGATAATTTCTCCGAGGTTTGTGAAAGAATATTAAACCAAGTTGCAGTGCCGCAGTCGAAATGACGATATTCCAAACGAAATTATCTTTCTGACTTTTTAACAGCTTCGTGTAAAATTCGCCGCCTGTTCTCTTCGAAACGAAAATGGAAAAAGCCACATCATTTTCACCTTCACACGAAATGCAAATTACCAACAAAATGATTGGAAATTATCTGGGGAATTACACTCTTCACGAATGTTCAGCCTAGTTTTAATTTTCTTTGGAAATTAAAACCTGCGCATCCACCAATAAACTTCTCAAAGTTAATCCCTCTGCATTTCGAGTTGTCATTCCGAAGCAAATCTTTAGAATTTATCTCGGTTTCGCACATGATAAGGGTAGGGCAGGATCCAATGGAATTAAGTAGGATTTTAACATGAATGTATTAAAACCTGGTTTCTGAAATAAACTGGCAATGGGTTTTATGTCCTAAAATATTGATCATAAACAAATGCATTTAATTACAGAGTTACAGTTAAAATGCGGTGCAGAATTTTACGGAAACAATTTCAACTCTGTAAGTCGTACCCCTAACAGCATTTTTTTTCACAGTGACGTAAAATTTACGTCACACTGTGACTTTGGGACGTCACAGGACGTCTCGACAATGCCATATTGAGGTCACAGTGAAGTCAATTTGGTCATTTTCATGGTCGTTTGTGACGTCGCATATTAACTTGTTTGTGACGTCACATTATAGTTGCTATTGTAATGTCGTCACATTGTTAAGTGTTAATTAAATTGTGGAAACGTCACAGAATATAGTCACAATGAAGTTACAAAGTTACTAATGCGTAACGTCGCATAGAAGTTACAAATATGATGTCACATTGTGACTCAGGTGTCACGTGACTACAACGTCACTGCCACACATGTAACGATCTTTGCTGTGAGGGACAGTAGAATTTCCAATTAGTAGAATTTTTCTTTACTCCTTCATTTGTTAAAATGAACAGTTTCATTTCTTTACCTGGAAAATTCGCGGAAATATATTTAAAATAAATTCCATAAAAAATTAACGGACGATCTACAAATTGCAACATTGTGCAAACAGGCAAATGCAGTGTTAACATGAAAGTCATTACAAAGCTCCCGAAAAACTTTGCAAGGAAATGTCCCTGAGTGTACATCTTTGATCTATATACGGTAAAGTGACCACGTAAGATCTTATTAAAGGGATTACACCGTTTTCTAGCGGAGAAATTAAAAAGTTATGATGACGTACTCGACAGCAGAGCGGTTAAGCCGAAAAAAGGTAATTACAAAGTTGTAAAATATCAGAGCAAAGGAGATTACAAATTAGTTGTGTATTATCTAATCTGGAGGAATCGACATTAGGGACGTACGAAATGCGTATATGGAGGGCAAAAAATATATGTCAGAAAGTTGTATCGTCAAGGTCTGTAGCACGGTGACACCTGCAATGCTTGTCAAAGGGCGCGGTAGTATTTTTTCTCGAATTCAAAATTCAAATGGACGTTGTTAGTGATAGAAAACATTTTGAACAGACAATACAGTGTACATTAAATTACTGCGCGTGTAAGTAAATACTTATATGCAGAGTAATAATATTTTACTATGTACAGTAATGATGCACATTAGTAATAATTATTTATACTATATCGTAATATATAGTATATATTTAGATACATGCACATTAAAAATATAACATTCTTGTATAATTGTTCATTATGCAAGTTGTTATGTTCCTATCTATAAGAAAGTTCAAAACTAAGTTTGAAACAAAATAATAATTAATTGAAATACCTAAATCTATTTCTTTGCATTCACCCATTTTCATAAAAATAAAAAAAAATGACTCAAAGAAATTCGCAAAAACAACTTATAAAAAATGGCGATAAAATATTGATCATACACAAATGCATTTAATTATAGAGTTATAGTTAAAATGGGGTTGAGAATTTTACGGTAACAATTTCAACTCAATAACAAAGTCCTACAGTGGGATTTCTAATTAGTAGAATTTTTCTTTACGCCTTCATTTGTTAAAATGAAGAATTTCATTTTTTTACCTGGAAAATTCGCGGAAATATGCCTCAAATAAATTCCATAAAAGAATTAACGACCATCTACAAATTGCAACATTGTGCAAACATGCAAATGCAGTATTAACATGAAAGTCCTTATTATGTTAACATGGAAGTCCTTAAGAAGCAGAAAAAAAAGTGAAGTTTTACAAACTTTTTAGTTCATACTTTTAAAATATTCAAATTGCATTTAAATATTTATAAATAGAACCAAACTTGTTCTACAAAATAAGTAAAAAATGTTTACAACTTTACCTGCGATGTGCATAGATATAAACGGCCAAAGCGTTAACGTTTTTCGTAAAGCTCCGATTTCAGCCACATACAACCTAACCACAGATGTTATTCATATCAAAAAACATCTATTATCCTGTTTTTACCCATATTATTAACAGCAAAATTCCTAAAGCACACTTATACAAAGTAAATATAAAATATTTCTATCAAATATTGTAGACATATTTACACTGTTATGCAAAAGTAATAACTACTTTTATCATCAAATATTGATATCTATTTTTATAAAAATCTCGTGAGATAAATTTTTATATTTGCAACTGAATATTGAACAAACAGTGCAGCACTCAAAATGACGATATTCTAAACGAAATTAGTTTTCCATTTATATTACAGCGACATTTTAGCAGCTTCGTTTAAAATTCGCGGCTTATTCTCGCCAAAACGAAAATGAAATACGGCATTTACATCATTTTCAACTTCATGCGAAATGCAAATTACCAACAAAATGACTGGAAATTATCTCGGGAATTACATTCTTCACGAATGCTGTAACTTCAGCCGCATTTTAATTTTCTTTGAAAATTGAAACCTGTGCACCCGGAGATGGAATTCTCAGAGTTAATCCCCCTGCATTTCGAGTTGTCATTCCGAAGCAAATCTTTACAATTTCGCTCGGTTTTGCAAGTGATAAGGAGGCAAGGTCCAATGGAATTAAGTAGGATTTTAATATGAATGTATTAAAACATGGTGTTTGAAAAAAAAATTGACAATGGTCTTTATGTTCTTAAATATCGATCATAATCATATGATTTTAATTGCAGAGTTATAGTTAAAATGAGGTGCAGAATTTTATGAAAACAGTTTCAAATCTGCAGTTTGAACAGTGGAATTTCCAATTAGTAGAATTTTTCTTTACGCCTCCATTTGTTAAAATAAACAGTTTCATTTCTTTACCTGCCATATTCGTGGAATTCTATTTGAAATAAATTCTATAAAAAATTAACAGACCATCTACAAACTGCAACATCGTGCAAACATGCAATTGAAGTGTTACCATGAAAGTCCTTATTAAGTTCAGGAATAACTTTGCAAGAAAATGTCCATGAGTGTCCATACTTGGTCTATATATATAGTAAAGTGACCAAGCCCGATTGAACAAAAGGGATCACACTGTTTTCTAGTAGAGTATTAGGGCAAAGGCAATTACAAAGTTGTTGTGCATTGCCTAATAAGAGTAAATAGATACCAGGAACGCACGACACATGTATATGGAAGGCAATAAATATCTGTCAAAAATATGTATCGTCAAGGACTGTAACGCGGTGACACCATCAATGCTTGTGAAAGTGCGAGGTAATATTTTTTCTCCAGTTTATATGGACGTCATTTTTGATAGAGAACATTTTGAATGATGTTCAGTGTATGTTAAATTACTGTGCATGTAAATAAATGCTTACATGCACAGGAATAATATTTTTATATAAGCTGTAATAGTGCATAGTAGTAATAATTATACTATATAGTAATATATAGTAATATATATTATATATAGTATATATTTAATGACATGCACATTAGTAATAATATACATTCTCGTATAATTGTTTATTATGCAAGAATATATAGTAATATATATTCTATAGACTATATAGACTATATTGCAAGACTATATAGTATATATTTAATGACATGCACATTAGTAATAATATACATTCTCGTATAATTGTTTATTATGCAAGAATGCAAAAATAAACAATGTAATTTATTTTTACATTCTTGCACAGGACCGTACCCCTTTAATAATAATTTGCGTCGAATAAGTTATTTTCTATAAGTAAGTTTGAAACAAAATAACAATTAATTGAAGTTCTTAAATCTATTTCTTTGCATTCACACATTTTCATAAAATTTCAAAAATGACTCAAAGGAATTCGAAAAATAACTCGGAAAAAAAATGGCTACTCTCCTTTTTTCCAGAAGCAGAATAAAAGAAATAGAGTTTTAACCTTCAAAATGCACCTCAGAACGAAAACAAATGTGATGCAAAAATAAACTGTTTATTTTCGCTTTACTTACTTTTTCTTTTCTATTTCCGTCTCTAATCATGCAAAAATATATTTATTCTAGCAATTTTTTTTTTCTTTCTGTTCGTCCCGAATGGCAACTTTTAAGTTAGGAGATTTTCGACTGAAAGATTTTGTATAGTTCTGAAAGAAAATAGCAGCTTTATTTCAGACTTATTCACGTCTTGCGCCTTCCTCAAATCTAAGCATTAAAGAATTTAAAAATCCGAACGACAGTTTTCAGGTTTCAAACAATTTCGCAAAATCTTTTGAAATGTGTGCAGATTTTCGAAAAGTTTTGTAACGGCTACATATAAGTAATTACTAGTCTTTTTACACTCCCATTGATAGCATTTCTTTCGCAAGAAATTTTTGCTATGGCATTTCTAACATTCAGAACGAATTTTAGCAAAGAATAAACAAATATAAAGTGTCACATATTAATGCAGTTATTAGCGCTTTGAAGTCGAAATTATTTTTTATTCTACTTTTTACTTTCCCTGCAATACATTGTAATGTATAGGGAAAGTATTGGAATCATGCCGAAAATTGCAACTCGAGTTTTCGACGGATCTACACGTTTCGAGACCTCTAGAATACGAAAAAACTATTTTTAGCGTGACATCTGTGTGTGTGTCTGTGTGTATATGTGTCTGTCGGTGCAGATTTTGCATCCACTCTAACTAAAAAACTAACTGACCGAATTTCATAAAATTTGGTAGGCAAGTCCCTTGCGGATGAATCTGGTGCTGATTAGTTTTGGGTACGGTTCGGGATAAAAGAACCCGCCTTTTTTGTGAAAAGGCCAGCAAAAGCTTGCATCCACTCTAGCTGAAAAACTAATGGACCGAATTCCACAAAATTCGGTAGATAAATCACTTGTATGACACTCTTGTGCTGATTAGATTTTGGTATGATTTGGAAAAAAATAACCTGCCTTTTTTTGCAAAATGGCCCGCAAAAATCACCAAAATCTAAAATAAAAAACTACGTATGCTCAAATATATTCATGAAATGCTTGTTCAATACGTAATTTTTAACGAAGAAAAGAATAAGACCAACCCTATTACACTAAAACTAGCCGTTCTCGAGATATTTTAGTTTTTCCGTATTTTCTCAACGCCACCTTTGAAAAGAAGTCCAGTTATCAAATAAGAACGAAAATTGAATTAAAAGTGAATTAAATTTAATTTAAATAAAGAGAACGTGGGTACAAGTCTGCAGGGAAAGTCATGTGCTGCCCACATCAGATTTTTACTTTCCCTGCGATACATGGTAATGTATAGGGAAAGTATTGGAATCATGTCGAAAATCGTAACTCGAGTTTTCGACGGATCTACACGTTTCAAGACCTTTAGAATATGAAAAAACCATTTTTAGCGTGACGTCTGTGTGTGTGTCTGTGTGTCTGTGCAGATTTTGTATCCACTCTAACTAAACTAATGGACCGAATTTCACAAAATTTGGTAGGTAAGTCACTTGTGAGCGAGTCTGGTACTGATTAGTTTTGGGTACGATTCGGGATAAAAGAACCCGCATATTTTTGCGAAATGGCCCGCAAAAGCTTGTATCCATTCTAACTAAGAAACTAATGGACCAAATTTCACAAAATTCGGCAGATGAGTCATTTGCGGGTCACCCTGGTGCTGATTAGATTTTGGTATGATTCGAAAAAAATAACTTGCCTATTTTTGCAAAATGGCCTGCAAAACTCGTCAAAATCTAAACTAAAGAACTAGGTATACTCAAATATATCCATTAAATGCTCGTTTAATACGTAATTTTTAACGACGAAAATAATAAGACCAAACCCATTACACTAGGACTAGCCGTGTTCGAGATATTTTAGTTTTCCGTATTTTCTCTACGTCACCTTTGAAAATAAGTCCGGTTACCGAATGAGAACGAAAATTGAATTAAAAGTGAAATAAATTTAATTAAAATAAAGAGAACGTTAATATAAGTCTGCAGGGAAAGTCATGTGCTGCCCACATCAGATTTTAGCGATGACAACAGCTTCATTTAAATCAGGCAGGATATTTGTCCAGAAAAGAAAATGAAATTCTAAATCTCTATCATTTCATGTTTATCTGCAACGCAAATTACCTGGAAAATGATTGAAAATTCTCTTGCGAATTACTCTGTTTATGAATTTTGTAACATCAGACAGATTTTAATTTTCTGAGGAAATTGAAGTTTGCATGTCTGTCTGGGAATTTCTTATAGTTAATCCTTCCCGTTTCGAGGATCTTCATTTTGAAGTACGTCTTCGGAATTTCTCTCCGTTCGTAAACAAACCGGAATTACAAATCATTTTGCATGTTATTTGGCGTTAAAATTTAGAGTTTTTGAAAGTCTTTAAAGATTAGTTGATTTAGGTATGTAACAAATATATCTCAGGTAAGGATAAATTGAATAGCTTGTATTATTTTTATCCTATTGCAAAAATTGATTGAACGCAATATTTGAAAATCTCAGCCAAAATAAAACAGTTGATTAAAAAAACTGAAAATATCAATTTTTCAGTTATCGTTCAAGGCGTTATCGTTTCAGTTATTCAATGATACATAATCCAATCAATATAATACAGTTCATTTATGAAATTTTTTTTTATATAAATGATTTTATTATTTAAATCTGATAAAATACATAAAAATTATCTGCTGTATAAACACATTTGATGCTGTTTTGCACAATGAAAGCAATTCGATTTTTTTGTGCAATGAAAGCAATTTGATATTTTTACACAATGAAAGTAATTTGATTCTATTGTTAAGCAATATGATGGAATTTTCTTCAAATAAAGTATCAAACGAAAAATCGTCTGCTTCATAATATTTCTATGGAAGACTTAATTTTGTGTTCTTTTATAAATATATAGACAACACCTGGTCCTAGAAAGTTGAAACAGACGGAATTACTCGCAGTAAAATAAATAATAATATCAAATTTGAAAGAAATATATCAAAAAGTGTGAATTTGTATACATAACAGACAGAAAAACTTTTAATTTTTTACAGGTTATCAAGGAAATTTCGATTACGCAAAGAACTCGAAAAGAATTAGAATTATCGAACATATTTTTATGCAGGTGTATATGAAACTTTAGTAAAAAATAATTATATCAAATTTGAAAAAAATGCCTCAAAAACTGTTGATTTATATTCATAACAGACAGATAAACTTTTAATTTCTTACAGGTTATCAAGAAAAGTCATGGATTATGCAAGTAACTCGAAAAGCATAAGAATCATCGTATATATGTTTATGAAGGTGTATAAGAAACTTCAGTAAAAAATGATTATATCAGTTTCGAAAAAAAAAATCTCTCAAAAATTGTAAATCTGTATACAAAGCAGACAGACTTTTAATTCTTTACAGGTTGTCAAGGAAAGTCATAGATCAGACAAACAACCGGAAAAGCATTAGAATTATCGTATATATTTTTATGCAGGGGTATAACAAATTTTAGTAAAGAATAATTATATAAAATTTGAAAAAAAAATTCTTCAAAAACTGTGGATCTGTATACAAAATAGACAGACTTAATTTTTTAACAGTCTTTAATTTTAGTACTAAATGTTTTTGCTCTCCTCCTCAAGAAATAATAAAAATAACTCTCTAAATAATGATTATAAAAGAGACATCTTAAATAATCTGCATGATGTTGCAAAACATACGGATATATCTTGTTGCATGTGTGACAGCACGCATTTATGCTGTAGGTGAACATTTTGTAATTTATGTATAATAGTCAATTTTATTCTGCTACATAGTCTTAAATATATGATTTGGGGTAGGAGGGAGTTATATTGTATGCACTTCTTTTCTGTGTTCCTTCCAATTTTTCGCGGAAGAATAAAAATGATTTGTGCCTATTTTGCGACAATATACAACTTTATAAATGAATTTGTCCCTATCACTAATAGGATGCGAGATAGCCCCCCCCCCCATAGCTCATCTAAAGAAGAGGAGGTATAAAACATATGCGAATCCCTATCACTAATAGGAAGCTAGATAGCCCCCCCCCCATACCCAGCTAAAGAAGGAGGCAGTCCCCTGAAAGTTGTCTTATCGTGTAGTGTCATTGGAGTTTATTATACACCGACGTAAAATATATGCGAATCCCTATCACTAATAGGAAGCGAAATAGCCCCCATGCCCAGCTAAGGAAGGGGGCAGTCCCCCGAAAGTTGTCTTATCGTGTAGCGTCATTGGAGTTTTACTCCAGTAACTTTAGCTTTTTTCTTCGGAATAATTTTAAGCCAAGGTTTTTTTTCACACAGAGCTTTGTTATGCCATTCTAAGTGAGACTTCAAAAGTCCCCGACATTCTGCTCTACGCTTCCCCCTTTTTTTGAGGGAAGAGGGGTGGAAAGGGGGGGGGGAACCTTAACTTAAGTATATAGGCAAGTGGGGTGCCGTTTTCTATGTATTTTTCATGCTGAATCGAATGAAAACAGAACCAAGTTGATGCAATCAATAGTTTCTGGGTTAGAAGGGGTTTTATGTTAAAAACAGTCAAATGTATCACATACCTACGTACAAGTATTTTTTAATAGAATTTATTTTCTTATAACTCTAAACGCACATTAGAAACATTATAATTAGAACATTAGACATACATTACATTAAAGAAATTACATTATAAAAATTACATTATAGAAATTACATTATAAAGTTATTGTAGGTCCATCTCATCTGTCAATTCTATTTCTTCAGTGCCAATGATGACTTCACTTTCAGAGATTCCCTCTGTTGGTGCAACATTAAAGCAGGACTGTCCATGCCAATTTCCGCACGCTAGACAGCAATGTAGCCCCAACTTTCGGCATCCGCAAGCATTGCCGCAACCTTTAGAACATGAGCAGAAAATCATGTTCAAAAGCGAATCTGGGGCGGGTAGTTGTGTTGTTCGAATTGGAAGCAACAAATTGTCTTTCATAACCCTGCAGCATAGAAATACGGAAACATTATCTTCATTGCCGTCAAATATGGCCTACAATCTCCCATCCTCTCTGCCCTAATAAACTCTTTGAGGATTAACACCATGTCCAAATACTGGACCCATAACTTTGAATTTGGTCCTCTATCTTTGAAGTTGGAACATTTGTATTGAAATTTACTTTTCACATCACTAAGGATCCTCAATCCTTCCACCTCAGAAAATGAGGGTGTTGTTTCATGAACGTCTTTAAGGTAGGTATCCATGAGCTTTTGTTCGTCACTGGTCAAAGGCAGTTCACTGAAAATTACTTTAGATAGAGCTATTTGCAAAATTGTATGAGCTCTGACAGCTCGAGAGTAAGCATGGTCCGCCAACATTTTGTCAACTGAATGAGAAGCGTAAATAGTGCTCATCACTTCTTTGAGACCACTTCCTGCGATGATAAAGCCAATCGATGCGAGGAAGGACATGCACATGTGAAAACCTCCAAGTCTCACAATTATTTTGGAGACCCGTGAATTTTCAAGCAACGATTTCCCTTGCTTTAATGAAAATTGGTTGATCAAACGTTATTACGCAAGTAGTGTGGCCATATTTGAGATCATCTTCGAGAGCGTATAGCAGTGTGCTGTAAGTGGTGTCATAATTGCTTGAAGGATGGTTTATGAATGATAGATACATGACACGTGATTTGTAGTGTTCTTCATGTACTGTCAACAGCTCCATAAACCCACTCCACCCAGGAATTTGCTGTAGTTCCTTATATTTGGCGTACATCCACAAGACATCTGAATTGCGGGGACTGGATGTGGTTGTTGGGCTGCAGGCAAGTTTTTCGACAATAATTTTTTTCAGTCCTTGCATACCACAATTTTCGTGAACTTTGATTGGTATCTGTGTATTTTTGGTTAGCTCCGAGGCAGTTGGAATCACTTTTAGCCTTGGTACAGTCTGTAGGGAATCATTAACTTTATCATGAGAAGCAACAATTCTGATGATTCCCATGGAATGAAATGTATTCAAACCATCTATTGTTGCAACATTATGATCTGGATTGTCCCCAACGTACTGAATAAAACATCCTTCTTTAGGAGTGGAAATTGAAGGCTGATGATACAGTACATTGGTGGGTTCATATAGGAGTGCTTCGTTACAGGAAGCACAGAACCCTAAGTATGACAAAATATCTATTAGACGTCTAGAGCCAAAGTATCTATGGAAATGAACGGATACTCCAAGGAGAAGGGGCGATATGAATGATCGGGGACGAACTGCAGACATGATAACATGACAGATAGCAGTAGACTTCTTTTTTAAAGGTTCTACAGTGCCTTTTCTATTTCTGAAGATAATTTCTTCTATTAAAAAGAGCAATGACTTGGACACACTGGCGTTGATATTAGAGAACAATTTAGTACTGAGAGGATAGGTATCCACCTCACATACTGCAGAGCGTATATCTTGACGAATTATCTCAGCTGCCTTCTGCACAACTCTCAGTCGTACTTTTTCTGGATCCGATCCCCTCTTTTCATTTCATGATTTGGATAAAACATCATAATTTGTGTCTCGAAAGCACAGAATGGTTGGTCCTTTCTCTTTCTTGGTAATCACATGCTTATCACCATATCGCTCAGCAAGCTTCTTCTTAATGGTCTTGTAATCAGGCTTCCAGTTGAAATCCTCAAGTACATCTTTTAGTTCAGAAAGGGTAAACTGACAGTCATCACTAATCTCAATAAACGAAAAAATCTTGTCCATGGCCTCAACTATATCCTCGTTTATAGGGCGACCTGCAGGGACCTATGATGCTTCCTTTGATAATTTTACAAAGCAAGTATCATGATATCTGGCATCAGCTGCGACCAAATCAATTTCATAAAGGATGCGCTGTCTTACAACCTTCGCCCAATCATCCTCTCTTGTTTGCATCATGTTCATCACAGTATTTTTAAATTCGAGTGTTGAAACCATTTTAATTTTTTTTCGGAACTTTTGCCGCTTCTTCTTTTCCTTATCCTCTACAGCTTCGTCTCCGCAAAGCAAGCAACATTCTTTGAAATTAAAATATGATGATCCTGATGCCGACCGCATTCTTGTTTTCGTTGGACTAGCTGACAAGGCTGCTTCCTCAACATCGCGTTTTCTTTTATATGCTGCTATACTTGTACAGCGAATATAGTCCTTCCGGCAGCCCACGTGAAGTTCAATTGAAGTTTTATTTTGGAATAATGAAATTTTCCATCTTGTCTCTCATTACTCGCGGCAATAAGGCTGGCCAACCCACGCTTTACAAAAAGAAGGGGAAACAGAAGGGGGGTTCGGAGCGCGGAGAAACCGGTTTCCAAGATTCCAACCACCTTTCCTTCCCCCACTAGCTGCCCGTTGCCACGCTCATAAAAGGAACTACAATGCCTTAGGAAGCGTACAGTAGAATGTCGGGGAGTTCGATATAACAAAACACATGAAAAATCTGTCTTTTATTTTGCACAAAACCCCTTCTAACTCAGAAACTATTGATTGTATCAATTTGGTTCTGTTTTCATTCAATTCAGCGTTAAAAATACATAGAAAACGATACCCCACTTGCCTATATACCTAAGTTAAGATATTTTCCCCTTTCCACCCCCTCCCCCCCAAAAAAAGGGGGAAGCGTACAGCAGAATGTCGGGGACTTTTGAGATTTCACTTAGAATGAAATAAACTTCTGTGTGAAGAAAAACCTTGGATTAAAATTATTCCAAAGAAACACCCTTTTTTGGGCTAAAGTTACTGGACTATTTATTATACACCGGCGTAAAATATATGCGAATCCCTTTTACCAATAGGAAACGAGATAGCCCTCCATACCCCACTAAAAAAGGGGGTCAGTCCCCTAAACGTTGTCTCACTGTGTAGCGTCAGTGGCGTTTATTGTGTACACCGGCATAATATATATGCGAATTCCTATCACTAATAGGAAGTGAGATAGCCCCCCCATACCTCGCTAAAGAAGGGGTCACCCCCCTCCCGAAAACTTTCTCATCGTATAGTGTCATTGGAGTTTATTATACATATGCATAAAATATATACGACTACCCTAATAATTGTCGAGTTATTTCCCTGATCCATAAGCTTCAATAACACCTTGTATATGCAAAACGCGAATTAGCTAATTTTGAAAGTTATTCCAGGAATTTACATTTTCAAAACAATTAAACATGGTATATATTCACGATTTGAAACTCCAGCAAGGTTCAGTCACCTGAGAAACATTGTACATGACGAAATTTCGATGTATCTACTTATAAGACATATTCTGTACGCTTTGTGATTTTTATCACAGAGGATGGATAGAGATCATCAGATGCTATCTGAGTGTAATATGCATATGCAATTCCGTGAAATAGTGAATGAGGCGACTGCTAATACGAGCAAGCTGTTGTCTACATAAATTTTGATGCGATTATAAACATGATACCGTTGTCATGGTAACGGGATTACATGTTCGCGCATTGGAATTTCTAATAATTTCTGCTAAAACGGAATTGTGAGATAGCAATGTGAAATTTGTAACACTGCTCTAATGCGTGTCATAAAATATTCATAATGTCATAATCGCTCTTCTGTTGCAGACAATAGCATGCATTGTGCGGTTTTACACTTATTATGCGCTCATTATCATTGAATAGCATATACCGTAATGGCAGCAAGAAGTTTGTTACATGCCATCATTTTGAGGACTCCTATGGAGACCAATAAATTCATGTCAACCATTCATGTCATTTCTTCAAAATTGATCTCAATCCAAGTTCATACTTTTAAAATCCCGTCTATAATGAGCATTCTCAAAGTTAGAAAATGTTTTCAGAGCAAGGAATCATGGGATTCACTCTATATAATTGTCCAACGTATTTAATTAATGAATTCAGCCTTGTCAGACCCTTTAGGCGCCCCCCGGTGACGAAAA
This sequence comes from Amaurobius ferox, assembly GCA_951213105.1. Lineage (NCBI taxonomy): Eukaryota > Metazoa > Arthropoda > Arachnida > Araneae > Amaurobiidae > Amaurobius > Amaurobius ferox. The sequence goes on from OX578151.1 coordinate 51,646,127, forward strand.
AGGCTCAATCTTTAAACACGTATAAAATCGACCGGTGGACCCGGATCGACCCAGAATTTTTAGCCGATGCGGTGGTCGAGCGGTCAGGGCATGAGTTTCCGTCTGATCGCTCGGTTGCGGGGTTGTGGGTTCGAATCCCGTCATCGGGCATGGATGTTGTGATGTCGAGCTTTAATCAGTCTTCTGCCCTTGGGAAGCCTCATTAAAGTGAAGCTGCATGTTACCCTTCGCCATGGGATCAGGGGTCTGTGGACGTGGTGTAAGACTTTCCTTCACCACGGGGATTAGAAACAACAATGAATCTACTACGGTACAGAACCTAACGGCGCCAGATTTTCGATTTACCCCTCAAGGCCTAAGAAAATGAGGGATTTGGAACGTCGTTAGAGACCCTCCAGAAGCCCATAGGCATATCTAAAAGGCTGAATCTTTGGACATTCATTATATGGACTAGGGTACAGGGTCCAACAGATCCATATTTTTGATTCCCCGTCCTGGAGAGGAGAAAAGAGGATAGAACATTATTTTTAGATCCTCCAGAAGTTTCGTTGTGGTCCAGAAAGCTATATATTTGCAAACTTATAATATCGACCATCGGACAAAATCTAACGTACTGGAATTTTCGATACTGCCGCCTCTGCAGTGAATTTAGTATTCTTTTAACAGTCTTTACAGACTTTCAAACAGCCCTCAGATGACTTAGAATGGACATTTTGCACACTTATTTTAAAAGGAAAATATTATTCTAAGAATACTATTATAAGATATTTTACAACTGGGAGATCAATGATATTCATATATCAGGGTTGCTCAATGTATGAAGCAATATAAATCGGTTGAAACAATATAAATTGCAATATCTAAGATTTTAAGGTGCAATATTATAAACCGACACATATCCCATAAAAATTTAAAAACTTTTAAGCTTAAGAAGATGCAGGCAATTTTTAACCTTAAAAATGCACCTCAGAACGAAAACAAATATAATGTAGAGATAATCTGTTTATTTTCGCTTTATTTTCATTGTATTTTCTCTACTTACGTCTCTAATCATGCAAAAATATATTTATTCTCGCACTTTTTTCTTATTTTCGTCTCGAATGGCAACGTTTCAGTTAGAGGATTTTCGTCCTAAAATTTTTGTAGAGTTTTGAAAGAAAATGACAGCTTTAGTTCTGACTTATTCAAGTGTTACTTTTCTTCTAATCCCTGAGCATTAAGCTATGAGAATAGAAAATTTTAAACATAAGAATGCATTTTTCAAGTTTTAATTTTGTAGAGGTTTTGTATATTGTCAAAATTTTTGCAGAAGTATTGTTTTAATGTCTTATTTCACATAGGTGGCAATATTAAACGAGTGATTAAAAGAGCATGAGAAATTTAATACATTATTGTAAAAATATGTATTTTTTGCAGAGACATTGCATTTTTTTGCAAGATCAAATACTTAGAATGCAGTTATGTAGTTTATTTTCAATTTTTTTAAACTGCGAATCTTTGACGATATTTTAAACAAAAAGGGGCAATTTTTTTCGAAGTATTCTGAGGGAATAAACTTAATTTCTTTGCAAGATCACGTACATAGAACACAATCATGTTCATTAATTCTTTAAATTTATTTAACTCGAAAACTTTAACATTTTTTTCAAGGTACTCATGCAGGCTGGATTTCTTTGCAAATTCTGGTGCATAGAACTTAATTTCATTATTTATTTATTTTTGTTCGAAAATTTAGATTTTAACTTCGTCTTATCCTTCTCTGGACCCCTAGATTTCCCTGCTTTTTCTGATTATATATATATATATATATATATATACATATATATATATATATATATATATCTATATATATATATATATATATATATATGTATGTATATATATATATACATACATATACACACATACATACATATATATAAATATATAGATATATAATATATATACATATACACGCTTACATATATATAATATATATGCATACACATATACATACATATATATAATATATATACACACACACACATATATACATGTATATAGAAGAAGATATTTTAAGGATAATTACTACTTATTTTAATTTTATGTATCTTTTTAGTTACATTTATTAATAAACGTGCTATATCTCGAGAACGGTTCATACTAAACATTCTAAAATTTGTGCGAGTGGTTTTCTAATGATAACTTACATAAGAAATGAATATTTATTTAACATTATTATAGCTCCTGATTTTGAATGATTTATTCCAAAATTCATTTTAAATTTGTGGAGTCTTTTGTAGATTTGATTGCGTTTGAAATCAATACAGTTCCAGCATTTACTGATTGTAATAATAGTGCCAAATCATTCAGGAAATCGTTCATGAGATATCACTTCCACAGACTCATAGCCACATACACTAACATACATACATACACACACACACACACACACACAAACATGCACACATACACACACAAACATGCACACATACACACATACTAACATGCATTCACGCAAATACACTGACATGCACACACACACACACAATCACATGCACACACAAATACACAAACACACAATATCACATGCACACATTAACACACTCAATAACATATATACGTATAATGATATACATACACACTCGCATATATACGCACTAACATACACACACACATACACACAGACATCACCTCAAAAACATTCTATTCGAGTTCAGGGATGCTTAAAACGTGTTTTTCCTTCGAAAACTCGAATTCGAATTTTCGACCCCGTTACGATACTTTACCTATACAATACTATGTATGCAAGGAAATTAATATTAAAATTTAAACAGTTTCTTTTTCTCAAACTGAAATATTGGAGAAAAGAACACAGCTTACTCCTGCTATGAAATATTCTTAGTTTTTGCGAGTTTAATTATCATCTATTAGTTGATGCTTTGAAATTCACAACAGCGGAAAAGCTTTTTGCATATCAATTCTTGCCTAGCGTACCCCTAACCAATAGCTTTTGCGCGTGTCAAGAATAAAGAATTAAGGGTTAGTAAATAAAAGTTATCACAAAAGAGCATCAAACACAAACAGATTACTTTGCCGTCCCCTTTGTTCTTTGGTTAAAAAAAAATAACATTTGAGTGTTTAATACCTGAGTTACTTTGAATTCTCTTTGCCTTGAAAAAATAAATATTGAAAGATACCTTTTATTCTGCTAGAATCTTATTATGATTTTTTATATTTTTGTTACACTCTTAGGTTCTGTGATAGGGAAAAGATTAAGATTTTTCTTACATTAATTAAATTATATTCTGGTGAACGTTTTCTACCAAAGAATTTTTTTATCTTATGCCGTAGAATGGAAACATTGATAATTAACTGTAATGTGGCTCAACTCGACTTTAATACTAGAATTAATTTTTTTTTCAAATTTTTCAAAATATGTTTCTTGGGTCTAAATGATTACAACTATTACACGTAACCCTTCATCTTAAAGGGCACGGCTTTGACTTCCAGAGAGATATTACTTAGACTTAAAGATAGATGGTAGTATGACTTCTACAAAAACGACAATATCCAGATTACAGGCTCCAGAAGTATTTGATATTAACACATAGACAGCAGTACAATATGATCGGCGAATTAAGAGTGGGTGAATTACACTTCGAGTTAATTTCAGCAATATGATCGGCGAAGTACTTCCTGGTGACCAAGCCAAGACAGCCTTGAAGGTATGTATGTGTTCCTCAAATATGACACCAGGTTTTGAATACATGTTAGGTATTTTTAATAATGGTCTCCCATTGTCTCTCTCCTCCGAAATAATATGAATAATTGTGTAATGGATTTAATAAGTATTTTATGTTGTGAATAAATGATGTATTGTTAAAGTTAAAATGGTGCAATCAATTTAGTATTATATTAAGTAATATTTTACAGAACTCGCGCGAAAGATAAATAATTGGAGGGTTATCAGCGGCAAAACAATGCAATGCATAAAAATTTAATGAGTACCACGAATACGATCAATTTACGACCATGTTAATATATGTTGAAAATTAATTATTCTAAAAGTTCAACTTTTAATACATCTTTCAATATACTGCACCACAAATACAATACTTGACAATGTGCCTCCTCTCTAGGGGGTAATTTGCCCCCCAAGGAGAGGGGGACTAATGACTTTACAAACAAAAAATATTGTATTTCGGCTATTTTTCAAAACAATAATTGAAATTATTAAGTTTCGTGATCATTCAGCTATAAATAAACCCTTTTATGCAGGATTATATTAAATTTTGCCCTATGTTGCCATGTTAAAAAAAAAATAACATTTCGAATAAATTTCGAAGTTTTAGCTCGAATTAAAAAAATTCGAACTAGTTCTAGATTTTTTTTTTATGATAAAGCAGGATATAAAGTTTCGTGAAAATCCATTAATATTTGTGACCGCTATCGTGTATACAAGAAATCGACCAAAGACATACAGATATACGGTCATCACTTCAAAAGTAGTCAAAGCATGTTCAGCGGAGGTTTTAAAAAATATATTGGTATCAGAATTTCGAATTCGAGAATTTCACTTGAAAACAATACTTTCTCTATATTATATTACATAGGAGAAAGTAATAAGCTAATGTATTTCGACACCTGACTTTCTCTCTAATCTAATAAATTCCCCTTTCTTGTGAGAAATAAACTATGAGAAGAAGCAAGTTTTTCATGTCCTTCCATACACAGCAATGGCGCACGGGAAAATTGAAGATAATTTTAAATCACACACGAAATTAAATCAAATTTCAGTTCAACTCCATACCATGCAAGTCTTGCCATTATCAAAAATTGATATTATGTAAAATTGTCAGGGCAAAATGAAGGTGCAGACATATGGTGCAGTTTCCACAATTTTTGCATACTATCAATTTTGGATAATTGTAAGATTTATTTGGTAATATTTCAGATTGAATCTGCTTACATCCTCAATTTGATTCAAATGTATTTAATTATCTTCCATCCGTCACTGTTGCATACAGGAGGAATTTCAAAAACGTGTTTTTTTTTCTTATAATTTAATTTTTTCTTTCTATTACATTCTCATACTGTGTAATATAGTATTGAAAAAGTGTTGTTTTCACAAAAATTTTAGAATTTTAGATTTTTATGCCAATATATATTTTTGAAGTGATATCTGTCTGCCTGTCAGTATGTGCGCCTGTCTGTGGTCGATTTGTGGTTGGCCTGTCTGTATATATGTTTGTCTGTGGTCGATTTGTGATTGGACTCTCTGTAAGTATGTGTGGCAACCTAAAGGAAGAGGAACTTTAAAGTTGAACTTTCTGATTAACTATCATTAATCTATCATTATCTTAACATGGCCGTAAATTCGTACACAGTGGACTTATTTATTATTGTACATTGCTTTGTTGTGCCGCTATATAAAACCCTCCAATTATTTAATTTTCGCGCGAGTTCTGTAAAAGAATTGTTAATTATTATAATACTAAATTGATTACTCCATTTAAACTTTAACAATAAAATATTTATTAACAACATAAACACTTAATAATTCAGTACACAATTAATTATTAGTTTTGACGGGGGAACATGTGAGACCACCTAACTGGCCTAATATATTTGTTTAGACCTAGATATCTTGTTGAGGAACACATACCTTCAAATCTGTCTTGTACTTTGTCACCACCCGGTACTACACCGATCATATTACTGGAATTTAATTCGAAGTATTGATTCACCACTCGTAATTCGACGACAATATTGTACTGCTGGACCGACACACGCATTTAAGTCATTCTCGTAGTCGACACATCTTTCTAAGTTTCGTGCTCCTTCCTTTCGAGCTGTTAATCTCTTGCCAAGTCAAGTCATCGTCTCGAATTTATCTGTATAAGTGTGCTTCTAGTGTCCTTCTTTGGTCACAGGCTGTGGCTCCCTTTTTCCCTCGGGGGTATAACTCCCCCCTTTGCTTTCATTTGCAGCATTGAGAGTGAAGCAACAACCAGCTTTACCATTGGCTAACCTTTCATCCAATGTCGCTACTTAACATCCTCGTAAGGGCTCGCTCGACCCCCTCTGTCTTGACGTCCCTCAATTTATGGTTTGCTAAAAACCTCGGCGCCACTCAGACTGGAAGTATTGTTAGATGTTTCGGACGCAATAAATATGCACATAAAACTGTCTCACCAAAGTGTGAGATCTCTTTTTGGTCTCACAGTATGTCTGCATGTGGTCGATTTGTGATTGGCCTGTCTATATGTATGCCTCTCTGTGGTCGATTTGTGGTTGGCCTGTCTGTATGTATGTCTGCATCTGCATACATGTCTGTCCGTCTGCATCTGCATACATGTCTGTCCGTCTGCATCTGCATGCATGCCTGTCTGTCTGCATGTATGTCTGTCTGCGTCTGCATGTATGTCTGTATACCTATGTCCAGTGTCTGTATACCTATGTCCAGTGATTAAAGTCTGAGCCAAATTCCCGACTCAGCCCAAATTGTCCCCGTGTTCACGCGGAGTACTGACTATTAAACTGTGGGTCCAAGTCCTTCCGAGAGGTTGGTGGTAGGGCAAGGATTGTACGGTCCCTATGACTGCCTCCCCTACTGGGTTCCAGTCTAAATTGGGGGACAATTCCCGGCCGTCTAGTCAGATACCTTACACCTTTGAGTAGGTCAGACGGTCTGGGTCGAAGAAGAAAAAGAATATGACTCTTTTAAGATTGAGAATTACCCCCAAAGTGATCAAAGTGGGATAGTGAAATCTTAAAAATTTCTTTTCGCCAACGTTTCGAATTAAAAATTTTTTGGGGAAAGTATACTCTCTCTATAAATTAGTATGATAAGATTAATAAGTAAATTCTAAATTAAAAGAGGAGTGAAATAGTGAAATACAAATTAAAATAGAAGGAGTGAAATAATATTAGAATAGAAGGAGTGAAATAAAATTAAACTAGAAGGAGTGAAATAAAATTAAACTAGAAGGAGTGAAATAAAATTAAACTAGAAGGAGTGAAATACAGATTTAAATAGGAACGAATTAAAATTTTACAAAATTTACAATATGAAATAAAAATTTACAATATGTGAATAAAAAATAAGTAGTAAAATACAAAATATAATACAAATGAAATTCAAATTAAAATAGAAAGAGTTAATTAAAATTTCACAAAAGTTACAAATTGCAATAGAAATATAAATGAAAAAAAAAAGGAACTGAAATAAAAAATATTATACAAATTAAATGCAAACTAAAATAGAAGCGGCGAAATACAAATTAAAATAAAAGCAGTTAAATGCAAATAAAAATCGAAGTGATTTACGAAATAAACATTTAATTATTCACCAATTTGAAAAACTTGAGCTCGTATTTTTATGAGCATTGAGTTCGTAACTATGATTTTTACTAAACTCCGAGGCAAACCAAACACTCATTAAATTCTTATTTAAATGCAAAAAACTATCTGCAACGTGAACATCTGCAGATGCAAATATTGACAAGTTATATTCCAGCCCGACTTCTTTAAATGGCAGACGATTTTTTGACATGGGAAGTAGTTATGCCAAGTATTTAATTAAACTCGAATGACAAGTTCCAGTACCGAAATTATCGATGACAAAAGAAGGTAGAATTGACGGTCAAGAATTCCCATTAACAATCCAAGTTTTACCGAAGTTTTAATAAACCAGTCGTTTAAAAATGTTCTAGTGGAACCTTTTAAGGCTAAAAACCATGTTAAGTGTTATCTTAAATACACCGGTAATTAATGAATTAAGTATATTTATATAAATTAAAACAAAAGAAAGGGAACTTATTGTTGAAATCATTAACATCTCGTACTATGTTTGGAATATCGTGTACTATATTAGTAGCTCTTAAAATGCAATCTTTCTTCTACAATCACTAAAATGTACTTTTAAAAACAATAAAGAAAACCTGAACAATATATTTAAGCACAAATAAGATAATAATGCAGCACACAACTGTTTCGTAGATACGCCGAATCCCCTTCGTCAGCGCAAGAAGAACACGAAGGAAAAAAGGAAGAAATTGGAGCAAATAGAAGAAACAGAGGCTCACTCAGATTATCTCCCTCATGTAAACTATTAATCCATGTGTAGAGTATATAAAACCTCTGTTTCTTCTATTTGCGCCCCTTTTAGCCTTGTGACTTCCAGTTTTTGGTTCTCTTACACTAACAAAGGGGTTACAGCGTATCTCCGAAACAGTTGTATACTGCATTATTATCTTATTTGTGTTTAAATAAGCTGCTCAATTTTTACTTATCCTCTGCATATATTTTTACTTTCCCTGCAATACATGGTAATGTATAGGCAAAGTATTGGAATCATGCCGAAAATCACAACTCGAGTTTTCTACGGATCTACACGTTTCGAGACCTGCAGAATACGAAAAAACCATTTTTAGCGTGACGTCTGTGTGTGTGTCTGTCTGTGCAGATTTTGTATCCACTCCAACTAAAAAAGTAATCGACCGAATTTCATAAAATTTGGTAGGTAAGTCACTTGTGGGCGACTCTGGTGCTGATTAGTTTTGGGTACGATTCGGGATAAAAGAACCCGCCTTTTTTTGCGAAATGGCCCGTAAAAGCTTGTATCCACTGTAACTGAAAAACTAATGAACCGAATTTCACAAAATTTGGTAGATGAGTCACTTGTGGGTTACCCTGGTGCTGATTAGATTTTGGTACGATTAGAAAAAAAATAACCTGCCTTTTTTTTGCAAAATGGCCCGCAAAAATCGTCAAAATCTAAACTAATGAACTAGATATACTCAAATATATCCATTAAATGCTCGTTTAATACGTAATTTTTAACGACGAAAAGAAAAAGATCAACCCCATTACACTAGGACTAGCCGTTCTCGAGATATTTTAGTTTTTCGTATTTTCTCTACGCCACCTTTAATAATAAGTCTGGTTTCCGAATGAGAACTAAAATTGAATTAAAAGTGAAATAAATTTAAAAATAAATAAAGAGAACGTGAATATAAACGTCTGCAGGGAAAGTCATGTGCTGCCCACACCAGATTTTTACTTATTGTTTTTAAAATGCTATTTATACTTCTAAAGCCCTCTTGGTGGGAAAATTTTTTGCCATGTTATTGTATTTACTAAATTTTTTAAACCATCTGTTCCTCCAGATCAGCTACTGATTGAGCTAAGATGGTGACTGATATCTATTTAGCAACAAATTATTGAGGGTGTAGGTGGTTCACTAAATATATCTTCTTCCGTTTTGATTTCTTTTTACTTTCCCTGCAATACATGGAAATGTATAGGAAAAGTATTGGAATCATGCCATAAATCGAAACTCGAGTTTTCGACGGATCTACGCGTTTCGAGGCCTCTAGAATACGAAAAAACTATTTTTAGCGTGACGTCTGTATGTGTGTCTGTGCAGATTTTGTATCCACTCTAACTAAAAAAACTAATGGACCAAATTTCAAAAAATTTGGTAGGTAAGTCACTTGTGGACGAATCTGGCGCTGATTAGTTTTAGGTAAAATTCGAGATAAAAGAACCCGCCTTTTTTTGCGAAATATCCCGCAAAAGCCTGCATCCACTCTAGCTGAAAAAAACTATTGGACCGAATTTCACAAAATTTGGTAGATAAGTCGCTTATGGGTTACCCTGGTGCTGATTATATTTTAGTATGCTTCGAAAAAAGAATAACCTGCCTCTTTTTCCTAATTGGCTAGCAAAAATCGCCAAATCTAAATTAAAAAACTAGCTGAAATATATCCATTATATGCTTGTTTTGTACGTAATTTTCAACGAAGAAAAGAATAAGACCAACCCCATTACACTAGGACTAGCCGTTCTCTAGATATTGACGTTTTTTTCATATTTTCTCTGCACCACCTTTGAAAATAAGTCCAGTTACCAAATGAGAACGAAAATTGAATTAAAAGTGAATTAAATTTAATTAAAATAAAGAGAAAGTGGATATAAATAAGCCTGCAGGGAAAGTCATGTGCTGCCCACATCAGATTTTTTTACTTCCAGTTCAAAAATTTTCCTTGCAACATCCATTTTTCAGGATTAGCTTCAAATATAGCTTAGATACTGATTGAATCAGTAACATATTTATTTATTATTCCATGAGAGGATTTTTGAGATCCAGAGCATCCTCGCCGCAGCTGTATGCAACATTATTATTACTTTCCTTATATATATAATGTATAAGGAAAGTATTGTGACGGGGTCGAAAATTCGAATTCGAGTTTTCGACGGGAGAGCACGTTTCAAGCATCCCTGATCACGAATCAAACATTTTTGAAGTGATGTTTGTGTGTGTGTGTGTGTGTGTGTGTTTGTGTGTGTATGTGAAAGTATGTGTGTGTGTGTGTGTGTGTGTTTGTGTGTGTGTCAGTGAGTCTGTGGAGACGATAACTGATGAACGAATGGACGGATTCGAACCAAATTTGGTTCAAAAATCCCAATCTATAAACACTGGAAGCCTATTGTTTTTATACGCAATCGAATGTTCAGAACTCCCTTAGATTTTCGAATGAAATTTTGAAAAAATCGTCAAAAAATCAAAACCACCAATAAAGTTACGCAAATAGACATTTCTTATGTAATTTTTCAGTAGAAAGCGATAGACATAAATTTTAGAACGCTAACATGAACCGTTATAAAATTATCAAAATGTCATATAAAATAGAAAAAAAATATTTCCTATTGAGAAACATGTTCACTTTTCATATGTAATATCATGCGATAAATTGGGTGACATCATTCTCGTGGATCTAGCTCATTCCATTCATGAAAAAAGATACTTTGAGTAATAATTTTGTATTTGAACGCCAATAGTCATTTATCTGCTGTAAGAATAACTTATTTCTTCGTCCATAACACTTGCCGAGATTTTGGCGACGAAATTGGAGGAATGTCGCCAACTTGGCGACTTTTTGAAATGTTGACAAATTAACGAAAATCTCGCCAAATGGATAAAAATAATGCTAAATCAATGAAAATGGCGACTAATTGGCGAAAATTCAATATCTTGAAAATAATATTAGTATCTACTATAAGAAAAACCTATTTTTTTACTGTAAAAGTACATTCTTTACTTTATATAAGGAAAGTCATGTGTTGCCCAAATCAGATTTTTTAATTTGTGCTTAAATACGATGTTCAGATTTTCCTTATCTTGAGATATTGACGTTCCAAGGAACTTTTTTGAACAGTATGTTATAAAAAACAAAAACAAAACAAACTGGAAATGAAAATTTTTAGTTAACTCTAGACCTCCTTCGAAATTTGATGCTGAATTCCTGTCAGTCATCATCGAAGCTCTATACAGGGTGACCCAAAACCATTGACTTCGGCTTTTATTCCTTAAATATTGATCTTAGACATATATAATAAATTACAAAGTTACGTAAAAAAAAAGGTACAGAATTTTATGAAATCGATAAAAATTTTCAGAGGATTAAGTTTGAAGAAATACAAAATTTAAATTTTTATACGGCCCCCGTAGAAAAACATTTCCAATGAGTAAAATGTGCTCCATACACTAATAAGTTGATGTATAAAATTTCAGAATTTTATCATAAAAAGTCCCAGAGATATGTTTAAACAAAGTTGGTGAGGGATTAACCACAAAATAAAATGTAAAAGTTTACAGCAAGAGTGCATATAACGCAACGAAAAATGCATCATAGTCCAGTAATATCTGGATTTTTGGCATGGATGGAAAACATTTTGAACAAGCTTTGTAATCTTTGTGTAAAGTTATTATTTCTATACAGTGTAGATACTTCTGTACCAATAGATAGCAAAATTATTATTTATTTATGTAATCATTGTTTTCTTTCATAATTTGTGTATGACTCCTGAAACGCGATCTGCCGACATGATTTTTCTCCTCTGAGAATCCATATCGATGCATTAGAAAGTGGTTTAAGTCAGCATTTTTATCTTTTCATATCTCTGGGATTTTTTATAATAAAATGCTGAAATTTTGTACATCACTTTATTATAGTGTATGGGGCACATTTTACTCATTGGAAATGTTTTTGTACGGGAGCCGTATAAAAATTTAAATTTTGTATTTCTTAAAATTTGATTCCCTTGAAAACTTTAATCGATTTCATAGAATTCTGTACTTTTTACGCAACTTTGTAATTTATTATATATGTCTAAGATCAATATTTAAGGAATAAAAGCCGAGGTCAATGTTTTTGGGACGCCCTGTATAGACCCAATCTTGATAAATAAATGCTACAAGACACATTTTAGAACCTGATTTGAAAATCCTTAATAAACTTTCTACCTCCTCCAGAATTTTTATGAAAAATTCATTATAATTTAAGCTATCTATAGCGAATCTTGAGAAATAGATTTTTCAAGAAAAATGAACATTTTTGATCCGGAAATAGAAAAGAACCAAAAGTGAAAATCTTTAGTGAAGTCCTTTACGTTCAAAGGAATTTAATGTTGAATCTATGCCAGTCATCTTCTAATGTCTTTTGATAGCAGATCTTGAGAAATAGGCGTTTCAAAGAAATAAATAAAATCAAGGGCAAAGCGTCTTTAAAACGAAAGATATTTTATTTAAAAACATTTTAAAAGAAACATTTTAAAAGAATTACAAAACATATTTTAAAAACTGCCAGAGCTCTTGCGGACGTATATACGCGCTTCATCAGTGGCTACATGAATAATAAAAACATGGAATGTTTATATATATATATAGCGGCCAGTTTAAAGCAAATTTGCATAAAAATATAAAAGGTAAATGAAACTTGCTACAGAATACAATAAATATACACGGAAATTACAAAATTTAGTTTAAACGCTTTCGAGTTTTTAAAAAAAATGTATTACAAGAAAAGAACTAATACAAATTTTGGAAAAACGTCAAGCTTGATTTTCCTGAGAATGACGTCACAAATAACTATTAAGAGGTTTGAATTGCATAGAGTCGAGAATGTGTTGTCAAGCATAACTTAAAATTTGAACGGCACCAAAATTACAAATCGACTCACGGTAAATATTTAGGATGTTATTTAGGATGTTTTTAAATAAAAGACCTTTCGTTTTAAAGACGCTTTGTCCTTAATTTTATATATTTAGGGTGTTTTTAAATAAAGACCTTTCGTTTTAAAGACGCTTTGTCTTTGATTTTATTTATTTAGGATGTTTTTAAATAAATACCTTTCGTCTTAAAGACGCTTTGTCCTTGATTTTATATATTTAGGATGTTTTTAAATAAAGACCTTTCGTTTTAAAGACGCTTTGTCCTTGATTTTATTTATTTAGGATGTTTTTAAATAAAGATCTTTCGTTTTAAAGACGCTTTGTCTTTGATTTTATTTATTTAGGATGTTTTTAAATAAAGACCTTTCGTCTTAAAGACGCTTTGTCCTTGATTTTATATATTTAGGATGTCTTTAAGTAAAGACCTTTCGTTTTAAAGACGCTTTGTCCTTGTGATTTTATTTATTTAGGATGTTTTTAAATAAAGACCTTTCATTTTAAAGACGCTTGTCCTTGATTTTATATATTTAGGATGTTTTTAAATAAAGACCTTTCGTTTTAAAGACGCTTTGTCCTTGATTTTATATATTTAGGATGTTTTTAAATAAAGACCTTTCGTTTTAAAGACGCTTTGTCCTTGATTTTATTTATTTAGGATGTTTTTAAATAAAGACCTTTCGTTTTAAAGACGCTTTGTCCTTGTGATTTTATTTATTTAGGATGTTTTTAAATAAAGACCTTTCGTTTTAAAGACGCTTTGTCCTTGATTTTATTTATTGAATGCAGACGTGATACCAATTTTTGATTGTTTCAAAGAAAACATTTTAGTAAATAAAATAGTTTAGAATAATTTTTGCCCTTATGTTATCTACACTGATAGTGGTATGTAAAGATCAGTAGTACCTCGTCTTGGTGGATTTTCAAACATATATATTCCTCTTTCTGCTTTAAACAGTTTTAAACCAAACTTAAATGCAATGACATAGTAGTAGTAGTAATAATAATAATAATAATAATAGTAAGACTAATGACTCCATATGAATGTTGTGAATATATGACAAGACAACTTTGTTAATCACCATATTATTTTGTTAATCGTTGCCCATAGCATATATCTTTGCATATTTTGACATAATAATAATAACAGAGGTAAAACTAATGATATGATATAAATGTTGTGATCATATGAGAAGACAACTTTGTTAATCACCACATTACATTCTTAATCATGGCCCATAGCATGTATTTTTGCCTATTTTGGCATAATAATAATAATAGTGGTAAAACTAATGACATCATATGAATGTTGTGATTATATGACAAGACAGCTTTGTTAAACACCACATTACTTTGTTAATTGTGGCTCTTAGCATGCATTTTTGCACCAATATTATATTTTAAGCCCAAAAGCGAAATTTCCAATTTGAAATATTATAAAATTAAAAAAAATCGAAATTTCAAAAAGAAATATTATTCTATGAATTCCAAGTTCTACAAATGTATTTTGGAGCGTAGGAAAAATAACAAATAAGCCCTTAAGCTGTTTCCACAGCATTTTTTTATTTATACGACTTTTGGTTGTAACTTTAATGCTTAAAACTTTTTTCTGTCTTCAGACAAGAAAAACAGAAAAAGGAGAAGAAACAGAGTCTAGTATTTGGCGAGAGTTTCGAGCAAGAAAATGTTACTTCGTATTTCAAAACTGACGAAGGATAACGCCTAAGTTTTGAAGAATTCATTTCAGTTTCCAGGCTTAGACTATTTTTTTAGGACTGCTGGAATAGGCATTTTAGTATAACATTTTTTTTTCTGAACTAATGAGCTTACTTTTTTTGTTATGGTAACATTAAACTTTTACACACATTTTGCAGGACCTTACACCTTTCTGGTAGGTCGGACGGTCTGGGTTTCAACAACAACAACACATTTTGCAGGTTCTGTTCATATTCATGGAATGGTTGGAAAGTAACAAAAATTCCTTGAATGGTCTGAGTGGTGTAGCTGGTAGTATAAATGAGTGCAATCCAGTAGTTACAAGATATGTCACGTGGAAAAGTAAAGTTTCTAATATCTAGAAATCGGCTGGTGATAATTACCAAGCAATGGCCATTCAATGTTAGTTAAAGGTTCTTACAGAGTTTCCTCGAATTTGATGATACAGACCATATTTATCTTTTTCCATATCCTTTCAATTTTAAATTAAAATAATATAACATCTCAAGAAGCATGTCAACATCTTATAAATAATGTCATTTGGCTTTAAATAAAATTTAACTATCAATGGCCATTTATTTACCACTTTTAACATCATTATTTTGGTTTCTTAAATTTTTGTGTTAATCAAATGAAAACTCAGAGGTGCATATTACCAGTATTTGAAAACCAAACGTTGTTTTGATATACACGTTTTCATCTTGTATCAAATTAAAATATCAGAACAACAAATTTGGTAAAAGCTTCTACCAAAAATTTTTTTTCAAGTTTTATTGTTTACTCACATATTAGGAATCCCCCCCCCCCCCCCCCAGCTGCGAGATTATGAACATTTTCGCACATTCTTCGTAATTCCTTTCCTATAATTCTCCTTTTGAACGAAAATGTCAACTATTTTTTTTTTAGGTTAAGCACAATTTCAACATGTTTCCATGCATTTCAAGAATTTTAAAGGATTATTATTTTAACAGTTTTATTTTATAACCACAGTGCACATATACATTTTTGATGCGAAAAGTCAGAATAAATCTTGAAAGAAATGTGACATATGAAACGGAAGTAACTAACGGGAGTGACATCATATTGTCAGAAATACGTAATAGAAAACTAATGTCATAATTTGAATGTCTGGGACGATTGATCTTGGCGACATATTCGATGACTTTGGAGAATTTGCTGAAATATCACCAAATTGAAGACTTTTGTCACGTTCTAGGAATGTCTCAAAATTTTGTTGAAAGACTAAACTTCACGAGTTGCGTGCTTTTCGAGAACTTCCCACATAGGGTATGATATATAAACTCATTATCGTTCAGCTAGGTTATTTGCGTGATTTGAGTAAAAGTGTCTGCCAAACTCAATACAGAACTCAATGTATTATTTGTTTTTTGATTATGTATACATTCTAAGTTGTATTATAAAACAATACTTGTAAAAAAGTGTACGAAAAATAAAATGTTAGTTCTCCAACATCTGTACATCAACATCTGTGGTTACTGCAAAAGTTACATTCAAACTTTTCATCTTTGATAACTTCGTCGTTTGTTGTCACTCTTTGGGTGAAATAAACTGCATTCTATTTAACTATCAAAACCGTATAATGAAACGAAATAAAAAATCTGATATGGGCTGCACATGACTTTCCCTGCGGACTTATATTCACGTTCTTTTTATTTTAATTAAATTTATTTCACTTTTAATTCAATTTTCGTTCTCATTCGGTAACCGGACTTATTTTCAAAGGTGGGTAGAGAAAATACGAAAAACTAAAATATCTCGAGAACGGCTAGTCCTAATGTAATGGGGTTGGTCTTATTCTTTTCTTCGCTAAAAATTACGTATTAAACAACAAGCATTTAATGGATATATTTGAGCACACGTAGTTCTTTAGTTTAGATTTGGGCGATTTTTGCGGGCCATTTTGCAAAAAAAGGCAGGTTATTTTTTTCCGAATCATACCAAAATCTAATCAGCACCAGGATGACCCACAAATGACTCATCTGACAAATTTTGTGAAATTCGGTCCATTAGTTTTTTAGTTAGAGTGGATACAAGCTTTTGCGGGCCATTTCGCAAAAATATGCGAGTTCTCTTATCCCGAATCGTACCCAAAACTAATCAGCACCAGACTCGCCCACAAGTGACTTACGTACCAAATCTTGTGAAATTCGGTTCATTAGTTTTTTAGTTACAGTGGACACAAAATCTGCACAAACAGACAGACAGACACACAGACACACAGACAGACACACACACAGACGTCACGCTAAAAATGGTTTTTTCGTATTCTAGAGGTCTCGAAACGTGTAGATCCGTCGAAAACTCGAGTTGCGATTTTCGACATGATTCCAATACTTTCCCTATACATTACCATGTATTGCAGGGAAAGTAAAAAAATTTGAAAACAAAATATAGCAAAACCCTTTTCTTTTTACTTTCCTTATATACATAATGTATAAGGAAAGTATTGTGACGCGGTCGAAAATTCGAAATCGAGTTTTCGACGGGAGAGCACGTTTCAAGCATCCCTGATCACGAATCAAACATTTTTGAAGTGATGTCTGTGTGTGTGAGTGTGTGTGTGTGTTGGCGTATGGTGGGAAGTGGGGACATTCATATGTTTACACACCTTCCAAGTGGGGACGCACCGGCAAGTGGGGACGTCCTCGCTTTGGATTTTTGCAGAAATGTGCTATTTAATGACAGATAATATTCTGAAAAAAGTTTGGTTGACTTTTGGCATAGGTCCCCAGTTAGGTGGTATATGTATATAGTCTGTGTATAACTGTGTATAGCTCGCGAATATCTGTGTGTGTCTTGCAAAAAAACACGTCCGCGGTTTATCAGAATTGCAACATATTGTGTGTATGCGGAACTGGTTTTCAGAGGGAAGGCGTTAACTGCCCTCTGGCTAAATCTGCGAAACACCCGTGTTGGTCTTTGAGGGAAACCGAGGACAACTCATAGAACTATCAAATTGAGGTATTAGCTTCTTGGGATCCCCTAGAACCACTAGAGCCCCCCAAAGAGATATGCATACATTTTTTTAGTAGACACAATCCCCTCCGCAAATTGTTGTAATTTTGATTTGGAAATATATTTCTAACTCGCTAGAAGAGAAAAATATTGCACTTCTGAAACTGATGTATTTTTTTTTTCTTTTGAGGTTCCATTTATGGTTTAGGAGCCAATGTTATAAGAAACAGATTCTAGCCAGACTGTCTTTTATTATTTCCCATATGTCAAGAAATATTCCCGTCCAGGAAGTTAAAAGTGTTTAGAAATTAAGTATATACAACCATCTTCACAGCATATTTTTGCATAGAATTTATAGAAATACAGTGTGATTCAGTTTTTGAAGAGTGGTGTGTAATTTTAAAATACATTCTTCCTCTCTGTATGTATATTCTGTATCTGTGTAAGCATTTGCCTGGTAATAAATGGAGCACAGGTTCGGAATTCAAAACACGGATAAACTCAAACCGCGAAGCGCAATTTTTTTTTAATTAAATTAAAACTTATATTTCAAATACTTTTTTTTTATTTTCTTTTAATCCTTAGACTCTTGACACTGCATTTTCCCTTCAGTGAGTTAGAAAAACATCTCTCCTGAGATGGTTCAACAGTTTATTTGTTGCTGCTAATGCGAGTTTTAAAAAGACTTCAAAAAATCGGGAAAATGGATGTACTTTATTTTAAATGTAAGCAGTCTGAGAGCAAAAATTTTGTTCTGACTTTAATATATTCACCTTTAAACTTGCTTATACACTTTTAAACCACGGACCATGCATATACACCTTTAAAACGCGGACCATGCGAATACACCTTTAAAACGAGGACGATGCATATACACCATTAAAACGTGGGCCATGCGTATACACTTTTAAAACGCGGACAATGCATATACACCGTTAAAACGCGGACTATGCGTATACACCTTTAAAACGCGGACGATGCATATACACCGTTAAAACGCGGACGATGCATATACACTTTTAAAACGCGGACGATGCATATACACCGTTAAAACGCGGACCATGCATATACACTTTTAAAACGCGGACCATACGTTTACACCTTTTAAATGTGAATTATTTTTCAAAAAATGATAAAAAAAAAAATATCTTAAGTGGGGCGCATATTATCATCTTGTGTTTTTATATTATTTAGTTAATTTTCTAAAATAAATATTCAGAACCTCAATGCTTTCTACTTGGTTCGTTTCCTCCGAAAATTAATAGGTCTCTGAGTGATGTTCATTGATTGAAAAATGCTCACCAAACTTTATTCGATTTATCCAATTTGTTCGAAAGATATGGCACTACATTAAAAAATATATAGATTAATATATGTTTCAATATCTCGAGAGTAGATCGGGATAATTTCTAAATAAAGATGTCCATTCATTTCGGATTTAAGCTGTTTGTTTATAAAGCATTCACTCATTTGATAATAGGGAATTTATATTTTTTTTCCGAATTGTTCCATTTTTGACCAAAAACATGAACTATCTCAAGAACAGTGCGTATAAACCTCATGTAAATGATGACATTCGTGTTAGAAAGCTGACATTATAAATACATAAATATTTCTCTAACATTTTTAAGTTTACTTATGTTTCCGAATTTGAAAAGCATGATAAAGAAATAAGATCTATTCCTTGATCCGTTTATCCCAACAGGTAATAGGCTTCTAACATTTACCGATTTAAATAATCGTACCAAATTTTTTTCTGTATTATCAACTTATTCGATACTATTGTACCCACAAAGATATAGACAGATGGTTAAAATTGGTTAATTCGTATTCAGGGATGCTCCAAAACGCGTATAACCTATAACCATCAAAATAAATAAAATAATTTAATTTTTGTCTCATCAAAATTGTTTTTACATATAGTCGTATACTATGTGCTGAAAGGAAAAAAAATAGTCATCTGGGATTAATTGATTTTAATGAAAGAAAGGGTAGATATGGACATATTAATAAGGGAAAAATTACTTAATAAGAGAATATTCACCACGTTCATGCTCCATACTAATAAAACCACAGAAACCCTATGGGCACAGTCTTTTAATGCCATCTGAGTTGAGCCCCTTTCCACAATTTTGCATATCCGTTTAATTCGAAAAGTATCTATGTTTTAACAATGGAAGCCAAAATATAGAACATTAAACGCGGACGATGCATATACAAAAACGCAGACTATGCGTATACACCTTTAAAACGCGGACGATGCATATACACCGTTAAAATGCGGACTATGCATATACACTTTTAATACGTGGACCATACGTTTACACCTTTTAAATGTGAATTATTTTTCAAAAAAAGATAAAAAAAAATATCTTAAGTGGGGCACATATTATCATCTTGTGTTTTTATATTATTTAGTTGATTTTCTAAAATAAATATTCAGAACTTGATTGCTTTCTACTTGGTTCCTTTCCTCCGAAAATTAATAGGTCTCTGAGTGATGTTCATTGATTGAAAAATGCTCACCAAACTTTATTCAATTTATCCAATTTGTTCGAAAGATATGGCACTACATTAAAAAATATATAGATGAATATATGTTTCAATATCTCGAGAGCAGTTCGGGATAATTTCTAAATAATGATGTCCATTCATTTCGGATTTAAGCTGTTTGTTTATAAAGCATTCACTCATTTGATAATAGGGAATTTATATTTTTTTCCCGAATTGTTCCATTTTTGACGAAAAACATAAACTATTTCAAGAACAGTGCGTATAAACCTCATGTAAATGATGACATTCGTGTTAAAAAGCTGACATTATAAATACATAAATATTTCTCTAACATTTTTAAGTTTACTTATGTTTCCGAATTTGAAAAGCATGATAAAGAAATAAGATCTATTCTTTGATCCGTTTATCCCAACAGGTAATAGGCTTCTAACATTTACCGATTGAAATAATCGTACCACAAATTTTTTTCTGTATTATCAACTGATTCGATACTATTGTACCCACAAAGATATAGACAGATGGTTAAAATTGGTTAATTCGTATTCAGGGATGCTCCAAAACGCGTATAACCTATAACCATCAAAATAAATAAAATAATTTCATTTTTGTCTCATCAAAATTGTTTTTACATATAGTCGTATACTATGTGCTGAAAGGAAAAAAAATAGTCATACGGGATTAATTGATTTTAGTGAAGTAAAGGGTAGATATGGACATACTAATAAGGGAAAAATTACTTAATATTCACCACGTTCATGCTCCATACTAATAAAACCACGGAAACCCAATGGGCACAGTCTTTTAATGCCATCTGAGTTGAGCCCCTTTCCACAATTTTGCATATCCGTTTAATTCGAAAAGTATCTATGTCTTAACAATGGAAGCCAAAATATAGAACACTAAACGCGGACGATGCATATACAAAAACGCGGACGATGCATATACACCGTTAAAACGCAGACGATGCATATACACCGTTAAAACGCGGACGATGCATATACACCGTTAAAACGCGGACCATGCGTATACACCTTTAAAACGCGGACAATGCATATATACTTTTAAAACGCGGATCATACGTTTGTATCTTTTAAATGTGAATTATTTTTCAAAAAAAGTTTTAAAAAAATATCTTAAGTGGGGCGCATATTATCATCTTGTGTTTTTATATTATTTAGTTAATTTTCTAAAATAAATATTCAGAACTTGAATGCTTTCAACTTGGTTCCTTTCCTCCGAAAATTAATAGGTCTCTGAGTGATGTTCATTGATTGAAAAATGCTCACCAAACTTTATTCGATTTATCCAATTTGTTCGAAAGATATGGCACTACATTAAAAAATATATAGATGAATATATGTTTCAATATCTCGAGAGCAGATCGGGATAATTTCTAAATAAAGATGTCCATTCATTTCGGATTTAAGCTGCTTGTTTATAAAGCATTCACTCATTTGATAATAAGGAATTTATATTTTTTTTCCGAATTGTTCCATTTTTGACCAAAAACATGAACTATCTCAAGAACAGTGCGTATAAACCTCATGTAAATGATGACATTCGTGTTAGAAAGCTGACATTATAAATACATAAATATTTCTCTAACATTTTTAAGTTTACTTATGTTTCCGAATTTGAAAAGCATGATAAAGAAATAAGATCTATTCCTTGATCCGTTTATCCCAACAGGTAATAGGCTTCTAACATTTACCGATTTAAATAATCGTACCAAATTTTTTTCTGTATTATCAACTTATTCGATACTATTGTACCCACAAAGATATAGACAGATGGTTAAAATTGGTTAATTCGTATTCAGGGATGCTCCAAAACGCGTATAACCTATAACCATCAAAATAAATAAAATAATTTAATTTTTGTCTCATCAAAATTGTTTTTACATATAGTCGTATACTATGTGCTGAAAGGAAAAAAAATAGTCATCTGGGATTAATTGATTTTAATGAAAGAAAGGGTAGATATGGACATATTAATAAGGGAAAAATTACTTAATAAGAGAATATTCACCACGTTCATGCTCCATACTAATAAAACCACAGAAACCCTATGGGCACAGTCTTTTAATGCCATCTGAGTTGAGCCCCTTTCCACAATTTTGCATATCCGTTTAATTCGAAAAGTATCTATGTTTTAACAATGGAAGCCAAAATATAGAACATTAAACGCGGACGATGCATATACAAAAATGCAGACTATGCGTATACACCTTTAAAACGCGGACGATGCATATACACCGTTAAAATGCGGACTATGCATATACACTTTTAATACGTGGACCATACGTTTACACCTTTTAAATGTGAATTATTTTTCAAAAAAAGATAAAAAAAAATATCTTAAGTGGGGCACATATTATCATCTTGTGTTTTTATATTATTTAGTTGATTTTCTAAAATAAATATTCAGAACT
The DNA here is from genome assembly GCA_951213105.1 of Amaurobius ferox. Lineage (NCBI taxonomy): Eukaryota > Metazoa > Arthropoda > Arachnida > Araneae > Amaurobiidae > Amaurobius > Amaurobius ferox. Next base: position 51,668,760 of record OX578151.1, read on the forward strand.
TGATTGCTTTCTACTTGGTTCCTTTCCTCCGAAAATTAATAGGTCTCTGAGTGATGTTCATTGATTGAAAAATGCTCACCAAACTTTATTCAATTTATCCAATTTGTTCGAAAGATATGGCACTACATTAAAAAATATATAGATGAATATATGTTTCAATATCTCGAGAGCAGTTCGGGATAATTTCTAAATAATGATGTCCATTCATTTCGGATTTAAGCTGTTTGTTTATAAAGCATTCACTCATTTGATAATAGGGAATTTATATTTTTTTCCCGAATTGTTCCATTTTTGACGAAAAACATAAACTATTTCAAGAACAGTGCGTATAAACCTCATGTAAATGATGACATTCGTGTTAAAAAGCTGACATTATAAAGACATAAATATTTCTCTAACATTTTTAAGTTTACTTATGTTTCCGAATTTGAAAAGCATGATAAAGAAATAAGATCTATTCTTTGATCCGTTTATCCCAACAGGTAATAGGCTTCTAACATTTACCGATTGAAATAATCGTACCACAAATTTTTTTCTGTATTATCAACTGATTCGATACTATTGTACCCACAAAGATATAGACAGATGGTTAAAATTGGTTAATTCGTATTCAGGGATGCTCCAAAACGCGTATAACCTATAACCATCAAAATAAATAAAATAATTTCATTTTTGTCTCATCAAAATTGTTTTTACATATAGTCGTATACTATGTGCTGAAAGGAAAAAAAAATAGTCATATGGGATTAATTGATTTTAATGAAAGAAAGGGTAGATATGGACATATTAATAAGGGAAAAATTACTTAATAAGAGAATATTCACCACGTTCATGCTCAATACTAATAAAACCACAGAAACCCAATGGGCAAAGTCTTTTAATGCCATCTGAGTTGAGCCCCTTTCCACAATTTTGCATATCCATTTAATTCGAAAAGTATCTATGTTTTAACAATGGAAGCCAAAATATGGAACACTAAACGCAAAATACATATGTTTTAATATGCGGAAAAAATACAAATATTGCTAAATTCCCCTGTATAGATTTTTAAAGACACCATATGTACAAATTTGTTATGGCAATTCTGTCCACACAATAGAACAGAATATAGAAATACGTATATAGAGCAAATAGCTGAGGTTTGAGAAGTTAGTCGGTATTAGAACTGCTTATTGCACGATAAGTTATATGAGTACTCTACCAACTAACCAAAAACTACTTTCTGACAAGTGAATAAGATAAAACTGCATACATTTGACACAAGCACATTCTCCTGCTGGTTTAGAGTGCTTGTCTCGAGATCAACAGGCTAGGGTTCTAAATCTTTATAGTCGGTACAAGACTTCATACAGACTCATGTTCGGTATTGTCGACTCTGGTATATTAAATGAATATAAGTGCAAGTATGTGATAATTTTTAAAAAATTAATTCATTTGTTAAGGCCAAGAAGTATTTTCATCGAATTAGTAGGAATATATTCTGAAGTGCTCGTTATGCGGTCAGGATAGCATAGGCAGAGGCATATATGAAAAATATTTTTAAAAAGACTGAGTCACATGTACGTGACCTCAATTTTTGCATAATATATCCAAATAAAACATGCTTTTCTGGAAAAGTTTGTTTCCTACTGTAAACATATAGGATATATATATATGATCATTGTATAGGAGTGGAGAAAATTTTAGTCTCAAGTTCCAAACAAATATATCGATTGACTGGAGTAGCACAATGTACCCCAAGTTAATTTCCAGTTAAAATTGAGACAGGAATGTTCTAATCTCAATTCATTTTTGGTTCGAAGTACTTAAAAAGCATCGACTTATTTTATAATACCGAAAGTATTTAAAAAACATCCATTTATTTTGTAATACTGAGCATTTAATTATATGATCTTCTCATTTTAGAACAAAAAACGTGCAATCTTTTAAAAACATAACATCTTTACATCCTAAATGATATTCACTTGTAAATGAATAATTTTATATAAAATGACTAATTGCAAAAAGCTTTCAATACAATTATTTTTATAATGTTATTTTAATTATCGAAACAAAACATGTTTGAAAGATTGAGTATACCCCTTGTCTAATCTCTCTGAATGTCAACAGTCTAAATGTATCCATATCTGTTATAGATTATATTTTTATTAGGAATTATAGTTAAATAGAAATATTTGATCTTATTTACCTGATACTGGAACAAAAGATTTCACGAAAATTTTGTGAAACTAGGGTAAAATAAATTTTTCTTCCTATTTTTTTATATAAAAAGTAAAAGAAAAGTGCAAAATCATAAAAGATACAAATTATTGTGTAAAATTAGTTGATCAGTAAAATAAATAGGCCACTAAGTTTACTGATTAAAATAACAGTGCGAAACTTCGTTTGGAGAACATAATTTGTTCGAGAGATATCGTGTCTACAGGGAGACATCGTTTAAAAATGATTGATTTGTATTCAGGAAGACTCAAAATGTTTAAATTCATCCAAATCGAAGAGTCGAATTATTTACCAGTACGTTATGTATAGTAGGATAAGTGAAAACAAAGAAAATCTTGATAGATTCTGTGGAGAATCACTACTTTGAATTTTCATACATAAGCGAGAATTACTTCTCTATACAAGAAATGCTGTGTAGCCTCGATTGTACAAGTAAAACTATTTGATTCATAAAAATGCTAAATATCATTTTCATTTAAGTGTCCAAATTCAGTTTACCTATTTGACTCTAAAAATGCGCTCAATATTAATGATCAGAATTTTTTCAAAGAAGCTTTAATAGTTAGAAATGTAAAAATTTTGGGAGTTTGTTTCTTGCTAAGCCAGCGAGGTGTTTTAAGTACAAAGGGAGATAGAGTGTTCAAATTTTTGTATTGTGAACAATGAACTTAGTTTGAGGGTGATGGCCCTTTCTTCTATCCCGATTCATATGGTGCTTTAAATGTGTGAAAGTTTAATAATTTTTTTTCGAGCAATGTTAATTTTTATTTCTATCCTTCATTGCGCCTTAAATTGAAAGGAAAACGGTATCATTTAAATGAATCTGTTTCCCGAAATCTGGTATTAATTCTCGGTGCTTTAATTTAGGTATTTTCTTGAATCGAAGAAAAAAGCAATTTACAAAAGTTATAATTTCCTGAAGGATTACCTTTCATATAATTATTTAATTACCTAATTCAAGTTGAATCTTAGTTGTTAGAGGAAATACTATTAAAATTATGTTTATATTTTCTTATTACTAAAGCACTGTATTTTTGTTGACGTTCCGGTTTTAGAACTAGAGAAAGTACAGTGCTGTGTTTAAAAACAATTTTTAGTTTTTTAAACTAATAATAAAAATTTCAATTTCGGCGCCACTGTGAGACGTCGCCAGAGGACGTCGCCTCGCAGTTTTATTCCTTGTCACGGCCCTGACTATTAACGCAGAAGTAGACTGAAACATCTAACTTTGAAATCAGTATAAAGCTATAAATTTCCATATTTGTTTTTTGTCTGGGTGTGTGAGTGGGGGAGAGTTACATACAATAGCATTTTACAGAAAGGTTCAGAAGTTCTGAGGACAGTTTGTTGCCGTAGATTTCATGTATAAGAATTTTTTCATGTAATCTAAAATATTCCATGTGTGGGAAACTTTGAGTATTACAAAAGCAAAATTTGAAAATAAGAGTATTATTTTATTATTTATTCATGGATCTACGAGAAAAATTCTGACATACAAAATAATTAATTAATAATTTTATTTTGTTTCATTTCCACTGATTAGAAATACCCATAGTTCATATATTTTTATCTCATGTAGTAAAATAAATTGTCTTGTCTCATGTGCGTGTCGTCTGTAACCGAAAATCGAAGTTTCGGACAACGGCGAAACTTTGTGCGGTACTAAAGTTCTCTGAATAATACGGTTCGACGAGATTTTTTTAATTCAAATTAGCTTAACATTAGGGGGCTGGACAACCCAGTGGTTAAAACATCACTTAGAGGATCCACGTTCGATTCCTGACTCTGACCAAACTGTTCCCGTGTTCAGAGTACATATTTGTATAAGTGCTTTGTACAGTCGCGCATAAGTAACATTCAAAAATACCGCCGTTTTAAATGTCAGCAATAATCAACGGATATCCATAAAAATTCTTCTTTCAGATCCTTGTGGAAGAATTCTATGGTATGTTTAAAAGAGTGTTAATCATTTTTTAAGATATTCACAGAAGAAAATGGAATATATTTCAAAAATGGCGTCACCGCATCAAAATAAAAAAATGACCTGATCGCATCAAAATAAAAAAAATAATAATTAATAAAAAAAAACTGGATTATTCTATGTAACACGTGAATATTAACTTTATGCTTATTTTTATGTAAAAAAAGAATGTATTAGACGATTTTTGGAATGCTAGAATTATCTGCTTTTAAGCTGTTATATTATCGGACACTTTTATCGGACACTGCTGTTATATTATCGGACGTTATGAATTGAGTAACCCTTTTTATTGTAAAAATTTCCCAATATGTTCATTTCATAACAATTAAATAAATTCTTTATCCTTTTGAAGGAATTTGATTTTTCTTAATATTTCGACGTTTATGAATTTAAAAAATATAACTTTTTATCGCTGAACGCATATGACATTTTACTAATTTACTCGAATTTTACCTATCAACAAAATAGGAGAGGGGGGAGGGGGAATAAACCAATTTTGTCTGCGTATGCAGGCAAGTTGAAAAATCGATCGTATTTAATTTTGAATTGCTGAAATTTCTCTGAGCAAGAAACTGTCGGACACCAAAACTTGAAAAAAAAAAAAAAAAAAAGAATGCGAAATTCTTACGATCTATAGCTTCAAGATGAATAGAAAGTATGGCTGGGCGGAATAGTAGCCTTTAAACGCGCTATTTTTACCATCATCCTTCATATTTACCGTATAGTACATAGTAGGATACAGTAGTAGGATACAGTGGACATAGTAGGATATAGTGGACAGTACATAGTAGGATAAAGTAGAACAACAGTACTTCGTCACAATATCAGCAGTTTGGCTCGGAAAAGTCCCCCCCTCCTCCATTCCCAAGGTTGATGTCCTTTATTTGCTTTCTGCTCCGTCAGCTGCAGCGTATATTCAAAACTAAGGTGCCTTATTTAAATACAGGAGCCTTATAACGAAACTATTGCATATAGATTAATTTTTTTTTAATTTATCGTAATGCAAAATATGTTACAATGAATATTTAACCAATAAATAAATTTACAAGCTAAAACTAACGGGTAAGAGTTTCGCGTAATATTTTAATTTTGATACACAACTTTAATTCCGATTACACATCCGTTTTCGGAAACCCTTTAACTTTGAGGCAGTTGTATAAACGATGAAAACCCTTAGTACAGCGTGTGAAGTTCAGTAGGGCGCTGGTGGGGGTCAAAGGATAGAATTGCCACCTCCGCGCCAGGTCATGTATCAAAACACATTCTATATATCTAAGGCGTTAGACGTCTAAAAAATATAAAACGGATATATTAGACGAAATATCTACGGATAGAATATCTAAGGAGTTTGGCCGGTCATTTCGTTAATCGCTAGTTTTTCAAATTGAATCGCCGACGTGGGAATACCTTAGAGCAGGAATAAGAAGTATGTCTTCGTATCTCACCTCTAAGGGGAATACCTGGCCTGGGAAGAAAGAATGCTCCACCCCAGGCACGGGAACTATGAAAACCCTTTATGATAACGGAGTGTGTCGCCTATCTTGAGTGTTCATGCTCAGAGGGTTATGATTTCACCCTGGGGGCCGTACGAAGCCGACAAAGGGCCGTAGTTCACTCACCACTCTTTGGTTGTAAATATTGCTGGACTTTGCGTGGCTTTCAGCGATCGATAGGTATCCTTACAATTCTTTCTCCCAGATACTTCTGCAAACATTCTATTGTAAGTCTTAAAAGTGTTGATTATCTTTTAAGATGTTTACAGAAAAAAAAAATTGACTAAACGACAAATGTGGCGTCCACTTTAGCCGGTTCACATCAAAACTAAAAATATCAATTATTCCTATATTTAGCTCGTGAAAATGTACTTTATGCATAATTTTATGCAAAAAAAAAATAAATGTGTCGATTTTTAGAATGCTAGAACTGTCTATTTTGTAGGAATTCTACACTTATAGACATTTAGAAAAATAGTTATAGACATTTAGAAAAATAGTTAATGTGACGGGATCCTTCAAAAGCAAAATTCGGCAACTATTAATTCATTTCTGCAGTGCATATGATTCACAAAATATGATAGTTTGAACTGCCCTGTTAAAAATTCGTTAAAAATCCATTTAAAAATTTAAAAAAAAAATCGTTTAAAAACAATCACAGTTAAAAAATTTTTATAAAAATATTAATTTGTAAAACTAATATATTGATTATGACTAAAACTCGAATTCTATGAAGTTTCATATTTGTATATGGAATTGCATATATGAACACTTATAGAGCATGTAAATGCATAAAAGGCCTTTAAATGCATATTTTAGGTACTTTATTTCCTTTTAGCTTGCATTTTTTTTTATTTTAACTATATTTTTATCTTCTTTAACACTTTACAACAAAGCTGAAAAGTGTTTATGACTTTTTTCATTCTGTCTGTCTGTCTGTCCGTTAGCACGATAACTGCCGAAAAAATTAATTTATCAAAATCAAATTTTAATATGTTGTTCAGACAGTCTATAGGACCTATGGGAATATAAATGAATAATGTCACCCAATTAGTTTTGGATATAACCGGGTTAAAATAATGAAATACATTGAACCTTATGAGGCCTAATTTTTCAAACATGTTTTAAGCAGATTTAAAATTCACAAATTGCTTCGAAAGTTTTATGAAATATTCAAATTGTCCCATAAAATAAATAATAAAAATTTCAGAAAAATATATTCAATAGTTTTTTAAATAAAAATTTGAATAATGATTACACCTTTTATATGAAGCGATCACGTAACCATTATATGAAGAGATCACATGACCCACTTCAAAATAAACTATGGCATCCACCTTGTGCCAAAATTGTGATTTTTAATGTTCTTTGCAATTCATATTTAGTGTTTAATCCGTCCTAAAACCGCTTTATTGTTGCTTAAATTCAGTGCATCTACATCCTGAAACACTGCAATTACAATATATTTGAGTTTAAATGATCATCCAACTTTGACTATTTCTACAACGAAGCCGACTTTTCACTAATGGAAAATGTAAACACCAAAATGTGTAAAATGAGTTGTATAAGCATTGTTGCATTTCTTTAACACAGAATTATTTAGCTCATGGAGTCTGCAATATAGTATATGGAGTCTGCAGTATAGTATTAATGTTTGGCATTATTCAATCCACGACTTGGGTATATATACCACTCTGTTTATTTTATTTGTAGATATTTTACCTTTTTGATATCAGGTTTGCTGGTTCTTTAGCACTGGTGAAGGAGATCCCGCGTATTCTCGAAACAGTTGTCAGCCACAATTTTATTTTTTTTTACTTGAATATCTTAGATTTTCTTTCCCTAATCCTTTGCACAATGTGTTTTCGTTTTTTTATTGGTATAAGGAAGAACAGAGAGTAAAAATTCAAAAAGTTGAAAGTTAAAAAAGAAAAGCGAAATGTTTTTTAAGGAAAGTTAAAAATAAAATGTTAAAATTATTTCCTAATTTGTTATTAAAACCATTTCATTACTCAACCGTTTATATTTGTAAAGCAGAATTTCCTAAACTCCTTTGTAAGGAACTCACACATTATTGAAAAATTAACTTGTATGGAACTCGCTCGTTGTTGCAAAATTTTACTTCATATGTACGTAAATCGCAAGAAATAGCACAAAATTTCAGTTGCACGGAAGCCAGCCATTACCGTATTTAAGAGTGGTCGCACCACTCATTTTCCCAAGCCGATCTCGTGCCAATTTACCTCTGTACTACTCTATGTCACTGGGAACCAATATTAAAAAATCGGTGTAGATTATGGGTGGGACAACGGTAATCTAAAAGGACGAGTCTCTCAAAAAGACAGGTGTATAATATATACTATCCCAAACATCTTGAACCCATTTCTTTCGAGACTAGCTCTTTGCCCATTACAAATGCTATTATTTTACGAATCTTGTTTGAAGTATATCCTCTAAGTAAACCGCACAATAGGTGAAAAGTAGCACCCTTTGTCCAGCAGGCTGTCGGTAAGAAAAAAGAGGGGACTCCTCGGAACAGGAAAGAAAAGGCCTCAAGAAAAATTATTTTTATTTTAGACTCGTCATACATAATAATCTTGATTCATCTAATATACTTCAGAATGTTTTTCAAATCAGGCGTTTCTTCTTTCAAATAAATAAATAAAACAAAAAGAATAAAAAAAAACGTGTTTAACAAATGACTTTCTCTACAGATTAACACATCTGGATTTTGTTGGAAAAATAACACAATCTAGTGCTTGTTTACTATAAGAGCCCACCAAAATTAATAGACTTATTGCAGTTACTAATTATAAAAATATGTATAAGAAATGCCATATAAATTGCTTTAATATTTCGTTAGATATCGTGCACTCGGTGGAAAAAGCAAAAATGCCTAATATCTCGAGAACGGCTCAAAATAACTACTGAAAAATAGTGTCCCATAATTATTAGTTAACTGTATTTAAAAATCATTTTGTCATAAGATAATAGTTAAAATATTTCTTGTTTGGAATTTTCTCCATTGTGGATCAAAAACGCGTAATATCCCAAGAACAGCTTACATTCTCGGTCCAGAAGTTGTGTTATGGGCTTCTAAATACAGAATTATATGTAAAATGGTAATTTCCCCCAAAATATAAAAATATAATTATGTTTAAATATCCTTCGAAACTTATTAATTCGTTAATTTCTTTGATCCTATAAATTTTTGATCTTGTATTCAGTTTTTTCCATTATCTTAAATATAATGGGCCAATTCTTAAACGGTTTTTTTATGTTGAATTTATATCTTGTTTTCAATAAGTAATTTGGTTTTGACAGGTTCTAACATTATTTTTATTATTTTATTATATTAGGTGTTTCATTTCAATGATTCTGTAATATGTTCATTACATAGGTATATAGACCATTTCTTTAAAACTATTTTACGAAGTAGACGAAAGTTACGAAGTAGACGAAAATATTTCAATTTTTTTTAGTAGATTGACATTCATTCATTTCCAGTGCAAAAAGCAAATAGTCCAATTTTAGGAGTGGCCATTTAAATAGGGATGGCTTGGGGAAGTTATGTGCTTAGTCTCCATGCCATCTTTGCTGAAATAGAAAAGGCCAATACCGGAGCACTTTACCATCAAGTCTGAACAACAAGAAATCACTGTAAGCAAATACAATAAATTTGTCAACACCTACCTTTGTGGTTGTAGATTATATTTGAATACTACCGGCCATATGTTGGTTTTTAAAGAATATGTATAACTAATTGTTGGTACATATAGCTTAAACTGCTGCAGCTCAAACAGCTATTTATTGCACAAAATAACACATAAAAGGAAATGTATATATATATATATATATATATATATATATATATATATACATATATATAAATTCAATTTGCTGTTAAAAATTATTATAATCGTTTTGCAATTTGGCAGTTTAGCACATTTTAAAGTGACACCAAGTCGCAGAAAATATATCGGAATCCGTTTACTGTATATGGAGTTGATTTTATTCCTTTAATCATGAACAGAAATGTATAAAACAAACTCTTAATTATTATATTTAAACATATTATTTAGTCTTTAATTTAAGATTTTATGGATTTTTGTGGAGCATTTAAATGAAATGGCCGGCTCTATTTCTAGTGCATGACTGTCCTGTGTAAGCACATCCAGAGATTTAAAGAATAATCACGAGATGTTGACAATCTACTGGTGGAAGCAGACCTAAATGCATAAATTTATGTTTAGGAAAGGTTAAAAAAGTAATTGGGCTGATATCCATAGAGGCAATAAGGTTGATACTCTCCCCAACCTCATAAAGATGACAGGGCTGGTCTCTATGAAAAATTTTATTAATAAAAGAAATATCTTGATCAAGTGGTCATTAAATAGATCAAATTTGCATTAGGCGATATTTTATTGTGTTGCATTTGTTTCAGATTCTATTCGTGTCACTTAACATGTACTTGCTTCCAGTAATATTTTGCCTGTACTGAGAATACTGGTGTTTAAGTTGAATAATCAAATGTTTTGTTTGTTGCGAACTCTGCCTTCGCTGATATTGGTGATTCTAAAATTTCACATTCTTCCGAAGTAGTGTAATTTTCCAAGACATAGATGAAATATGAAGTAATTTATTAAAATAAAAATTGTTTCAAATCGCTTCTGAAAAGAAACTGATGTTATATATTATCGTTAATATTAGCATTAAACAAATTAAAGGTGTCAACCAATTTCGGAGGCAAAAAACAGCCTCCTTTCGTCAAAGCAAAAACTGAGAAGTCATACCATCAAATTAATTGCTAAATGAAAATTAGAAAAAATGAAAAGAAAAAAAACTAAGGCTGATTTAAATAAACAGAAGAAAGATTAACTTGGTCATGACCAAGACTACAAATTTAAGTACGCCATGATGGAAAAAATATAAAATAATGTGTTTCGGAAAATACGTCGCGAGCACCATCATCAACTAATTTAAAATATATATTGGCACAAACCATTATAAAAATACTTATGAATAATCGACTAGAAAATTGTGTAGTATGTAATAAAAAGTATATGAAAGAAACAAGCTACTTCAAGATATTGAAGAATTTTATGTGCCGGTGTCAAAAAGAAAAGAAAAAAAAAACAAATTTTAAAATTTTGTCCTGCTTGAAACTTGTCATTAGAAATGCAAACTAAGCGATCCATGGGGCAACCAACATATTTGCAAAACAAGATTATAGACAATAGTATTCAGCTGAAAGTGATAGAAGATAGTACATACAAAACTCTTTGCCTTTACTCAAAATAAATAATGTAGTATACATAATATAGTTTATCAAAAGATTTGAAAATAATTGTAATTTGGGTATCTGTTTCCATTGCTCAAGCAAAAAAAAAAAAAATAAACAAATAAAATAAAATACATGACTCTATAAAGGGGTGAAACTAAGGCATCTCGGGTCTCGTCTTCAAACACGCAGCTCGTATATATGTAAAAGAGTATACTTTATTTCACGTATTGTTTATTTCATAAGCATATCTGCACAAATAATATTTTTAACACTGTCTTTTATCCATCAAATGAAAGTAAGACACAGATTTTTGAAAGTAAATGCAGTTGAGGTACAAGACATTTTGCGCCCCTCCTTCAACCCATAGCTTTAACAAAATATAATGTAATATACTTTATATAAATTTTATTAGAATATTTATAAAAATCTTGCAAATAATTCTACCAACAGTCTTTTTAGTAGCTTAGGATACGACACAGAAGTTAAATTGACTTCGATGTTGATTGAACACGGAAATGGATTTTATTTTCAGAAAATTGGAAGTACAAGAATGAACTATTTTATAAATTTTCGACTTTTTGTCATAATTCATTATACTGAGGTACAACTCTTCAATGATTACTATGCTACTGTCGAGTTTATTCTATATACTATTATATATTATTTCCTCTATCTCAATGAATTCAACTTATGAGAAAAATGTGATAGAAACAAGAAAGATTAATCTTGCAAAAAGTAATGATTATGAGAAACTTTCCAACTGAAATGCAATGTTATTTAAACATCTCTAAAATGCGATACATTCAGCGGTGAAGCTTTTTTAAATTATCATAGTACAATAATTTTTTTACTTAGAAACTTAAAACTTCAATAAAAAAGGCAATGCTATAAAATCCTTTGCTTCTCTATTTAAGAAAAACCAATAAATATTGCATATCACTTATATTCCAGACTCCAGAGCTAAATAATTTTGCTTTGAAAAATTCAGCAATTCTTATACAATTCATCTTACAATCGCTTGTCTTGTTTACACTTTGCGTACGTTAAAATTAGGCTTCGTTGTAGAAATAATCAAATGTTAGTGTTCATTTAAAATTAAAAATATTGTAATTGCGTAGGCACAGAATTTAGAAACACAGATAATATACAAAATTAAAGCGGTTTTAGGACGGATGCAGCACTAAATATAACCACAAGAAAGATCAATCATGCATAAAAAATTGATTATAAAACAATTTTCAACTGTAATTTTATTTCAACACCTCTAAAATATGATACATTCAGAGGCGATATTTTTAACACTTTACAAAGTTAAAACGTGTTTATGACTTTGTTCATTCTGTCTGTCTGTTCATTTGCAAGATAACTGCCGTAGATATGACTTTATCAAAATGAAATTTTAGTATGTTGCTCAGACGGTCTATAAGACATATGGGAATGTAAATGAATAATATCACCCGATTAGTTTTGGATTGAAACTGGGTTGAAAAAATCAAATACATTGAACCCTATATGGGACCTAATTTTTCAAACATTTTTAAGCGAATTTAAAATTCACAAATTGCTTCGAAAGTTTTAGGAAATATTTAAATTATTCCATAAAATGTATAAAACAATTTAAGCAAAATTTATTCGGTAGTTTTTTAACTAAAAATTAAAATAATAATTAGACCCATATTATATGAAGTGATCACGTGACACACTTCAAAATAAAATATGGCATCCATCTTGGGTCAAAATCGTGACTTTTAAAATTCTTTATTTTTGCGTTTTTATGTAGCATCTGTATTCTGCGCCAACGCAATTACAATATTTTTTAGCTTAAATGATCATCAAATTTTGATTATTTCTACAACGAAACCTAATTTTAACCTATGCAGAATGTAAACACATAAAGCTGTAAGATGAGTTGTTTAAGAATTGCTGAATTTTTTTAACGCAAAATTTAGTCCTGAAGATTGGAATAAAGCTGATATGAATGAAATATGCATTGATTTTACATGGAGATGCAGACAATTCTTAAGTATTGCTTTATTTGAAAAATTTTAAGCATTAGTTTTAAGCATAGAATTAGAAAGTACTTTTACTTCCGGGATTTTATGTTTTCAAGTAAAATATATTAGTCTGATATTGTGATGAATGAGAAGAATGGAATAAAAGTGTTTGAATTAAATATTCACTCCATTTACGTAGAGAGCCATGCGACTTATATTTCAGTGACGTCATTTAAATAAAGTTCATTTTTTCGATGAATTTTTAAGTTCTCAAATATAATAAATGATTGTAGTATTGTGATAATGTAAAAAATATTACAGCTGAATTATCGCATTTTAGAAATGTTTAAATAAAATTGCATTGTAGTTGGAAAGTGTTTCATAATCAATGCTTTATGTATGATTGCTCTTTCTTGTTTAATTATCACAGAACTACAATAATTTATTTAATTGGAAGATTAAACTATGGAGGTTAAAGTTTTTTCTAACTAAATGCTGAAAATGTCATTGAAATTTTATTCAAACGACGTCATCGAAATATAAATAGTCTAGCTCTCTATGTAAAAACAGCGAATATTTCATTCATACATTTTTATTCCAGATTGCAGAGTTAAATAATTTTGCTTGAGAAAAATTCAGCCATTCATATACAACTCATCTTACTTGTTTGCATTTTACATTCATTAAAGTTAGGCCTCGTTATAAAAATAATCAAAATTTGATGATCATTTAAGATAAAACATATTGTAATTGCGTTGACTCAGAATATAGATGCACAGAAAAAACGCAAAAATAAAGCGGTTTTAGGACAGATATAACACTAAATATAAATTAAAAAGATCTTAAAAATTACGATTTTGGCACAAGATGGATGCCATATTTTATATTGAAGTGAGTTATGTGATCTGTTCATATAATGGTCACGTGATCTCTTCATATAAAGGGTGTAATTATTATTTTAATTTTTATTTAAAAAGCTACCGAATATATTTTGCTGAATTTTATTTTATATATTTTATGGAAAAATTTGAATATTTCCTAAAATTTTCGAAGCAATTTTTGAATTTTTATTTTGCTTAAAAAATGATTGAAAAATTAGGTCCCATGGGGTTCAGTGTCTTTCATTTTTTCAATCCGGGTTCACACCAAAACTAATTGGGGCATATAATTTATTTACATTCCCATATATCCCACAGATCGTATGAACAGCATACTAAAATTTCACTTTGATAAAGTCATTTCTACGGCAGTTATCGTGCGAACGGACATATAGACAGAATGAACAAAGTCATAAATACTTTTCAACAATGTTGTAAAGTGTTTATAAAAAGCCTTTCATCATCTGTATGTTGGATACTATTTTACGTGTATATCTACTTATAGTGTGAATGTAAAAGAAACTAGCGCAATAGAATTTTGCAGTATAGACCAGCAATTGTAGATGGTAGTTTCATTTTAAGAAGGATGCATGGGTTGAAACTTTCTGTTGTCGCAGAGCGAGCAAGCAGGTTACAGATTCCTTTGAAGTATGGGGTACAGGTGATTGCTCTGAGCTTCGAGAGCCAGATACTAGATATATTATCAGCAGTATTGTTCAAGCAGACGTTTTCTACTAAGGGGACTATGGCCTGAAGGCATGCTCTACCTGATGGCAGGGCTGCAGGAGTAATGGTTTAGATCTTAGCACCTTCTCCCTTGAAACCGGAAATGTTTGTGAATAACGTCACGACATTGCATGAAGAAAATTGACATTCATAGGATTTAATGGAAAGTTTACATTTCAAACTAAAAATAAGCTGATGAAGAACACCGTAAATGAAAATCAAACATTTGTAACGAGAGTTCAGATTGAATTTTATTGTTTGAGCAATATAACTTGTGTTTACTTGACACAAAACAATATTTTTAATTGTTTCTTTTGAAACTTTTTCAAAAAATTTTTCAATCTGGTTGTTACAGTTAGAAATCAAGTTACAATCAAAAAATATCTAGAATGTGGAGATATATTGATGCAGGTAAAGAAAAACATATATATTTCAAATTTTGTATACAAGTTATTCTTCTAAAATATAATGTAGAAATGCTTTAAAAGTTATGTTTTTTTAATTAGAAACAGCTTAATCACGTCGATAAATGTACGTTTATTTGTGTAATACATGAACATATACGACATATATATTTAATATAATTTTGGAAATAAAAATTATATTCCAAACAAAATATTGCTATAAAATCTTAAAGCCCTAAAAGGTTGAGTTCTTATTAGAAAAGTTAAAAAAGCATTGTATCAGCTTCCACATAATTATTTGATATTAGTAGGTGCATTCCTTATTAGCGTGTTCTCATATGACACATTCTATAGCATTCGAGGTGGGCTAAAAGTTTTGAAACCTGCTTATTTGTTAATATCTCGAATTCGAATAATTTTGAGGGAAAGAAATTAATTTTACGCAATTAGTATGAGAAAAAATATGTTATTTAAAAGAAAAATTATTTCAAATGGAAGATTCGTTCCGTTTTTTAAATATAAAGGATATGGAGTTTAAGTGTCCACTGGACTTTTTTATAAATTCGTAATATCGCTTTGGTTAAGTCTACTTCTGTCGCAATCGTCATCAGAAAACAAAAATATATTTTATTTGCACATACTATTGTATAGAATAGGTATTGTTTTCTTGAGAATTTTCAAATTCGAAATTTTGATCATTGACGGAAGACAGTTATTGAATTTGATAATTTGAATACATAATTTTTGAAAATAAATAATATATTAATACTAATCGAATTGTTTCTGGGCAAAAATATAATTTTGAAAAATATATAAAAGAAAAGAGGGCAAAATAAAATATTCTTTATATAAAAATCCAGAAAAAATCAATGTTTTAATGACATATATTAAACTAGTTTTATTATTTTTTATGCTGTTCTGTAAAAGAAACCGAAAATATACAATTGTTTAAAGAATGCGATAGCTCATATGGATGAAGCAGAGGCTATGGTATTTAAATGACGGATGTTATAATGATTTGGAATATAAATGGAATACAGTCCCTGATTACATACGCAAGTATCTAATTTTATCTGTTGCTATATTAGCTCAAATATTCACTGGGACGATCTGTTTTGACGTCAGGGATAGTGCCATCCAATTTAAACCATAATCCAGTGGGGGCCACATCCACAGGGACCGCGTCCTCCTTCCTCTAACATCAACTTATCGGAAGAACTTTCAAATACACATATTAAATATATTCCGCGTGAACAGAGGGTCAGTTTAGGCAGAGCTAGGAATTGAACTCGGGTCCTCCGAGTGCAATCTTCGTGCCTTAACCACTGGACTATCCCACCCCGAAGTTCATCAATCTGTCCTTCAGACCGTATGCAATACAGCAAAATCCACCGGGTTCATGAATACTAATACATATATAGAGCATTTAGCGAAAATTTTGTCGTACCAAAATAACATTTTTTAAATAATTAAAAAATTTTTAAAACATTTTATATAGAAGACACTTCTCATTGCAGATACTATCTTCCATGGACGGGTTTCACTCTTATTCTGCGCTCGTCAGCAGGGAACAGCAGAAATCTGTAGTGATAGTAAAAGGCATGTCACAATTTTTTGCGAGTTTCTATAGGAAGTGATAATTTCGGTCCTTCCACGTGGTTGGCATAACATTTACATACAATTTAATTCAGGCCACACGGAGTTGCAAAGGCAAATTTCATAAAACACAAATCCGCCTATAAGGGACGCTCCCAAAAATGTGAAATACACCCCAGCCAGAATTTTTAATCAATTTTTTCAATCACTATGGAAGGATTGAAATTATCATGTTCCATAAAAGCTTGTGAAAATTGTGGATTTTAGCAAGTTTTGTACTGCCTTTGCAGTTAACGAGCTGTGTCTTCCATATTGACAACCGCATAATAAATGCGAAACAGGTTCATGGATATTAGTATCTGCAATGGGAGAGCCATCCTTATTTTGGTGGGCGCCCGTTATAAGTCGGTTTTGTGTATAATACACTTTTATATGTTTAATCTTTTTTTCTCAATTTTGCATGCATTCAGTTATGTGTTAGGGCATGTGTTACAGAATGTATAATTTCTTATGTTTCTTCTCTTCTAAATACGAATGCATATTTTTTAAAAGTAATTTTAGTTAATTTTTTAACTAGTTTCGAATGAAAGAAGTTTCAGCACATCTAGCGTACATATATAAATATTACACAGTTATCAGTTTAAAATACAATGTCCTCAGTAAAAATGTGTATTCACGATCCTTAGTTAATAAATATACGTACCCTCGTTTTCTTAGTTATTAGATATACGTACGTTTACTCTCGGTAAGAACATATATATCTAATGCCAAGCTATGACCTCATTCTAACGGTGTATACGCATGGGCCTCAGTCTAACGGTGTATATGCATCGTCCGCATTCTAACGGTGTATAGGCATTGTCCTCAGTCTAACGGTGTATATGCATGGTCCGCATTCTAACGGTGTATAAACATGGTCCTCGTTTACCTTGCAAAAATACATACTTGAAATAAAACTATTTTTAAAATTTTCTTGCCACATATGCCATTAACTTCCTTCCAGGATGCCTAAAATGTGAAAACTATATCAGAAAAATCATTATTTCTGGAGGTCCTCAGTTTGGTGGGTTCCCCGCAGCGTCCTCGTTTTCCACCAAAAACCAACCTATGTGTGTGTGTGTGTGTCAGTGAGCCTTTGGAGGCGATAACTGACGAACGAATGGACTGATTCGAACCAAATTTGGTACAAAAATCACAATCCATAAACACTGGAAGCCTATTGTTTTTATATGCAATCGAATGTTCAGAACCCCCCTAAATTTTCGAATAAAATTTTGAAAAATCGTCAAAAAATCAAAACCACTAATAAAGTTACGCAAATAGACATTTCTTATGTAATTTTTCATTAGAAAGCGATTGACATAAATTTTAGAACGCTAACATGAACTGTTCTCGAGATATTGCACATTTTTCAAAAAAATTATCAAAAAGTCATATAAAATAGAAAAAAAATATTTCCTATTGAGAAACATGTTTACTTTTCATATGTAATACCATGCGATAAATTGGGTGACATCATTCTCGTGGACCTAGCTCGTTCCATTCATGAAAAAAGATTCTTTGAGTAATACTTTTGTATTTGAACGCCAATAGTCATTTATCTGCTGTAAGAGCAACTTATTTTTTCGTCCATAACGCTTGGCGAGATTTTGGCGACGAATATGGCGGAATGTCGCCAACTTGGCGACTTTTTGAAATGTTGCCAAATTATCGAAAATCTCGCCAAATGGATAAAAATGACGCCAAATCAATGAAAATCACGACTCATTGTCGAAAATTCAATATTTTGGAAAGAATATTAGTATCTACTATAAGAAAAACCTATTTTTTTACTGTAAAAGTAGAAAATTCATTACATTATATAAGGAAAGTCATGTGTTGACCACATCAGATTTTTAGTATCTTGCACCATCGTCACACAAACACGCAATAAACTTTTCCTTTCCTAGATATGCAAGAGGTGTGATTTTTCACATCAATCTATAACGAGTGGCAAAATTACTCTTTATTAATTACTTTTGATTACTCTTTATTGAGAAAGTTCACGAAATATTCAATTCCCAGGCTATGATGCCGATATGTGTTTTAAGACGTCCTGAACACGTTTTAACTATTTTTGGAGTAATGTCCATCTGCATGTCGGCGGTGCATTTTTTGTGAACACGATAGCTGTCATAAGCATTAATAGATTTTCACGAAACTTTATCTCTGGCCTTGTTATAAAAAAAAAATCTAGAACTATAGAACTAGATTTTATTAATTTCGAGCGAAAACTTCGAAATGTATTTGAAATTTCATATTTTTACTTTCCTTATATACAATAATGTATAAGGGAAGTATTGTGACGGGGTCGACAATTCGAATTCGAGTTTTCGACAGGAGAGCACGTTTCAAGCATCCCTGATCACGAATCGAACATTTTTGAAGTGATGTGTGTGTGTGTGTGTGTGTCAGTCAGTCTGTGGAGACGATAACTGACGAACGAATGGACCGATTCGAAAGAAATTTAGTACAAAAATCACAATCTGTAAACTGGAAGCCTATTGTTTTTATACGCAATCGAATGTTCATAACACCCCCCCCCTAAATTTTCAAGTGAAATTTTGAAAAAATCGTCAAGAAATCAAAACCTCTAATAAAGTTACGCAAATAGTCATTCCTTATGTAATTTTTCATTAGAAAGCGATTGACATAAATTTTAGAAAGCTAATATGAACATTTCTCGAGATACTACACAATTTTCAAAAAAATTATCAAAAAGTCATATAAAATAATAGAAAAGTATTTCCAATTGAGAAACATGTTCACTTTGTATATGTAATACATTCGATCAATTTGGTGACATCATTCTCGTGGATCTAGCTCGTTCCATTCATGAAAAAAGATACTTCGAGTAATACTTTTGTAATTGAACGCCAATAGTCATTTATCTGCTGTAAAAATAACTTACTTCTTCGTCCATAATACTTGGCGAGATTTTGGCGACGAATTTGGTGGAATGTCGTCAACTTGGCGACTTTTTAAAATGTTGCTAAATTAACGAAAAACTCGCCAAATGGATAAAAATGAACCTAAATCAATGACGACTCATTGATGATGACGACATGGAGAATGACGACTCATTGACGAAAATTCAATGTCTTGAAAAGAATATAAATAACTACTATAAATATAATCTATTTTTTTTTACTGTAAAAGTAGTAAATTCATTGCATTATATAAGGAAAGTCATGTGTTGTTCACATCAGATTTTTTAGCATAGTATCATAGGACAAAATTTGACATAATCATGCATAAAAGGGTTCATTTATGGCGCAATGATCACAAGACTTAATAGTTTCAATCATTGTTGGGAAAATAATCACGATACAATATTTGGTGTCGTGACGTCATTAACTCCCTCGCGGGGAAGTTACCCGCTTACTGGGGAGAGGGGGTTAAAATAAAGAATAACACGCAATAATTGTAAAGGTTTGGACCTATGATAACAGATTTAAAAAAATTTCTTTTTAAATGCATAAAAAAAGAAGTTATTAAAAATGGATTCATGTATAAGAAATTCGAGTTAAGCCACACGCCAGTTCATTTTTGCCCTGTTAAGAATAATTTCACTCTTGAAGAAAATCACATATTGAAAAATTTTCAAATCATATATACAACTCCTTTCATTTATTTCCGTAACACAAATTCGGATGCATATACATGAATTGAAATTGTAAGGTTATAGTAATTAAATTTCAAATTAATTTTTCAAATTTGCTGAAAGAGAAACTCTGGGAACCACATTTTCCCAAAGCGAGAATTTATTTCACAAAAATATTTGAAAGGGAAACAAACTTCCAGATATCGGCAAAGTGATTGAAATTTCAACATCGAACCTGTAATTTTAGGAATATTCCTGTCTTGAAAAATTTGATCGCCAAAATTGCCAAGTCGCCAATACTATCGCCAAAACATAACCAACAGGGGCGGCTCGTGTATAGGCACTGCGGGAGCGACAGTGCTTTCTCTCCCTCGCAGCCTCCCGTGCAGCTTCCTATGTGCGCATGCGCAAGTAGGAAGCTGCATGCCAGGCTCGAGGGAGAGAGAGCACTGTCACTCCCGCAGTGCCTATGTAGGAGCCGTCCCTGATCACCAAAATCATTAAGAACCGTAACTATGACACAGATTAAGATAATTAAATATTCCGGTTTACTCATTGACAAAACAAAACAGAAAATTAGCTTAAATGGCTCCACATTTAGGGCAAACTATTTTCGGTTAGTTTGTTAAAGCGAAAAAATGGTAGATAATGAGTTCAAATAATTACTAAGTAACAGTTACTAAGTAAGTTTACACTAATGTTTTAGCTTGTCAAAGAGAGAAACTAGCACCATTGAAAAATCAAATTGCAGCTTATTGTTATATAAGTTTTATTGCGTGTGACAATTGTATAGCAATCTCAGCTCTATATAGTTTCATAGCGTTGAAAATAGTGTTCATACACTGTAAAAAATAAAGTATTTAAAAACGAAAACTTCAACGTACTCGTTTTTATTTGAGTACAATGGCACCATAAACGAGTAGGTGGCATACTGAAATATAAGCAACTGAACTTGCTTGAAAATCAGTACTTTAATAAATAAACGTATTATTTCATTTTGATTTCATAAAAAATCGTGTAATAAATGTGCAAATATAATTCTGAAATTTTTTGTGCAAATATTTTGAAGAATAAAAGTTATAGCCTCGAAATCAAAGAACTATATCATAAGAATTACTGTAGCGGATGTATATATTTCGTGTGCGGTGCTATGCGGTCGTGTGTTTTTTCTCTAATGCGGCGGTAGAATACGGACACGCAATAAGCATTGCTTGTCTTATGCATATGCGCTGTCATCCGTCATTTATTTACAGTTTAAAAATATAATTGAAAAATAAAAATATAATTGACTCTCTCATATACTCAAAAATGAGTATATAGTATTTAGAATTATGCTTAAAAGTGATTGTCTAATATAATCATAAATGAGTACATAGTATTTACAATTATGCTTAAAACTGATTCTCCCATACTCATAAATGAGTACATGGTATTTACAATTTTAACCTCAATATGCTTAAAATTTAAGTCTTTGATATACTCAAAAATGAGTGCATGCATTTTTCAAAATTTAAACATGATTACTCGGAGCTATTATAAGCGTACAAAGTGCTCGAAAATGAGTACATTCTATTACTTTACTTATATACATAATGTATAAGGAAAGTATTGTGACGGGGTCGAAAATTTGAATTCGAGTTTTCGACGGGAGAGCACGTTTCAAGCATCCCTGATCACGAATCAAACATTTTTAAAGTGGTGTGTGTGTGTGTGTGTGTGTGTGTGTGTGTGTGAGTGTGTGGAAACAATAACTGACGAAAGAATAAACCCATTCGAACGAAATTTGGTACAAAAATCACAATCTGCAAACATTGGAAGCCTATTGTTTTTATACGCAATCGAATGTTCAGAACCCCCCTAAACTTTCGAGTGAAATTTTGAAAAAATCGTCAAAAAATCAAAACCGCTAATAAAGTACGCAAAAAGACATTTTTTATGTAATTTTTCATTAGAAAACGATTGACATAAATTTTAGAACGCTAATATGAACCGTTCTCGAGATATTGCACATTTTTCAAAAAAATTATAAAAACATTATATGAAATAAAAAAAATATATATCCTATAGAGAAACATGTTCACTTTTCATATGTAATACCATGCGATAAATTTGGAGACATCATTCTCGTGGATCTAGCTCGTTCCATTCATGAAAAAAGATACTTTGAGTAATACTTTTGTATTTGAACGCCAATGTTATTTATCTGCTGTAAGAATAACATATTTCTCCGTCCATAACACTTGGCGAGATTTTGGCGACGAATTTGGCGGAATATCGCCATATTAGCGACATTTTTAATTGTTGTCAAATTAACAAAAATCTCGCCAAATTGATAAAAATGACGCTAAATCAATGCAATTGACGACTCATTGAAGAAAATTCAATATCTTGGAAAGAATATAAGCATCTACAATAAGAATAATATTTTTTTTAACTGTAAAAGTAGTAAATTCATTGCATTATATAAGGAAAGTCATGTGTTGCCCACATTAAATTTTTTTTTAATAACCATTTTTAACAGTGTAATAAATGACTGCAGTATGGCTCAACTGATTTTTCTCATACCACAATCCGATTTTTGTAGCGTTTGTGTTTGTTTTTCAAATTCTACAAGAAGAATTTTAAAATATTGGTATCATGGGTCAAAATGATTATATTATAACGTATTGGCCCTTCGCTTTAAAGGACTTGAAAAAATCTCTCGATTGATATCATGCTTGACAACGAATTCTCCTAGGGGGGCTAACGATGTCACGAACAAAAAAATCTGATGTGGGCAGCAAATGACTTTCCTTATATAATAAATTGAATTTACTAATTTTACAGATAGAAAAATGATATTCCTGTAGCAGATACTTATATTTTTCCAAGACATTGAATTTTCTTCAACGAGTCGTCATTTTCATTGATTTAGAGTCATTTTTATCCATTTGGCGAGATTTTCGTTAATTTGGCAACATTTAAAAATGTCGTCACGTAGGCGATATTCCTCAAAATTCGTCTTAAAAAAATTCGTTAAGCGTTATGGACGGAGAAATAAGTTATTCTTACAGCAGATAAATAACTATTGGCGTTCAAATACAAAAGTATTACTCAAAGGATCTTTTCCCGTGAATAGAACGAATTAGATCCACGAAAATGATGTCACCCAATTTTTCGCATGATATTACATATGAAAAGTGAACATATTTCTTAACAGTTAATATATTTTTTTTAATTTATGGGATTTTTTGATAAATCTATTTGAAAAATGTGCAATATCTCGAGAACGGTTCATGTTAGCGTTCTAAAGTTTATGTCAATCGTTTTCTAAGGAAAAATTGCATACGAAGTGTCTATTTGCGTAACTTTATTAAATGTTTTGATTTTTTGATGATTTTTTCAAAATTTCACTCGAAAATTTAGGCAAGTTCTGAACATTCGATGGTGGTTTAAAAAAATAGGCTTCCAGTATTCACGGATTGTGATTTTTGTACCAAATTTAATTCGAATAGCTCCATTCGTTCGTGAGATATCGTCTCCACAGACTCACTGACACACACACACACACACACAGACATTACTTCAAAAATCTTCGATTCGTGATCAGGGATGCTTGAAACATGCTCTCCCGTTGAAAAATCGAATTCGAAATTTTGACCCCGTCACAATACTTTCTTTATACATTATGTATATAAGGAAAGTAAAAATTGCATCGCTGCTATTATTTCACAACAATTTATGAAACTATTAAGTCTGTAGATCATTGATTGGGTCATAAACTCTTTTATGCATGATTTTGGATTTTGTTAATTTGGACCTATGCTTCCATGTTAAATAAATATAAAAATTCAAATAAATTTCGGTGCTTCTGGATGGTCTGAAAAGACTTTTTTGCAATACAAATTTTATCCGCACCCGAGGGGGGAGTGTCATCGAAAATCCGGCCACGTTAAGTTCTGTCTGATGGTCGATGATATAAGTGTGCAAAGATTTAGCCTTTCGGGTTACCACGTTGCTTCTACAGGGTCAGAAAATAATTTTCAAGTGCTCCCCCAACAGGAATTATGTTACTATGGAAACCATGTAGATAAAGTACGCATAATAGGCATATAAAGATAGAACTGAGTAAATAAGCAGTCATAGCTTGCACAGTTTTCAAATTAGCCTTTCTCAAAGTCTCCCTAATGAAAACTTTTAAACAACATTTAAGGATGTAATGTAAGACATCTAATCAATGTACATATAAGGGGAATATAAAAACAAAACTGAATAAATTAGCCATAACTTGCCCCGTCTTCAAATTAGCCTTACTTAAAGCACAGTCTCCAATGACTACTTTCTAACAGTGTAAAAATTTTATAAGGAGATAATTTAAGATATCGAGTCAATATACACATAATGGGCATATAAAGACAAAACTGAGAAAATAAGCAGTCATAACTTGCACAGTCTTCAAATTAGCCTTTCTTAAAGTGCAGTCCCTAATGTCTACTTTTTAACAATGTAAGAGCCTTTATATGGAGTCAATGTACAGTGTATATCATGTGCACATTGTACACATGATGGGCATATAAAGACGAAACTGAATAAATCAGCAGTCGGAGCTGGCAGTCTTCAAATTAGCCTTACAGAACTCTTAATTTTTATTAGCCTTAAAGTACAGTCCCTAATGACTGCTTTTTAAGAACGTAGGAACCTTTATAAGGAGATAATTGAAGATGACTTTGTGAGCATGAGACACAAAGAAGTCTAAAACAATCAGGTACACAATCATTATAGACACTGGCGGAAAATAAAATCCCAACATCAAGAAGGAATTGTGCTAGATAAACGAAATTTGGGACACGCGGTTTTGCACATATGAAAGAGGACGCCTATTCAAATTTCGCGCTAGACGAATAAGAGTGGCGCCAGTAGCGCCACTATGATCATGCAAATCACGTTTGCTTTAAATACGCGATGTAAACTTCGTGAGTGTTATTTATCGTCCGGATTGGACGTTGTTAGCTAGGTTTGAGTCAAGAATGCCTTTAAGGAGACGAAGAAGGCGGTATCACAGCTTAGTAAGTTAGAACGAGGCCGTATAATAGGGCTACGAGAAGGTGGATTTTCTTTCCATGATATTGCAGAAAGTGTTGGCAGCAGTGATCACGGGAAGGTACTGTCTCAAGAAGACAGGGGTTCGATCGCACACCGGCCACTACTGAGAGGGAAGACCGCCGTATTCGCCGTATGGCTGTGGCGGATCGTAGTGCATCTGCATCAGCAATTAGAGATTCTGTTGGTCCCAGAGTGACACAGCGAGCTGTAAGAAATCAATTACTTGAGGGACAGCTCCGAGCCAGACGGCCTGTAGCGTTCATACCGCTGACTCCGAATCACTGCTATCTGCGACGTCAGTGGTGTCAAGCTAGAACTCACTGCAGGACGGACTGGAGATCTGTTGTATTCTCAGATGAGAGCCGTTTCTGTCTTGGTGCCAGTGATGGTCGTATGTTAGTAAGAAAGAGGCCAGGTGAGCGCTTGGAACCAAGCTGTCTGCGGCGTAGACACACTGGACCTACACCAGGAGTTATGGTCTGGGGAGCCATTTCCTATGACAGCTGGAGCACTCTCGTCGTTATACCAAGCACCTTGACAGCAAATTTGTACATCAGACTGGTGATTGAACCGGTTGTGCTGCTATTCATGAGCAGTATTTGAGAGGGTGTTTTCCCACAGGATAACGCTCGTCTTCATACAGCTGCTGTCACTCAACGTGCTCTATAGAGTATCGACATGTTACCTTGGCCTGCGAGATCACCAGATCTTTCTCCCATCGAGCACGTATGGGCTATTATTAGAAGACAAAGCCAGCGTCATCCACAAGCAGCATTAACCGTTGCTGATTTGACTGACCAAGTGCAACAGGCATGGATCTCCATCCCACAAAATGACATACGTCACCTCTACGACACAATGCATGCACGTTTGCATGCTTGCATTTAAAATCGTGACGACCACAGCGGTTATTAATGTACCACCATATTTCACATTTGAAATACTCTCGCTCATACTTTAACCTGTGATCTTGAAACTTTAATCCAATAAATATGTTACCTACACACTTGCTTTGCCTAAATTTCATTCCTTTACACTAATTTCTTCTTGTGTTGGGATTTTATTTTCCGCCAGTGTATAAGCAAAACATTATCAGAAAACTTCGGGTTTCATCTGCACTTCGCAGTCTTTACACAGTTTTCTAAAAAACCTCGTCATATTATGAAGTAATAACGTTACCATCATTAGACCGTTGATTTAGAAAATAAACTTAATTTCCCTTCTTCGCGATGTTGTTTAATTTTGTTCTTACAGAAAGCAGAAACCTCCAATCAGGAAAATGATGTTATGGAATTTCGGTTTCCGTCTTAACTTCATTTCCGTTTGTTTTCGTAAAGAGATACTGACATGTCCTTGCGTATAGTGGCCAAATTAGTCTTTACTATAACATTACCCAATCCTATCTAAGACAACTTTATTTATTTTGGCATTGTTTAAAATGGTTCCAAAACATAAATTTTCTCTCTATATTAAAAGAAAAAAAATCTAATGTGGGCAGTATATGACTTTCCTATATAATACAATAAATTTACATCTTTTACAGTGAAAAAATAATGTATAATGTCCACGACTGACTGTTTTTAATGCTGAGTTGTACATTTGGCGTGTTTTCGTATGACAAAATATAAAACTATTTTGAAGTATCCAATTAACTTATATTTCGGACAATTTTAACTTGACAATTACCAGTATAGTCCATATATTATAATATTTTAATAATTAATTCAACAATTTGGCGTCATTTTCGTTAATTTAGCGTCATTTTTGCAATTTTGACGATATGTTTTTGTATATCCATTGTATTGTTAAATCATTTTATAAAAGTGAATATATAAATGCATAAAACTCGAAACTTGGTTTTGGATTTATAATTGGTATGTTAGTGCTGAACGGTCATTATAAGTGTCGACATCGAAACAAGAAATTTTACATGCTGTACTAAAACACCGTTGTAAGAACGATTTAAACTATTAAAAGATACAGGATCACAAAGTACAAAATTTTACAGTAGACAATAAATAAAAAACATAGTTGTGTACTATAATAATAGCATTGTTGTATAAAACTATGAAATAGAAAATTCTGTATAATAATTGAAATATATATTTAACACTGCATACTAACAAATTTTGCAAAATTGTTAACATAGCAAATTTATTCATTTATTTCGAATTCCATAGTGTGTAATTCTAGGAAAACGACCAGAACGTATATATGAATATTTCACTTTATAATTGGATATTTTAGAAATTAAATATGATTATTTTAATGAGTTTTCAAAGCAAATTTTTGTTTCTTGAATTCTTATATAACGTATACAATTTGTCCGGAGTTCTTGCTCAAAATATGCTCAATGGTACGATGTATATGGGTTCTCTCTTTCGCTCTCTTCCTCCTCTATCTCCCTCTCTCTCTCTCACCTTCTATCCCTCTATATATCTCCCCTCTATCTATATCTCTCCCCCTCTATCTATATCTCTCCCCCTCTATCTACATCTCTCCCCCTCTATCTATATCTCTCCCACTCTATCTATATATCTCATCCTCTATCTATATCTCTTCCTCTCTATCTATCTATATCTCTCTTCCTCTATCTATATCACTCCCCCTATATCTATATCACTCCCCCTCTATCTATATCTATCTCCCTCTATCTATATTTATATCTATCCCCCTCTATCTATATATATCTCCCCCCTCTAACTCCCCATCTCTCTCTCTGCCTCTCTCCCTCCCTCTATCTATCTCTCCTTCACTCTCTCTCTCTCCATGCCACTTTTTCCCTCTCGCTCCATGTATCTTTCTCCCTCTCTCGTCCCCCATCTATATCTCTACCCCTCTCTATCTCCCCATCCCAATCTCTTATTTCCTCTCTCTATCTCCCCATCTCTATCTCTTATTCCCTCTATCACTCTATCTATCTATCCCTCTCCCCCTGCATCTATCTTTCCCTCCCATTATCTCTCTCTATCTCTCTCACACACATACACCACACATCCCTAAAAAAATTTCGAGTTCAGGAATATCCAGAACATGCAAATCCTTAAATATCTGCACCCGTTGTCACAAAACGCACAAAATTGTTGCAAAAATTGTCGGCAAGTGAGACAAACTGACAAATTGATTGACAGGCACAGACAAAAATAAGAGCTGTTCTTATATAGTACATTATATATATTTAGGTCAGATAATATACCTTACTATTCTATTCTCTGATCTAGTTTATTTTGTGTAAACCTTTATCTCATATGTGGCCGAATAAATCGCGGAAAATAGTCTGGAACCAAGTTTTTTTATGCTTCAGAACTCTCTTTCATTACCTATAAAATATTTATGAAAAACAAATAAAAGAAAAGTGATAAATCATCATCTAAGTTCGAAATGGAAGTCTATTGGTGAAGAATTTTGGTCAAATACTCGCATAGTTCATATCCTGAAGTTTAGAAATGAAGATAAGTAGATTCATAGAAAAAGTAGGGAAAATGGTGACGGACTTATTGCGCCCGGCGGAGAGATAAATTTTTCGGCGAGAGTGAGTTGGTTGTCAATCGATATCCATCCGCAGAGTATGAACATCCATCCGCCCAGTTGAAAAGAAGTTCCAAATCCTTTTTTATTTATGGGCCATGGTATGATTTGAATGAAAA
Organism: Amaurobius ferox; assembly: GCA_951213105.1. Lineage (NCBI taxonomy): Eukaryota > Metazoa > Arthropoda > Arachnida > Araneae > Amaurobiidae > Amaurobius > Amaurobius ferox. The sequence goes on from OX578151.1 coordinate 51,697,708, forward strand.
TATGATTCAGAATAGTTTGTATGAATTTCCATGAATTTAATTTACATAAAATGTAAGCTTTCAATTCGTAACAAGAGCAATTTTACTTTTTTTTTAAATTTACTCTTTGATTTTCATTTTTACCTTAATACTACACAATGAATTTCTCGGCGTTGCTAAGGTCCTAAATAAGCGTCCGCTACGTAAATAATATAGATGCAGATAACATAACTCAATTTCAAATAGCCTGTTTTGAACTAAAATAATTTCCTATTCGACGCAAGCGATAAGCACATACTGGCTATCGAGTAAATGTCACTGGATAGATATCGCAGATCTAAAATTTATTAACATTTATCTACCAGAACTGTTTTATAATATAGCTTAATGGATATATATGATCAGAATAAATATAACTTATTGGGTTATGTATTAAGATAGGTAGGTACTTTTATTCGTATCACATTAACAACCCAACTGAACTATGACGATCTCTGTGGAAATTTCTGAAAAGTTCTTGGCCAATTTAAGAAATTTGAAATGTTTCCAAAACTCGAGCAAAGTCGCCAAGTTGGCATTATTTCGTCAAATTCGTCACCAAGGAACAGAATGCGTCGCCAAGGTCAAGCGATCAATGGTTTCTTATTATACATTCTTAATAATATGATGTCACATCCGTTAGATTACTTCCATTTCATCTTTGTCGTATTTTTTCATGATTGAATCAGTACTCTGCGCCCAAAGAAGTTTCATCTCGAAAATTGTAGTTTTTGTATTATTCAAAACTCAGTTCTCTAACTAAAAACATCTAACCTGCAGAGTTAGATTACTCAGGTGCTATTATAAAGAGTTTATGCCTCGGCGAGAATTGGAACCGCTGACAATTCGGCTGCCCAAGTGCTCAGATGCCGATCTATCTTTTCACCTTCTGAAATGATAGTATTTCTTTTTCTGTATTTGAGGTAGAACTTTTAACTGCATTTTATTATATACGCAGAAAAATATTATTTGCATGTTCAATAAAATATTTACAGCAAAGCATTTATGAATGAGCCTTTATATGATGGCAAATGTACACTTCATTTTTGACGAAACTATTAAACATTTTTATTATCGTTTGCAGGCATTATTCTGAACAATTTTGCGAATTTTCCAAAAATCTTGAAGTGACGTCTCCAGAACCGGAAGAGAAAATCCTTAACTAACCGCCCCTCCGGCCGTCCAAATAGTTGCTCAAGTCCATTGGATGAGTCGGACGGTCTGAGTTTTCAACTAACCTCCCCCTCCCCATATTCTCTTGAATTCGATGCTAATTCCATATCCGTCATCATCTAAGTTATATAGCCAGTCCATAGAAACACATGTTTTAAGGACATTTTTCAAACCGGAAACGGAAATCCTTAGTGAACATCTCGATCTCCAGAATTTTGTGCTAAATTCATATCAGTTATCCTCTGAGCTCTATCTATAGCCAACGTACGAAATAGATGTTTTAAATAAAATGAACATTTTTGTTTGAATCGGAAATTGGAAAAAGAAACGGAAGTGGAAATTATTTCTGAACCACTCAGCCTTCTTAAGAATTTGATGCTGAATTAATTATCATCTAATTCCTATCTATTGTAGACCCTGAGAAATATAAAAAATTAGATAGCGTTTTAAGGAAAACTTATATTAAACAATTGCACAGCAACATTTTTGCCACCAATTATAAAATCAATGAGGTATTTTTTTTTAAATCCTCCAGAATGCTAAAATACCATAATTTTCCCTCACTTAGAAATTTTTCAATAATTCTTCTCGGCCCATTATTTACTTATCTTGCGCTAACGATACATTTAAAAGAAAACTAAAAAATGCTGCTATAACATGGAAAGAAAAACACACGTACACTTCATTAAAGATTTAAGAAACAATTCTGTGAAAAAAATTATCCCCTCTATCGCCATTTCGAGTTTCACAAGAAGACTTGGAAAAATTCTACCTCATTAAAGAGATTGCATTTACTGTTCCTAAAACCAGGTCCCAGTGATAAAATAATTTAAATCGCTTCCGCGTTTGTCTATTTTTTTTCGGCTCTTTTTGCGAAATGTTGCTTTTACAACTCGCAAATAATGAAACTATATTAATAGCAAAGTTAACTTGATAATAAAGAGGTATAGAACATTTTTTTCAAATATCCGTGAAGTTAAAATCCATAATAAACAATCCATTAAAAAACCCATAAATTAAACTCTATTAATAAATAAAAATTAAAATTTTGCTGTATTAAACTTACATTTTGAATTTAAATCTTCTGATTCCTATTACTAATAATACTACAGCCAATCATTTTATAACGAGAATAATTCGTACCGCATTATGTGGAAACAGCGTTACAAGAAACTCAGATTAGTGCAAATCAGATTAATTCGCACCGTGCTATATGGAAGCCTCATCATATCGTAATGTATGAAAACCGCGTTATAAGAAACTCAGAATTAGTACAAAAAAGAACAATTCGTACAGCGTTATATGGAAAATAATCACTAACTAATAATCATTGTCGCAGCAATGCTGTATATTTCTAAAACTAAATTACTTATTGTCTAAAACTAATTTACTTCTTTTGGCGAATTTAAATGTGGCCGCGCTCTCAGTGTTATGAGTTGATATTATATCAGCTTTTAATAGGATAAAGTCTACTGCATTTCTATATTAAAATAAATGATTTATTTAGGGTGTAGTCGTTTAGAAGCTTATGCGTCCGTGTAGCCAACGCATTTTCTTTTTTATTATTTGTTTAAAAGTAATTGCTAAAGTTAGTGGTAGTTAAAATTAGTAACCACTATCTCCGGGTACTACAGATACTACTTTATAACTGGTTGCCGGAACCACCTACCGATCTTAATTTGGAAGGAGGAGTACGTTGACTGATTTTATTAATTCATTTTATGGTTAGAGTGATGTAGTTGGTAGTACGTGTGTGCGCAGTTCTGGAGGCCAGGACTCGATCCCTGGTTCTGTCGAATACTTTAAGTCATACTTTTTTAATAGTTACTATACTAAATTAATACTTTTTATTACTGTAAGTCAAATACTTTACAAGTACCCTATGTAGGAGATTTAAACAGTCGGGGTCAGTGATGAAACTGGTCTAGCGCTATGATGCCAAGTCGTCGTTCACAGGCGATTTTTCTTAGGCTTCCGTCTTAGCTCGAGTTTAGATCTTCATATTTCAGATCCGATTGCTTATGAAAAATATCAGAAAAAGTTACGAGTTAAATTTAATAAAATAATTACATATTTTTGCAAATTTCGGATTGTCGCGATATTGCCAACATGGCGGTTTTTAGGAATTGCTTTTACAGTGCTTAAAATAAGTCGAATACCTTACAAGTATCATGTGTAAGAGATTTGAACAGTTGAGGTCTGTAATGAATCTGGTATAGCGCTATAATGCACGATCGTTGTTCACAGGAAATTTTCCTTAGGCTTCCGTCTGAATTCGAGTTTATATCTTCATATTACAAGTCCGATTGTTTATGCAAAATATCAGAAAAAGTTACTGTGGCAACCGAAAATAAAAAGTTAAAAGCTTAAAGTTTTAATTATAAAATTCATTTAAGGAATTATTTATTTTATTTGAATATTAAATTCAGTAAGATGACATGGCCGTTATTCTCATATAGTGGAATTAATTTAATATACACTGCTTTGTTGTGCCGCAATAAACCCTCCAATTATTTTACTTTTCGTGCGAGTCCTGTAAAGGAATAATTAATTAATAAAATGCTAAATTGATCACACCATTTAAACTTAAACAATACCATTTATTAACAACATCAATTTTCATTAATTATTTTAGTGGAGGGGACATATGCGACCAGAATTATTAAAATTACTATCGTGTCTAGGACCTGTGAAAATCGCTGAGTACATGCCTTCCAATTAGTCTTGGGCTTTATCATATCTCAAAGGCTTGCATCAGTCTTAGTACTGCCCAACTCTATGGTGTTGAGACCCAGACCGTCCGACCTACCAGAAAGGTGTAAGGCAACTGCTTGGACGGCCGGGAAGTGCCACCCAATTTAGACCGGAACCCAGTGGGGGAGGCATCCACAGGGACCGTACCCTCCTTCCCCTACCACCAACCTCTCGGAAGGACTTACGGACCCACATGTTTAACGTGATCGTACTCCGCGTGAACACGGCGGCAGTTTTTTGGCAGTGGCTGGAATCGAACCCGGGCCTACCGAGTGCAACTCCAGCGCGCTAACCAATGGGCTACCGCTCCCCTCAACTCTATGGTGTGTGGCGCCTCCTCGTACTCTGAAATGTACTCGCACATTGATCTATCTCCATTAATTTGGAACCTCTACGGGACACTCTACAAATCTGTTGATTTTTTCATTCTTCTCTACTCGTGCTCTTAAGTCAAAATCGTGATAGTTTTTCTGGCATGCTTCTAAGTCAAAATTCCATCATCGTCTCTGCTCTCGTTCTCGGGTCACAGGCTGTGGTTCCCTCGGGGGAGGGGGGGGGGGTAATTCCGCATTTACTTCTTTTTGGCGCTCATTGGTTCTTCTTTATCCAATGGCATCATTCCACATTTAGCAAGGCCCAGATCAGCCCCTCTAGTATGGCACCCCTAAATTTATAGTCTTTTGACTTTTAGGTTCACGTCGTCATAAACCTTGGTACCAGCCAGACTACAAGCTTTGTTTGCCGTTTCGGCCACCATAAATTCCACACATAAAAGTGTCTCATCAAATGTGAGAACTGTTTCTGGTCTCAGTTACGAATTAAATTTAATAAAAATAATTAAATATTTTTGCAAATTTCGGATTAACGCAATATTGCCAACTTGGCGACTTTTAGAAAATGTAGCCAAGTTAATGGTAATTCAACATCTCTGAAAATTATAACATTAGGTTCGACTTCTATATTCCAAAATATCTTCAATTTTTGGCTCAATTCGAACTGTGGTACTATAATAACAAGGCTAGATGCAAGTTTGAAAGACGTACTAGTGACTTTTAGCACTTAATAGTGATTCTACATATAAGCTGATTAAAAAGAATATTTTATCTCAAAATTTGCTACTCGCTAATAGATACATACAAGTAGAATCAATTCAACTAAATTATTTACTGTATACAATTTCTTCGTAAGGTTGTCACAGAGATCTAATATATAATCTAAACTATAAGCCAGCCTTAAAAATTAAATAAGAGAAAAATCTTTGTGCAATTAACGGCAGATTTTCTGTGTTCTAATTGACATGAAACACCATTAACACATTAACGGTCTTGTTGTAATCCCGAAGCGTTAATTAAATATATTATTCTAAAAGAAATTAAAGCAAACTACGAAGAATGTTTTGGATAGAATATTCCATAAAAAAAATGTCTTTGAACAAGACTGAAAATATTTTGCTTTCAGTCAATTTTTCATCCACTTTTCATCTGGGAAGTAAAAGAAAAACTCCAAAAACCTAAGAAAAGTATAAAAAATTAAAGAACTTTTTTCACGGTAACCGTATCTGGCAACGGCAAATGAGTCAGCCTAATGAGATGCAGTTTTTTTTCTCTGTTAAACTTACATGCCGTTAAATGGTAGAAGAGGATCCTATTTTTCATTCAATGTTTGAAAAATATTTGCTAATGCGGAGCTATTTTTATATAGTTTTCTGAGGAAATGATAACAGTCATTTAAAGATAAAACTTTTAGTTTATTATTGGAAGTTGGATGGAGTTGGGTTTTTGGAAAAGTAACACAATGGAATATTTTCCACAAAATATATCTAAATATAGTTACATTGTTGGTATAAAAGGCTGAAAATCGTAAGAAAACAAAAAAATCTGATGTTGGCAGCACATGATTTTCCCTATAAAACGCAATAAATTTACTTCTTTCACAGTGATAAAAGTATGTATAAGCTACACGGCATAATGTTTTTAACGTCGAATTGCACATGTATTTTTACGAACGAAAATATGCAAAACTACGTAGGTGGTTTAAAAAGTAAGGTAACAATATCTCTCACGGGTGCACAAATTCGGCTTCCGAATAAAATTCAATGTCTAGATAAGGTGTCGTGTTGCTGCACGACAACGCCCGACCGCATACGGCATCCGTCACACGTGATTTGGTGCAACGTTTCCGATAGAATGTAGCGGAACACCCACCTTACAGCCCGGATCTCGCACCAAGCGATTTTCATCTCTTCGAACCGTTGAAGAACCACCTGGCAGGTTGCCATTTCACAACCGATGCCGAAGTTCAGGAAGCTGTCGTGGAGTGGCTCTGCGCCCTGGACCCTGATTTCTTCTATACCGGTTTCGATAGATTGGTTTACCGATGGAACAAATGCTTCGACAACCATGGTGACTATGTTGAAAAATAATATGTACCAGTGCCCTGCTAACTTTGTGGGTCTCTTTGATTTCGTGAATAAACATTTTCTCTCACAGGACATGTTACCTTACTTTTTGAACCGACCTCGTACTTCGGAGAACCGAATAATCTTATTCGAGTAACTCTAAATTTACAATGAGGGATATTAATAGCATCCGCAATAAGTAATTTGTTATAATATTTTAATAATTAATTCGTCGATTTGGTGTCATTTTCGTAAATTTAGCTTCATGTTTGCAAATCTGACCATATTTTCGGCAATCTGGTGGAACATATTGCCAACGTGGCAATATTTCGCTACACAAGTCAAGTTCGCCAAATTTATCGCCAAGAGTTACAGAAAAATAGAGAGAACAGCTTTTATATGAATAGCTATTGGCGAATTGTTAGGCGTCAAAATTCAAAAATTACTCAAAGTATATTCTTCTCTCTTGAGTAGAACGATGTAGATCTACGAGGGTGATGTTAACAAATAATTCGCATAATATTACCTATGAAGGAAAAATATTTTACAATAGTAAATACTCTTAATTTTATACGATTTTAATGGTTTATACTAGCGTTCTCAAGTTTGTGTCATTTGTTTTCTAATGAAAAATTACATAAGAAATGATCTTCTGCGTAACATTATTGAAGCTTTGGATTTTTTAATGATTTTTTCAAAATTTTATTGAAAAGATTGAGATTTTCGATATATTCGATAGTGTTTAAAATCAAAAAGATTTCAGTATTCATTGATTGTAATATGTTTACCAAATTTTATTCAAAACTCTATTTTGTGAGATATCACATGCGCAATCACACAGACACACACAAACACACTCACGCACACATATATGAGTTCATGTGGCTTGAAATGTACGCTTCCGTCGAAACTGGAATTCTAATGTTCGACCCCGTCACAATAATGTTCCTATACATTGTTCAATGTATATATAGGGAAACTAAAAACACGTGATGAGAAAACCAAGCATTAAGTACGGTTAAATAGACAAGTTAAAAATATTTTCAAATAAAGATATTTCTACTTTCATATACTAATGTACAAATAAAGTATTTTGTATTTTTGAAAATTCTAGAATTCGATATTTTGATGAATAAACATGATGTAAAGCCTTTTAAGGGTGGGCGTCAGTAAATCTTCTGCCCTATCCGCGCTTTGTTAACTTTCGCAGAACACATTTTTTGCCGAAATTCTGCTCAAACAGTTGCGAAATATTTTCTAAAAAATAAAATACAATTCTTAGATTATATTAAAACTAAATTTAATACCCAATAAAACATAGAATATATTATTTAATTTAATCCAAAATATTTTTGGTGTTGCCATTTGTTGTCGTAATTTAATTCATACCCATTATTTTTACTTTTTTAATGGACATTTTTAAATATCTATTCCTTCTAATACAGTATTAAACACAACAACAGATCATATATAATAATGCTACAATCACGGAAAGGTTATTTCTCATTCTATGAATTTGATAAGGGGATCTGAATGTACATCACTGAGGACTGCAGTTTTGTCTTCAAGTTCCTTTGTCTTCAAGTCCAAGTTCAATTACGTTTCCGTGATTGTGGCATTATTTTATATGATCTATTATTGTATTTAATAGCATATTAGAAGGAATAGACATTTAAAAATGTTCATTAAAAATAAAAATAGTCGGTATAAATTAAATTACGGCAACAGATGGCAGCACCAAAAATTGTTTGGATTAAAATAAAAAATATATTTCATGTTTTATTGGGTATGAAATTTAGTTTTAATATATTCTAAGCATTGCATTTTATCTTTTAGAAAATATTTCGCAAATGTTTGAGCAGAATTTCGGCGAAGAATGTGTTCCGCGAAAGTTAATAAAGCGCGGATAGAGCAGAAGATTAGATTTACTGACGCTCACCCTTAAGCATCTATCTGTGCCCGCATACCACAGTAGCCCTGTGCCTAGAGACACTGTATAAATGTTAGGACAGAAGAAATAAAAAATGGAGGCTACCTTGCCACTACTTTCTACAGCATTCTTAATACCGAATCGCTACGCGAGTATGCAATAACGTCGCCTGTAAAACGTGGATAGTGGATTTGTAAGCAAATATTTCTCCAAATATCATTTTTTCTAATTTTCATAGGTTCCGGTGAATTCCTAGAGGTTTATAACCTCCTGCATGGTGACGCTGCAGCGGACATATCACAACTCTTCATAGACACCAAGATTGCGCAAATCGGACCATTAACACAGAATACAGGTGTAGTATTTAACACTGTAGATGCCCCGTAGCAAATATATATGCCTATCATGTTGTCATTTGACGACAACATAGTTGAAATATCGCCAACGTAGCGATGTTTTGCCACCATGGTAATAAAATGGTTGATTACTATTTGGCAAATATTGTCGAATTGACAACACATATACAGCAATATTGATATATATGTCTATCATGTTGTCATTTGGCGACACCATTGTCAAAATAACGCCAACGTAGCGACGTTTTGCCACCATGGTAATAAAATGGTTGATTACTATTTGGCAAATATCACCGAATTGACAACACGTATACAGCAATATTGCAAATTTAGCGCCTTTCCGGAGAGTGTGGCGACAAAATTGGCGACCTCGATGACAAAGTGTGCTAACAAACGGACATTCTAAGATGAAGATATAAGACTAACAGAAATCAATGAAATGGATTTTGTTCATCGATATTATGAAGCTGCTGAACAACTAATAGCATTACTGAGCCAATTTGAAGAAAATACTTTTAATGAATCTTCAAGACAGAGTTTTAAAATTGTGAGTAAAATCTAAAAACATGCAGTGTGAGCTCTAATCTTGTAAACTACTAAAATTCTACCTAGTTCTAATTTTTTACATATTCTACATAAAATTTTATGGCGGTAATTTGTACTCGTGTTATCATTCCCGAGATTTACAGATACGTACAGACACACACACACACACACACACACACACATAGATGGATTATAAAATGGGTTCAGGTCTCAAAATTTTCAAAATTATGAACTCTAATATTTTCAGAAAAACAATAAGTTTTTGTATGCGTATACAATAGTATGAGAAGATAATTATTTGTTATTTATAAAATGTTTATGAAGCACTATAATTCTAAAAAAAAAAGTTTTATAAGAATAGCGAAATTCAAAGAGCTATTTAGAAGCATCACAACTGCAGAATCTTCGAAATATAGAGGTGAAATCTTTGTCATCTCTGGATAAAAAACAAACACTAAATCAAATCGACCATCAACTTGTCAAGTCGCTATTGAGTACAAGTAATTTCGGAAACTGGAACAGAGCTCAAGTAATTAGAAATGAATGTCTCGGCATTTCGTAACGAATATGAGTATAAAAGAGAATATCACGTGTCTTTTTGGAGACCGATATCTAAATTATTACGAAAACAGAACTCGGAAGAAAAAGTCTGATGAATAACTGTAAATAGCAAAATTCAAAACGCTATTTAGAAGCATCTCGACTATAGAATCGTTAAAATATGGAAGTAAAATTTTGGGTAACTTCAGATAGAAAATAAACACTGTCAGAAAATCGACCATCCACTAAGTAAAACGCTATTGAGTTCAAATAATTCCGAAAAATGGAACACGATTCAAGAAAGTTGAAATGAAAGTTTTGGAATTTCGTCATAAAGATCAGTATAAAAGAAAATAGAACTTGTATTTTCACAGACTGATATCGATATTACAAAAGCAGAACTCAGAAGAATCAGTTTGATAAGTGTGGTGATCCTTTTAGGTCGTTTTTAAAATTCAGCATATTTTAAAAAAGAAATAGAAAACATGCTTTTCATCAGAAATTAGATTCCCCAATTCAACTTATCTTTTTGAAAGCCTATATCGAAATTACGGAAACAGAATCAGAAGAGAAAGTTTGATAAGAAAAAGTATAAATAACAAAATCCAAAAAGTTATTTAGAAGCATCTCGTCTTCAGAATCTTCGAAAAATGCAGGTGAAATTTTGGTTATGTCTGATTAAAAATAAACACTAAAGCAATCGATCACCAAATTATTGGCGCAATTGAGTTCAACTAATTTCCGAAAACTAATACGCGCTGGTGGTCGAAAGTCCACCATCAGCTGATCAAGATGCTATTGAGTTCAAGTAATTCCGAAAACTGGAACGCAACTCAAGGAAATAGAAATAAAAGTTTCGGCATTTCGTAACAAAGATCTATATTAAAGTAATTAGAGTGTTTCTTTTGCAAATATTGAAATTACAGAAACAAAACTCAGAAGAAACAGTTTCATACGTATAAGTATATAGAAATAGCAAAATTCGAAAAGTTGTTTAGAAGCATATCGGTGGTCGAAAGTCAACCATCAGCTAATCAAGATGCTATTGAGTCAAATAATTCCGAAAACTGGAACGCAACTCAAGAAAATAGAAATAAAAATTTCGGCATTTCATAACAATATATTAAGTAATTAGAGTGTTTCTTTTGCATATATTGAAATTACAGAAACAAAACTCAGAAGAAACAGTTTGATACGTATAAGTATATAGAAATAGCAAAATTCGAAAAGTTGTTTAGAAGCATATCGACTGCAGAATCGTCAAAATGTGGAGGCCAATTTTTGAGTTATCTCATACCAAAAATAAACACTGCAAAACTAATCGACCATCAACTTGTCAAGGCGTCATTGAGCATAAGCGATTCCGGAAAATGGAACGCGACTCAAGAAAGTCGAAATGAAAGTATCGGCATGTCGTAACAAAGATCAGTCAGTATAAAAGAAAATAGAATGTGTCTTTTTGCAGACTGATATCGATATTACAAAAACAGAACTCAGAAGATTCAGTTTGATAAGTGCGGCGATCTTTTAAGGCCGTTTTCAAAATTCAACATATTTTAAAAAAGAAATATAAAACATATTTTTCATCAAAAATTAGAATCCCCAATTCAACAATTTGATTGTATTGTGACATGGCTAAATTTAACCAAAACAGATTAGTTCGCAATCATTATGTACCCATCATATTGACAGATTCCAACTAACTAAAACATATTAGCTCGCAATCATTACATACCCATTTTGACTTTCATATTGCCGGATTCCAGCTAACTAAAACAGATTAGCTCGCAATTATTACACCTATCATATTGACTTTCATACTGCCGGATTCCAATTAAATAAAACAGATTAGCTCGCAATCATTATGTACCCACCATATTGGAATTCGTATTGACATATTCCAACTAACTAAAACAGATTAGATCTCAATTATTATATACCCATCATATTGACTTTCAAATTGCCGGATTCCAATTAAATGAAACAGATTAGCTCGCAATTATTACGTACCCACCATATTGGAATACAAATTGCCGGATTCCAACTAACTAAAACAGATTAGATTGCAATCATTACATACCCATCATATTGACTTTCATACTGTCGAATTCCAATTAACTAAAACAGATTAGATTGCAATCATTACATACCCGTCATATTGACTTTTACATTGCCGAATTCTAAACTAAAATAGATTAGCTTGCAACCATTACGTACCCATTATTTTGACGGATTCCAATTAAAACAGATTAGCTCACAGTCATTACGTATCCCCATCATATTGACTTAGCTTGAGTAAGAAAAATCTGTAATTATTATCTAAAATTGAGTTTTCATCAACTAAAGCAAATTAGCAAATAAAACAAGAGACTTAAATTGTAGACGCCTATTTATATTTTATTAAATAATTTCACATTTTCTAACCAACTCACATATCTAAATTAACATAAACATGTATCAGATTGTTCTACCTAGAAATTGTTACTTCAACAATTTTAACATTGATCATAATACTATATACTCCTAGTTATTAATACAATTTTAACATTGACCATAAGTAATATATATACTATATACTCCAATTGTTATTTAAACACTTTTAACATGACATTTAAACACTTTTAACATGACATTTAAACAATTTTAATATAAGCAATATATGCACTATAGAGTATGCAAATTATGAATTCAATAGCGTATAATCAACACATGCAAAATTCTCTTAACAAGTATCAAAATACTTTTTCCTTAATTGACCTTATCGTCAAAATTAAATTTTTATTTTGAAAAATTAATAGTCCTTCTAGATTTATTTACCAAGTATTAAATTGAATTTTGATTTTTGTAAATCAAGTTTTCAATTCTATCAATTATAAAAAAATCTTAATTATTTATTTACTTATAAATATCTATATATATTTTTATTATATCTTTTACCGATTATCTCAATAAGTACGCTTTTCTTAATTTATGCTGAATATTTTTTCATATTTAAAGAAATAAAATGAAGGGAAATAACTCACATATGAAATCCATCAGTGACCTCAATGTTTACTTCAGATGTAATAGTTCTCTCATTATTTTATGAATTTATCAAGTTCACTATATATATATATATATATATATATTCGTTATCAAGACTTGTTCTATGTCTATAAATTCAAGTCAATTCCACCATATCCTGGTACGTGCGATGTAAAGTTTTAGCGAAATACAGATTATTTCTTAACCAAACAGATATCAATAAAGGGATTGTAATTATGTAATACTGGACTCGTTCAGTTGTCAGATCATCCTCTGCTGGCTATTACGTCATTTGCCATACTACTCACTCTTACCATAGTACTGATTAGAAACTTATCATAGGCTGTAACAAGTTGGAAAAAATTTAATTTTAAAGATCTTTGCTCCAAAGCACATTTTTCGATAAGGGAAAATATCTGCTCGTAAACACGGCTGTAGATGGAAAATAAACACGCTATAGTTTTCTTTCAGTTTGATAACACTTTATCAAGCAAAAGCCTGTTCACTGTCTTCTTCTTGTGATTCATTTGATACACGCTGGTGAAACACATTTTTACGCTGCTGATTTTACATCGATACATCAAATGCGAAAGCCGTAGCTCAATTTACCCTGTATCTGGAACTGCCAAAAGATTCGTCTTAACGTCTTATGCATGGACTTAGAAAGGAGGAGATAAAACTCCTATGGATGAAACGCTTGAAAATGCCACAATGCTTTGAGAATTATATCTAGGTGTTGCTGGTGTTAGTAAAGAAGTTTCTATTGTTAGTTGACACTATAGAAAGGCGTAGTATTTAGTATATGTATTTTTAATAATTTTTAAATTAAGAATTCCTTAATTATGAGTATAATTAACCAGTATTTTTTCATAGTAGTAGGATAGAGTACAGAATATGTGGAGATAAAAATGAATTGGAAAGTAAAATAATTTTGAATACGTAGGGATATTCGTTATTGATTCAGTTATTCTTTGCGTTGTACTAATAATTAATTTTTACAAAATTGACAGTTTAAATAAATATTTTAGGTCTTTCGCCATAGAAATGCATACAATGCAGGACTACTTATCTTATCCCAGCGCCACATGAATTATTGTCTCAAACGATATTGGCGTTTTCTTAATATGAAGTTTTAACTCCTTACTTTTACCTCCATGGTCTTGCGGTTGCACGGGCAATGTTGGAGACGGAATTCTCTTGAGTGTCAGCATAACTTAATCTTAATAGGTTCAATTCGTACTTACCGAGAGTATTGCATTCACGTTAGGACACTTCAGAGATTCCATAAAGTACTCAGTACAAGTTTCGATGATTCCTTCCAAGTAGTACAGAAACAAGTACCCGCGAATTTCTGTGAATTACCGGACGATAAAGCGAACACGTCTTGCTCTTCATCGTCCTTTCTCTTTGATTGGTTGCCGGGGTCAAGGCATACCATGAGCCCGGCAACCAATCAAAAACTTGCCAGCCTGACGTCGACGAGAGTAGCATTTCGTCATTCGTGACATCACGGACCAGAAGAGTTGTTGCCAAAACACAGCAAGTTTTTCCATAATTACAATTAAAAATTATTTATTAAGTTTGAAGTGGCAATATCTTAATGTAAACAACCTGCGCAAGGAGTTTTAATTGTGCTGTGCACACCTTTTTCAGTGACGTCCAAAGAGATTCTTGGTCTTTTTAGACAGGCCGAAAAAAAAATGCGCGCGTTTCCTACCCTCGCATGCGTCATATGCGCAGAGACAGGATAAAAAAAGTTCAGTCATGTCCGACATGAACCCCCCTGTACTAACCGACATAAAAGAAACACGGGAGTTTCCTACCTCTAAGGATCACCATGATACCAGCAATTCCAAAATCTACATTGTGAACAAGGTTTATTATTACAAGGTTAGGCACTCATCCCGGCAACCAATGAAAAAGTTGTCAGCGAGACGAAGCAGGAATTAAGATTGGTTATTCATGATGTCACGGTCCAGAGTAAGGTTTAAGAAGAGTCGCCACACCACACTCATTATTACAGTTAAAAATAGTGTGTTAATTTTGAAGTGGCACTATATGCAACCGTAAACAATTTGTGCAAAGATTTTAAATTGTGCTGTGCATACAAAATCCAGTGATGTTCAATGAAATTTAGTGACGTCGGCGGAGTAAGATGGCAGTCGCAGTTAACAAATTCGATCCCTCTTGACAGCCTGAAAACAAAATGCAAGCTTTCTTAATTCCTATGTCGTCATATGCGCAGAGCAAGGTTCGTTCGTTACTAATTCCCCCGTGGTGGAGGAGAGCCTATGCACCACGTCCACAAGACCTCCCAGGGTATCCCATGGCGAAGAGGAGGAGAAATGCAGTTTCACTTTTATAGAGATTCCCCGAAGGGCGGAAGTCTGACTTGGCCTCGACAAGACAACATCCATCCCCGCTGGCGGGATTCGAACCCGCAACCCGGCAATCCAGCGATCAGACGGAAACGCATACCCCTGACCGCTCGACCACCGGATCGGCGCAGAGCAAGGTAAAATAATTGAGTCATGCTCGGAACGAGCATTACTTGATTGTGAATGCCATGAGTATTACCGGCGGCGGAGTCTCTCTATTTGCGCCCCGCTCTCATCGGTTGACAGCGTATCACGTGGTACCAAAACCTGTATACCATTAATTTTAAAATGAATTACAAAAAAATGTTTATTAGTGCCTAGGCTGAATTTTAATTAAAAGGGAATTGGAGTAAGAGAAAAACACAATGGCAGACGGCATTGTCTTCTGACAGTAAGAATAAGTATAAATTTCAAAATTTTAAAAGTTATTCATAAGCCTTTCTGCTGATGAATCATCAAAATATGGACGAAAAATTTAGGTTATTTCAGATGGAAGATAAACACTATACAGAAAACCGACCATCAGCTAATCAAGACGCTATTGAGTTCAAGAAATTCCGAAAACAGGAAAGCGATTCTGGAAAATAGAAATTAAAGTTTTGGCATTTTGTCACAAAGGTCTATATAAAAGAAATTAGGGTGTGTATTTTTGCATACAGGTATTGAAGTTACAGAAACGGAACACAGAAGAAACAGTTTTGATAAGAATAAGTATAAATAGCATAACTAAAAAAAGTTTTTTAAAAGCATTTCGGCAGCAGAATCGTCAAAATGCAGAGGCGGAATTTGGGTTATCTCAGATTGAAAATAAACACTGTAAAGCAAATCGACCATCAACCAGACAAGACGCTACTGAGTACAAGTAATTCTGAAGACTTTAACGTAGGTAAAGAATGTAGAAATTGAAGTATCGACATTTCGCCATATAGATAAATATAGAACGTGCCTTTTGCAAATCGATAATACAAGGAAAACAGAACAAAAAAGAATAATCTTATATAGTATATAATTTTTTTCCATATTGAGATATGAAAATATATTTTATACTAACAGGACCTCGGCCATCAGGGAAATAGGGAAGATTGGTTTACGGCAAAAGCAAAAAAGAGCCATGCACCCAAAATATGAGTACCATTTTTGGAAAACTCGTAAAGAAATCGTGGTTGTGCGATTGATAGTAAAATCGATGTGCACATTGTCAGATGATATTCAATTCCTTTAGATAGTGAGAGTGATGATTATATTCCCTCTTACATTGGAAGTAAATACTACTAATTTCAGATCTAATTGTAACTCACTATCTGAACCATCTAGCAGTTGAATATTTAACATTCTCATACTACTGCATAGAGAAAGTACAGTTTTCTGAAATTTTTTTAATTTAAGATCTCGACAGATAGGACTCCTGAATATATTTCGAGCACTTTTGGAAATATACACATGTTTGTATATGGATGTTTGATGTGAAAACAATAATTCAACACTAATACATATACCAATTTCAAATTTCGTTTGAAAAATGTTTTACATGCAAAACTATAACTTGGTGGATTCTCCATTCTTTAGAATTAGAATCATTCGATATCTACAATTTTATTAGTTGATGATGCATCGGTTTTTAATTTAAATATTTTATATAATTTAATTCTGCTGTCCTTTTGCTAAGCTGGGTCTAGGTTTAATCGCAGCAGCAATCTGGGATTAAGTTAACTCCTGACGAAATCTTAATTTTGTAACTGTATTTCTATTTTCTACTTTATTTAATACTCTATTGTTGTTTTGTATATTGAACTAAATATATATACAGGGGTTGGACAAAATAATATGAACACCTGTGAAAACAGACGAAATCTTTATTGATATGCTAATGGCACTCCTTTTGCATGACTTACAGTTTGTATCTAACGTGGGATGGACAAATACAAGTCATGCACAAGAGTCACAGGAATACGTAGCCACTCCTCCTGCAAAAAGGTTACTAATTCAGAAAGTGTCCTTGGAGGTGGAAACCGACGGCGCAGCTTGCTCTCCAAAATACCCCACAAAGTTCAATTATTCATACTTTAACCTGTGAACTTGAAACTTTAATAAAATAAATATGTTACCTACACAATTGCTTTACCTAAATTTCATTCCTCTAAACTAATTTTTTCTTGGTGTCGGGATTTCATTTTCCGCCAGTGTATATACAGGGTGTCCCGAAAACATTGACCTCGGCTTTTATTCCTTAAATATTGATATTAGATACATATAATAATTTACAAAGTCGTGTAAAAAAAAGGTACAGAATTTTATGAAATCGATTAAAATTTTCAAGGAAATTAAATTTTAAGAAATACAAAATATAAATTTTTATACTTCCCTCGTAGAAAAACATTTCCAATGAGTAAAATGTGCCCCATACACTAATAATGTGATGTACAAAATTTCAGCATTTTATCATAAAAATTCAAAGAGATATGAAAAGACAAAAATGCTGACTTAAACCACTTTTCGATGCATCGACATGGATTCTCAGAGGGGAAAAATCATGTTGGCAGATCGCGTTTCAGAAGTCATACACAAATTACGAAAGAAAATAATGATTACATAAATAAATAATATTGCTATTTATTGGTACAAAAGTATCTACACTGTGCAGAAATAATAACTTTACACAAAGATTACAAAGCTTGTTCAATCCATCCATGCCAAAGATCCATTAAAGATAAGAGGTAGATATTATTTGCCTATGATGCATTTCTGCTTTGCGTCATTTGCACTCTTGCTGTAAACATTTGCAATTTAATATGTGATTAATCCCTCACCAAATTTGTTTAAACTTATCTCTGGGACTTTTTATAATAAAATGTCGAAATTTTGTACATAACCTTATTACAGTATGTGGCACATTTTAGTCCTTGAAAATGTTTTTGTACGCGGGCCATATAAAAATTTAAATGTTGTATTCCTTCAAATTTAATCCCCAGAAAATTTTTATCGATTTCATAAAATTCTGTATCTTTTTTTACGCAACTTTGTAATTTATTATATATGTCTGAGATCAATATTTAAGGAATAAAAGCCGAGGTCAATATTTTTAGGACACCCTGTATATATATAACCGTGTCCGAGAAAGATCTTTATTATTCTATACATTACTAACAAAAATACGAAAAGGTGAAATGAAATGCAGTTTGCGGCAAAAAAATGAAGAAATCGAGTACAGGCTGGACATTCTTCGGGCTACTAAAGGAGCTCACGTAGAACTATATTGAAGGTATTGCAAAAGAACTGTTAGATTTCTTCATTCTTTTGCCCCAAACTGCATTTCATTTCATCTGTTCTTATTTTGTTGTTAATGTTTAGAATAATAAAGATCTTTCTTGGACACGGTATATATATATATATATATATATATATATATATATATATATATATATA